>JANRMT010062814.1:6706516-6736690 GCA_026402145.1 Polypterus bichir lapradei
GGAACTGGGAGACTAGTCAGGATAAAGGGAAAGATGACTGCAGCAATGTACAGAGACATCCTGGATGAAAACCTGCTCCAGAGCGCTCTTGACCTCAGACTGGGGCGACGGTTCATCTTTCAGCAGGACAACGACCCTAAGCACACAGCCAAGATATCAAAGGAGTGGCTTCAGGACAACTCTGTGAATGTCCTTGAGTGGCCCAGCCAGAGCCCAGACTTGAATCCGATTGAACATCTCTGGAGAGATCTTAAAATGGCTGTGCACCGACGCTTCCCATCCAACCTGATGGAGCTTGAGAGGTGCTGCAAAGAGGAATGGGCGAAGCTGGCCAAGGATAGGTGTGCCAAGCTTGTGGCATCATATTCAAAAAGACTTGAGGCTGGAATTGCTGCCAAAGTATTGAGCAAAGGCTGTGAATACTTATGTACGTGTGATTTCTCAGTTTCTTTATTTTTAATAAATTTGCAAAAATCTCAAGTAAGCTTTTTTCACGTTGTCATTATGGGGTGTTGTGTGTAGAATTCTGAGGAAAAAAATGAATTGAATCCATTTTGGAATAAGGCTGTGACATAACAAAATGTGGAAAAAGTGATGCGCTGGGAATACTTTCCGGATGTACTGTATATATATGAGATTTCTTTCCCTAGCGGTATGCGGATGATTCTAAAAGAAACAGTAACACTAAAGAAAGTTTAGCCTTTAGCTGCTGTTTAATATCAGCTGTCACAGATAGCTGGGGTTCTTACCCAGCCGGGATGCCTGGTTGGACCGGAAGGTGGCATTGATAGCTTCCGGTTCACGAGGGGGCAACCGCCCTGGGTTAGGAGAGGACCACGGGAGAGGAGCAAGGAGGTTCCAACCCGGTGGGACCCGTGGCCACCACCTGGAGGCGCCTCAAGCATCAGGGAAACCCGAGAAACGTTTACTTCCGCCACACCCGGCAAGATGGAGGAAGAGCCTTTCAGGGACGCCCGGAGTGCTTCCGGTGCAAAGGGCAGCACTTCCGCCACACCAGGAAGTGCTGCCGGAAAGACGTCATCAGACACCTGGAGCACATCCGGGCGGGAATAAAAGGGGCCGCCTTCCTACAATCGGGGAGCTAGAGTCGGGAGCGGCAGCAGGACGAAGCTCCCATAAGGAGAGGACAGGCGGCCACAGACATTGAATATAAGAGGTGATTGCTGCAGGGGCACCGTGTTGTGTTTGGGACTGTGTATTTTGTGCTTTAATAAACGTGTGCGTTTTATAAAGATGTTGTTTCCGACTGGTTGTGTCCGGGCAAGTCTCACACGGCTTAACACTCACAATAATATAAGAGTCTAAGTGGAGTGGCCAAAACTTGATGCAGTCCGGATATCCTGCACTGTGCGCCTGTCCAACTTTGCATTTTTGTTCTAAGCACAGGCAGCAGTGACGTCTTCCAGCCGTCTGTAGGTGAGCTCCAGGGTTCTGTGCCGTTGTCTGACTTTTTATGTGTTCTCTTTGTACGCATCACATCCTCACAATGCTAGATTACTACAGAGGTTGCCTGCTTGGCAGTTATTCATTTGGGAAGCCCTGAAATGGCCGACAGTGCCCGTGACGACCCTGGCCATAATATTGATCAGGACCACACATGGCACATTGGCACTTCAGCATTGTGCCACACTTGACTCGTCTCATCTCCCTCTCAGTTGGATTCCCATTGTAAATGAAATAAAGTGTATGAATATCCGTCACCGATCGCAGTGGCACACTTCAAACCTTATCGCCTACGTATGGCAGTCATCAGAAGCTGAAGTGAAGTCCAAGGGCTCGCTGTGCTCGTATTTGTGAAGATGCATGTGTGTGTGTGTGTGTGTGTATTATGTATTGGCCTGGAGACATTAATAAATGATTCATTATAATATGGTTTTGAACTCTTGGGAGTAAATAGATCAAATTAGGCTGCGTTCCGACTGTTGCAGCTGCAGCCTTCTGGCAGACACATAGAGGGACTGAATGGACGGCAAGCAAGTGGAAAAAAACAAAACAAAAACTAACAAAGGGCAAGCGGGCCATAGTGGGAAACACCTGCGCTTGTTTCTCCTTTTTCATTTTTCTTTCTGCAGGCCCTGGAGTGTGATCGTGAAAGAAACGGCATCATTAAACGCTCTTAACGATACGCCATTTGGCATGACGACAAATCCTGAATTGCTTCTCGACTGTTCAAAAAGAAAAAAATAAATAAATAAGTGTACCGCAAAGGAATTAAAAAAACAAAAGAAAAACACATCCACAAACAACTCAAAGAATATTAGAATATTCAAGATGCCCACTGGCATGTCTATCATTTTCCAGGTAGTGATGACGCAGCAGGGGCCAAATCCCATAAGCCGTAGAGTAGTCGTGATCTGGAAAGTGGACAACAGCGAGAGGGGGGTTAACCATAAGTAAAATGGGAGGACTGGCACAGCACCCATTCACTATGGGAGCAGGTAAGACGCATGTGGCACAGCACTCACCCTCCATTCTGTCACATCAGAAGCACTGGCACAGCACCTCTCTACCACTGGGGCAGATTAGAAGCACTGGCACAGTTCCTCTCCACTAGGATGGCACATAAGCAGCACTGGCACTGTACCCCCTTCACTTTAGAAGCATAGGGGAAGCATTTGGCACAGGACCTTTTCCACTACCAGGCACATGAGAAACACTGACATGGAACCAATCCACTATTAGCACACATGAGAAGCACTGGCATAGCATGGGTCCACTATGGCAGGCACAGTACCTGACCACTGTGAGGGCAAATGAGAAGCACTGAAGCCCTACCCATTCGCTATAAAAGCAACATGAGAAAAACTGGCACAGCCCCCAATCACTATGGAAGCACGTGAAAGCATGTGGCACAGTCTTCACACCCCACATTCTAACACATCAGAAGCACTGGCACAGCACCTCTCTACCACTGGGGCAGATAAGAAGCACTAGTACAGTTCCTGTCCGCTAGGGTGGCACATAAGCAGTACTGACACTGTACCCCCTTCACTTTGGGAGCACAGGAGAAGCATTTGGCACAGGACCTTTTCCACTATCAGGCACGTGAGAAGCAGGGACATGGTACCCATCCACTAGAAGTGCACAAAAGAAGCACTGGCATAGTATGGGTCCACTATGGGGGGGTACATGAGAAGCACAGGCACAGTACCTGACCACTGTGGGGGCACATAAGAATCACTGAAACAGTACAGTAAAATGGGAAGAACTGGCACGCACTCATCCACCATGAGGGCTCATAAGAAGCACTGGTAGTCTACCTGCCAACTAACCAGAAGCACAGATATAGAACCCACCCATCATTAGGGCACATGAGAAGCACTGAGACAGCACTTGTCCACTGTGGGGGTACATGAGAAGCATCTGGCACAGCACCTGTCCACTGCAGGGCACATGAGAAGCAGGGACATGGTACCCATCCACTAGAGTGCACAAAAGAAGTACTGGCATAGCACGGATCCACTATAGGGGGATACATGAGAAGCACAGGCACCGTACCTGCCCACTATGGGGGCACATGAGAAGTTCACAGCATCCATCCACCATGAGGGCTCATGAGAAGCACTGGTATGCTACCTGCCCATTACCTAACATATTAGAAACACTGGTATGAAACCCATCCATCATTAGGGCACATGAAAACTACTGGCACAGCATGTGACCACTTTGGGGGCACATGAGAATCACTGAAAGAGTACCCGATGATCATAAATAAAATGGGAAGAACTGGCACACACCCATCCACCATGAGGGCTCATAAGAAGCACTGATACTCTACCTGCCCACTAACCAGGCCCATAAGCAGCACTGGTATAGAACCCACCCATCATTAGGGCACATGAGAAGCACTGAGACAGCACCTGTCCACTGCAGGGCACGTGAGAAGTATTAGCATATTTAGTACCTGTTCATCATGAGGGCACACAAGAAGTGCTGGTACAGCACCCATTCACTATGGGAACACCTGAGAAACACTGGTACACTACCTATCTACTAGAGGGCATGTGAGAAGCACTGGTTTAGAACCCATCCATCATTAAGGCATGTGAGAGGTATTGGCACAGTACCTGTCTACCACTGGGGATAATTAGAAGCACTGGCACAGCATCCATTCACTATGAGAAGCATGTGGCATAGTATCGGTCCACCATGGGGGCACATGAGCAGCACAGAAACAGTATCAATTCACTATAAGTAAAATGAGCAGAATTGGCACAGGACCCATTTTCTATGGGAGCACCTAAGAAGCATGTGGCACAGTACCTGTCCTCTATGGGGGCCCATGAGAAGTTCTTGCACAGCACCCATCCGCCATGAGGGCTCATGAGAAGCACTGGTATGCTACCTGCCCACCAACTGGTGCATTAGAAGCACTGGTATAGAACCCACCGACTCAAGCTGCTGTTACTGAGGCCTGACTACTCGGACCTCTTCTTGCAGGGTCAGATCCTATGACAACGCCTGGCCTTTGTAAACTTTTGCTTCTATGGAGGTCTAATCTTCATGAAAAGACGCATCTTGGGTGGGATGTTATGACTTGGACAGGATGGGATGTCACATCACTTTTGTCATCACCCATAGATTCAGATGTAAAGAATGGAAATCCTACAAGCCACTAGTGGGCAGTGCAATACTGAACAAGAGGCGGAGCCAGTGCTGGGCCTGGGTGGGGCCTCTTTCCTTATTGGCCCACGTCTGTAGCTTAGGTTTTAAGTTTTTTTTTTTTTCTTCAAATGACAATGAGCCTCTACCACATACATGGATATTAATTCACATCCACCTTAAAATATTCGTGGATTATGAGGAGTTACAAAGCAAAAATCCCCAGTGTTAATTTTTATCATTAGAACAGTTAATTCAGGTTTTAAAAAGTGTCTGGAAGGTGCGTATAATTGTGTACTTACTTTTTCACATGACCGCATTTATAGTTGCACACATGAGCGTGGGTAGTATTTGACGGGTTCTCACACATGACGGGTCGGACGACCTTACAGGCTCAGACCAGGTATGAAATAACCCACCAGGACAACAGGGGGCGCTAGTGCTAACAATGTTGTCTCTTTCTTTCCTGAGAAGCCACCTGAGGAAGGCACATAACCCCGCCCCTTCCATTCCAGCCTTCATAAAACCCTGGGGGCAGGGCCGGATTTTCCTATAGGCTAACTAGACTTCAGCCTAGGGCCTCAAGATCAAGAGGGGCCTACATTCAAATTGTTAGCAATTTGAACAAAATTAAAAATGGGAGGTGAAAGGGCCTCATAAGTGGAATAGCCTAGGGCCTCTTTTCATCTAAATCCGGCCCTGCCTGGGGGGCATCCCAGAAGGAGGTGCAGTGGGTGTAGCACAGAAGTCTGGGTCTTTCTCTCAAAACAAATCTTTCATTCCATTCTTTTAGCACCCCCAATCCCACAGTTTTTCCCCCAACTATGACACCCATGGGGAGATGTCATTTGCTGGGCAGAATCCGCTAGAACTGACAAAAGCCTCAGTAGCTGTTCTGATGATCCCGCTGACTACGCTATTTTTTGGTTCTGTTTAGTTTTGCATCTCCCTCTCCGAACCAAAAAAAAAAATCGGGACGTCCCATTTGTTACCACATCCGGCCACAGAGTTTATGCTGCATGAGTAAAGGGAAGGAGGAGAGTGCGACCCCCCACCCCCAGCCACTAATTTTTGTTCCCAAAGAATTGGAGGAGGAGAAAACACCAGGGGCCTCATGGATAAACGGTGCGTACGCACAAAAATGTTGTGTACTCCCATTTCCGCGTTCAAATCGCGATGTATAAAACCTAAACTTGGTGTAAAGCCACGCACATTTCCACGGTAGCTCATACCTTGGCGTACTCAAATTCTGCGCTCGGTTTTGTAGACTGGCAGCACCCATCGTCAAAGCAGTGCTACTGTTCCATTGCGTTGTTCCCTTCTTGTTTAGATCCACATCTCTGACGTGGCTTTATAAATACACTGAAATTAACCGCATATTGTTTATTAGTTTAATGCATCTGATTGTAACCAACCTGTAACAATGTAATGGTCCACAGAATGGCCAAACTATTCTAAATACCATAGTTGCTTTAGCATTGTTACTCTCACTTCACCTTCTTCTTCTTCTTCTTCTTTCAGCTGCTCCCATTAGGGGTTGCCACAGCGGATCATCTTTTTCCATATTACTCTCACTGCACCAATCAGAATATTTATATCATTGTATCCGAGTGTGGAACCACAGCTCTACAGCAGCTGATCAAAAAGAGAATTATTGGGTTACAGCATCAAGCACACGCTGCCACAGCCATGCTGTCTATTTGAACTTCTTCCATACAGCAAATGCTTCAGAGCCTTTCCTGTACGGACCTCGTGGTTCACAAACAGTTTCATCCCAAGAACTCAAAACGCACTCCATCAGTCCATCAAGTGCTCCTTGTAGAACTGTCTGTACTTATTAGTACAGTCACCTCACTGTAAACTTGCACTTCAGTTATAATATTGCACAACCTGAGCCACTTTATAAAGCACGTACTTACATATGATGACGATATCATTTTAAAGATGAAATGCAGCAAAATATGTTTATTATATTATACAGATAAAACTTTAACTTTAAATTAAACATGTGAGGACACGGTGTTGCAGCGCTAGCAAGGAGCTGGCGCCCCGTTCACGGATTGTTCCTGCCTCGCGCTGTATTCTTGCTGGTGCTGGCGCGACACTGGAAGGATAGATGGACAGAATAATTAAACACGTACTACGAAGATATTTCAATGTTCCTTAAAAGTTTTGAAGAATCGGCGTTTTCAGATTACAGATGGCTTAACTTCTATTACTCAGCTGATTGTGTGGTGGTATTTGGAGAAAGAAAAGGAAGGACAGGAATTGGAGGTTAGTACGTTTGAAACAGACAGTACTGCTGCAGGAAATTATTTCATCAAAGGTGCAGCAAACATCTTGAGTGAGGCAGGAACAATCACTGCGCCACCGTGTTCCCATGTTTAATAACATGCTTTGAAAATGATATCAAGTATACGTCTCAGTATTTTAATTATTCAGAGATCTGTAATATCACTAATGTAATGGATTCTGTGTCCTGTTGGAGGAAGAGAAAGCCGGTTTAAGAAGCAAGTAGTGATTCACACACATAGAGCACATAGAAGATCAAATACAAAACAAAGCATTTAACGTGCTACTTTAGTTACAATGGGATTTGAGAAAGTAGTAAACGATTTTAAGATTAAGTTTATGATGTTCTACTTTAATGACAAAATAAACTACATGATTAAAGTGGAAATTTCGAGATTAAAGTTCGTGCTTTTTTCCCCCACTGTATGCCTTTTTTTTTTCTCTGAACCCAAATAAGCTTTCATATGACACTCAGACGGTGGGCTACGACTCACCTTTTCACGGCGACTTTAATATCTGACAACTTCTTTTTTATTTCGGGCACTGTGCGACTTTGTGAACTTGAGCTTTCGAGTTTCTCTGACACTATATCACTCGATCAACTTCCTTTTGTTGTTTTTATCACTGCTTAAACCAACAAATAGGACGTTTTTCTTTTGCCTCAACTTGGTACTCGCTGAAATTCTTCTATTTTCCCCCTGTGCTTTTGCCATTGCCTTTTTACAGAACGCTGAGCTTAAGGGCTATTTATATCGATTTGCATATTCAAAGAGGCGTAATTCTGGGAGGAGACAGGGTGGAACAGCAGGCACGTGCACAAGCGTTACTTTTCACACTGACCGGGATTTATGGAGCGGATAAACATAGAAGTTGGCGTACGCACAGATTTATGCATCTGAATTTTTTTGTTTGTAAGCACATTTACGCTTTTCTCCGCATGCCATGTTAGAGTGTAAATTCTACACATGGTGTTATGCATGAGGCCCCAGGACACCGATTGTTATGATTGGCGTATTTTATTCTTTTTTTTTTTTTGGAATCTTTTCTGGGGAGTTTTTTGGACATCTGTGTTTCTGAACTGGGAGTTTTTAACTCAAAGAATTCAGTTTTGATATTCCGTTTCTAGTTATTTGTGCAAATACCTGTGTTTCTCTCTGATTGTGGATTGTGTGGTTTTGAGACTCTAAGGAAATCAAAATGGGGTGTGATTTTTGTCAAGAAGCCATTTTGAGAAACGTCGTTATTTAATCCTGTCTTGTCGTGACGCCATTTCTGTTTCCCATTTAGGCTCCGCTATGTTAACATTCTGGCTCTGCCATCTCCAAGAAGATCCTTCCATGAATTCCCCGGGATGCGCTCATCTGTGACGGCAATCTGGCAAAGACACAAAGTCACCCCAGGTCACTAAACCTTGTTTCCGCTGAATTATCCATCCATCCATCCATCCATCCATCCATCCATTATCCAACCCACTGTATCCTAACACAGGGTCACGGGAGTCTGCTGGAGCCAATCCAAGCCAACATAGGGTGCAAGGCAGGAAACAAACCCTGGGCAGGGCGCCAGCCCACCGCAGGGCACACACACACCAAGCACACATTAGAGACAATTTAGGATCACCAATGCACCTAACCTGCATGTCCTTGGACTGTGGGAGGAAACCCACGCAGACACGGGGAGAACATGCAAACTCCACACAGGGAGGACCCAGGAAGCAAACCCAGGTCTTCTAACTGCGAGGCAGCAGCGCTACCACTGTGCCACCATGCCACCCTCCCCGAATTAACAGATCACTATTTCGTTCTTGTTCGTTTCCGATCCCCATTATTGTTTTTGACTCCGAACTTTACGATCTTTTGATGAAAGATCTCCTTGCCTGCCGATTTCGACCTTTACACTGTTCTTTGATTTATGATCTCCTGGTCATTTTCATTTCTTTTTCACGGTCTCTTGCGAATCTCTATCATTCTTACTGAGAAGCTTATCATTTTACCGTGTCATCCTATAGCACTGTTTTTTTATCGTTGACAAGCCAAAGTCAAAGTGAACTTTATTGTCATCTCAACTATACTGTATACAAGTATACAGATAGAGGAAATTGCGAAGCTCAGGGTCCACAGTGTAACAACATAAAGTGCAAATCTTCTTCTTCTTTCGGCTGCTCCTGTTAGGGTTCACCACAGTGGATCATCTTCTTCCACATCTTCCTGTCCTCATCATCTTGCTCTGTCTCCCCCCATCACCTGCATGTCCTCTCTCACCACATCCACAAACCTTCTCTTCTCCTCTTACTTGACATCTCTATCCTTAGTACCCTTCTCCCAATATACCCAGCATATCTCCTCTGCACATGTCCAAACCAACACAACCTCTCCCCTCTGACTTTATGTCCCAACTGTCCCACCTGAGCTGACCCTCTAATGTCCTCATTTCTAATCCTGTCCATCCTCGTCACACCCAATGCCAATCTTAGCATCTTTAACTCTGCCACCTAAAGCTCTGTCTCCTGTGCCACCGTCTCCACCCCATATAACATAGCTGGTCTCACTACCGTCCTGTAGACCTTCCCCTTCACTCTTGCTGATACCCATCTATCACAAATCACTCCTGACACTCTTCTCCACCCACTCCACCCTGCCTGCACTCTCTTCTTCACGTCTCTTCCACACTCCCTGTTACTCTGTACTGTTGATCCCAAGTATTTAAACTCATCCACCTTCGCCAACTCTACTCCCCTCATCCTCACCATTCCTCTGACCTCCCTCTCATTCACACACATGTATTCTGTCTTGGTGGTCCTACTGACCTTCATTCCTCTCCTCTCCTCTCATATCTCCACCTCTCCAGGGTCTCCTCAACCTGCTCCCTACTCTCACTACAAATCACAATGTCATCAGCAAACATCACAGTCCACGGGGACTCCGGTCTAATCTCGTCTGTCAGCCTGTCCATCACCATTGCAAATAAGAAAGGGCTCAGTGCCGATCCCTGATGTAATCCCACCTCCGTCACTCCTACTGCAGACCTCTCCACTGTCACACTTCCCTCATTCATATCCTGTACAACTCTTACGTACTTCTCTGCCACTCCCGACTTCCTCATACAATACCACAGCTCCTCTCTCCTCACCCTGTCATTTGCTTTCTCCAGGTCCACAAAGACGTAATGCAACTCCTTCTGTCCTTCTCTAAACTTCTCCATCAACATCCTCAGAGCAAACATCTCATCTGTGGTGCTCTTTCCTGTCATGACACCACACTGTAGCTCACTAATCACCACCTCACTTCTTAACTGAGCTGCTTCCACTACTCTTTCCCATAACTTCATGCTGTGGCTCATCAGTTTTATCCCCCTGTAGTTACTGCAGTCCTGCACATCCCCCTTATTCTTAAATATCAGCACCAGTCCACTTCTTCTCCACTCCTCATCATCCTCTCACTTTCCAAGAATCCATTAAACAATCTGGTTAGAAACTCCACTGCCATCTCTCCTAAACACCTCCATGCTTCCACAGGTATGTCATCTGGACCAACGGTTTTTCCATTCTTCATCCTCTTCATCGCTGTCCTTACTTCCTCCTTGCTAATCCGTTGCACTTCCTGATTCACTATCTGCACATCATCTAACCTCTTCTCTCTCTCCTTCTCTTCATTCATCAGCCTCTCAAAGTACTCTTTTCATCTGCTCAACAAATTAAAAATAGAATTAAAATTAGCGCCGCCATTCTGTAATATGTGTCTCAGCCATTGCCCAGGCATTCCCACTAAGAATTCTGTGGGAATGCACGACATGTGACGCCACCAGCGCCACCACATACAGGTCATCACATGCACTTCTAGTTTATATAAATAGAATTGAATGGCTTGCTGTCATTCCAACTGTTCTAATGGCCAGTCGGTGCCAATGCCCTGAACATCACTATCATGCCCACCGGCCTAAATGGATGCAGCCCCAGTGTCCGAGACGGAGGGTCTCCCTCATGAGAGGTCTGTGGCCTGCCCCTCCATATAACCCAGCCCCTCTGTTCTGCCAGCTCTCTTTAGTTGATTTTGATTTGATGGACTTCTCGCCAGCTTCTCGATGTTCACTCCTTGCTCACTTGTCCCGTATGAGGGTTCAGTCCGCATCCCATCCTCGTTGGGCCGCCCATTCTTTACCCGCTAATAAAAGCGAGATCTTTTTCAGTTTTCATTAGTGTGTTTCTTGATATGGTAACGCACAGTGGAGTCTTGTGAAAGGCGCTATATAAAATAACAATCGGTTTTTAGTGCATCCTGGGGGAGAAGAGGGTCACAGCCGGGACTGACCTACAAATGACTGGAATGAAATCCTTAAAACAGCCAGGCCCTCCCGTCTGCTCGGCCAACTGTTGCATTATTTTTCAGTTTCACTCTTTCATCCTGCCGTTTTGTGAAAGTACATCAGCACAAGCACCATCTGGGGTGTCAAAGCAGAATATTGAAAATGCAAAATGAATAATTCAACAGTCAAGGCAGAGAAAAGTCCCCTAACAGACAGCCTATGGCTAACATTAGCATTGGGCTCAGGCCATAGGGTCAACCTTTCCGATGCCAACGCACAAGTGTGAAGTGGTGTGTAGAAATTAAAGGCTGTCAGTCAACTTGTATTCATTATAGCGCCTTTCACAGCGAATATCACTACGAGGTAGAAAAACAAGAGACATCAAATACAACAAGATACCCCCAATGCTGGAGCAGTCCATAGCGCCCCCCACAGGGCTCACAGCTCATAGCAGGTGTAATACACTGAAGTGTCAGCAGCTTTCCCTGACGATGAGCAGGCACAGATAGTTGGCACCCCCTCTAAATAGCATCTCTAGGGAAAGGGAGAAGAAGGGCATGCAGAAACAGAACCGAGTCACACAAACAGAACGCAGCAGATTGGGGACGTGAGCCCTGCTTTTGTGTGAAGTACCTTGTGATGGCACTCACTGTGAAAGGCGCTATAAAATGGGTATTCATTTTATGGTGTGGAACTGCAGAAGAGTCACGCTTTGTACCCTTCTGCTCAAGTGGGGTGACATGATATTGGTCGCGTTATGGCATAGTGCCCTTCACCAAGTGCCACATGCTGGCTTTCATGCTACTGGGTTGGAGACAAATAAGTAAAGGCGCAGCACCCGCCCACTATAAAATCACAAGAGAATCATTGGCACAGTACTCATCCTCTATGGTGGCACATTAGAAGCACTGGTGCAGCACCTTTCTATAACTGGGGCACATAGAAAGCACATAAAGACACAGTACCTGTCCACTAGGTTGGCACACAAGAAGCACTGGCACTGCAATTTGGAAGCACAGTAGAAAAAAATTAGCACAGTACCTCCTACACTACATGGCACATGAGAAGCACTGGCACAGCATGCGTCCACTATGGGGGCACATGAGCAGCATAGAAACAGTATCCATTCACTATAAGTAAAATGAGAAGAACTGGCACGGCACCTATTCACTATGGAAACACCAGAGAAGCAAGTGGCACAGTAACTGTCCACTATGGAGGCACATGAGAAGTTCTTGAACAGCACCCATCCACTATGAGGGATCGTGAAAAGCACTGGTATAGAAGCCATCCATCATTAGGGCACATGACAGCTACTGGCACAGCACCTGACCACTGTGGGGGCACATGAGAAGCGCTGAAACAGTACGCATGGACCGTAAGTAATATGGGAAGAACTGGCACAGCATCCATTTACTATGGGTTCCTATGAAAAGCATGTGGCACCATACATGTCCACTGTGGGGGTACATGAGGAGTTCTTGAACAGCACCCATCCACCAAGGGGGCACTGGAGAAGTAATGGTATGCTACCTGTCCATGACAAGGTGTATAAGAAGCACTGGTATAGAAGCCATCGATCATTAGTGCACATGAGAAGCATCTGGCACAGCACCTGTCCACTACAGGGCACATGAGAAGTATTAGCATAGTACCCGTTCATCATGAGGGCACACAAGTAGTGCTGGTACAGCAGCCATTCACTATGAGAACACCTGAGAAACACTGGTACACTACCTATCTACTAGAGGGCATGTGTGAAGCACTGGTATAGACCCCATCCATCATTAAGGCATGTGAGAAGTATTGGCATAGTACCACTACCACTGGGGTTCATGAGAAGCACTAGTACAGCATCTATTCACTATGGGAGCACAGTACCCGGTCCACCATGGGGGCACATGAGCAGCACAGAAACAGTATCCATTGACTATAAGTAAAATGAAAAGAATTGGCACAGCACCCATTCACTATAGGAGAACCTAAAAAACATGTGGCACAGTACCTGTTCACTGTGGGGGCCCATGAGAAGCACTGGTATAGTACCTGTCCAATACAAGGTTCAAAGGAATTTCCCCTTGGGATTAATAAAGTATCTATCCATCTATCTATCTATCTATCTAAAAGAAGCACTGGTATAGAACCCATCCATCATTAGGGCACACAAGAAGTATTGGCACAGTACCCATCTACCACTGAAGTTCATGAAAAGCACTGGCACAGCATCCATTCACTATGAGGGACACATGAGAAGCATGTGACACAATACTTGTCCACCACAGGGGCACATGTACCCATCTACCACTGGGGTTCATGAGAAGTACTGGCACAGCATCCATTCACTATGGGGGTACATGAGATCCATGTGGCACAGTTTCTGTCAACCATGGGGGACACATGAGAAGCATGTGACACAGTACCTGTCCACCTCAGGGGCGCATGAGATGCATTTGGCACAGTACCTGTCAACCATAGGGTACACATGAGAAGCATGTGGCAGAGCACCCACCCACCATAG
The DNA here is from genome assembly GCA_026402145.1 of Polypterus bichir lapradei. Taxonomy (NCBI): domain Eukaryota; kingdom Metazoa; phylum Chordata; class Cladistia; order Polypteriformes; family Polypteridae; genus Polypterus; species Polypterus bichir. The sequence continues at coordinate 6,720,252 of JANRMT010062814.1, forward strand.
CAGCACGTGAGAAACAATGGCACAATGCACGTCCACTACAGCCGTGTTTCAGAAAGTGTTTTGGGCTGAGGACAAGCTTGTCAACATCAAAGATATGGAGGACCACCTATGGCCAACAGTCACATGCTGCCATACATTCTGTATTACAGTCATCACCTTCTTTTTCTGCCCGTTCTCATGTGAAAACAGCGTAACAACCTGAGCTACCAAAAAGAAGGGTGGGCACACAGACTCAGACAGTTAGTTGGTAGGCCTGAACAGGGCTGTTTATTGGGAGGCACCTCCTTCATTTCAGTGCCCTGTCCTACTGCCACTCTCATCCTCTCGGTAGGTGACCCTAGAAAGTCACCAAAAAGCCCAGCATACAGAACTCCGTCAGACTCATAAAGCCCCCTCGGTCTCTTCCTCTTTCACCAGCGAATTCTAGTTGTGCTACTCAGTGAGCTGCCCCTGTTGACTCCTTATTGTCGGTTTTACCCACAGGTTTCCTCCTCTCACCCTCTGTCTTCACCCCCAGGTGTGGGTGGCATACGTCGTCTCTGGTCATGTCTCTGCCTACCTGGTGCCCCTTCTATCCTCAAAGGAAAGTCTGCCTTACAAGACAAACATCGAGGCCTTAACAGTTCAAATTTGCGGATTTTAGTCAATGATCCAGGAGAAGGCCTTGAGTTAAGTGTTACGGCACACAGACCTCCACATGCAATTATGGCATCGCTGTTGCCAGGGCAACCTGCCCACCAGGGGCACATCAAGGTGGGTTAAAAAAAATAAAGATTCCTGCATAGTGAAGGAGTTTGATTGGGTGATAATGAGACTCTGAGCTGGAGGAAATGTCGAAGGAGAGAAAGAACGGGAGCCACCGCACAGGAAGGAAAAGACGTTATCGCCTGCAAGGCTCTATTGGCCTCCATCTTATCAACAACGATGTGCTTCTAAGTAAGCAGACCAGGTCAACCCACGGACCACCTGGTACATGCCCACGGACCACACTTCAAGAATCACTGCAGTGCAGAGCACGTGGAAAGCACAGGTAGAGTACCAGTCCACTAGCTTGGCAAATGAGAAGCACTGGCACAGCACTCATTTACTATGGGCGCACATGAGGGGCATTAGTGCAGTACTCAGTCACCAAATGGGTATGTAAGGGGCACTGGCACCAGCGTTCACACTGCACGATTCACTCTTCTGTTCTTCCTCACCTTCGTTTACTTCTGAGCCAGCGCAAGTCCCGTGGAGGCTTCCATAACTCGAACACTGATAAGCTCCGCCCACCCCTTCATTTACATCACTTCCTCTTCCCCTCCGGATTGCTGGATATCATGGCTGGCCTGTACACTGGTAATGTCAGTGCTGTGCATTGATTCTGGGGTCCATCAGGGGTGTGTTTTTGCTCCTACTCTGGTCAGTGCTTACATGGACTGGGTGGTGGGCAGGGTTGTGGGGTCCAGCGGCTGGGGTGGCATCTGTTAATGGAGAGAGATTCACGGATCTTGACTTTGCTGATGATGCTGTGATCTTTGCGGAGTAAATGGAGGATCTGATTGGGGGTCTTGAGAGACTGAGCGAGGAGTCAGAGTGTCTGGGCTTGTGAGGGTCCTGACAAAAACCAACATCCAGGCCTTTAATGACCTCTTGGGCACGGCCATCAGCAGTGTGTCTGTCTGCGGAGAGAGTGTCAACCTCGTCATCGAGAGGTTTACTTAACTTGGTAGTGACATTCATGTGACTCTGGTGACTCTTCCTGTGAAGTCAGCAGACAGATTGGGAGAGCACCATACCTGTCCACTGTGGGGGTACATGAGGAGTTCTTGAACAGCACCCATCCACCAAGGGGGCACTGGAGAAGCAATGGTATGCTACCTGTCCATGACAAGGTGTATAAGAAGCACTGGTATAGAAGCCATCGATCATTAGCGCACATGAGAAGCATCTGGCACAGCACCTGTCCACTACAGGGCACATGAGAAGTATTAGCATAGTACCCGTTCATCATGAGGGCACACAAGAAGTGCTGGTACAGCAGCCATTCACTATGAGAACACCTGAGAAACACTGGTACACTACCTATCTACTAGAAGTCATGTGTGAAGCACTGGTATAGACCCCATCCATCATTAAGGCATGTGAGAAGTATTGGCATAGTACCACTACCACTGGGGTTCATGAGAAGCACTGGTACAGCATCTATTCACTATGGGAGCACATGAAATGTATGTGGCACAGTACCCGGTCCACCATGGGGGCATATGAGCAGCACAGAAACAGTATCCATTGACTATAAGTAAAATGAAAAGAATTGGCACAGCACCCATTCACTGTAGGAGAACCTAAAAAAACATGTGGCACAGTACCTGTCCACTGTGGGGGCCCATGAGAAGCACTGGTATAGTACCTGTCCAATACAAGGTTCAAAAGAATTTCCCCTTGGGATTAATAAAGTATCTATCTATCTATCTATCTTTCTATCTATCATATAATGCCTTTCATATCTATCTATCTATCTACCTAAAAGAAGCACTGGTATAGAACCCATCCATCATTACGGCACACAAGAAGTATTGGCACACCACTGAAGTTCATGAAAAGCACTGGCACAGCATCCATTCACTATGAGGGACACATGAGAAGCATGTGACACAATACTTGTCCACCACAGGGGCACATGTACCCATCTACCACTGGGGTTCATGAGAAGTACTGGCACAGCATCCATTCACTATGGGGGTACATGAGATCCATGTGGCACAGTTTCTGTCAACCATGGGGGACACATGAGAAGCATGTGACACAGTACCTGTCCACCTCAGGGGCACATGAGATGCATTTGGCACAGTACCTGTCAACCATAGGGTACACATGAGAAGCATGTGGCACAGCACCCACCCAACATAGCAGCACGTGAGAAACAATGGCACAATGCACGTCCACTACAGCAGACAGATTGGGAGAGCATGGGGGGTCATGAGGTCACTGGAAAAGGGGGTGTGGCGCTCCCGATATCTGCAAAAGGACGAAGGTCCAAGTCTTTAGAGTCCTGGTGCCTTCTGTTTGTGAGACATGGACGCTATCCGGTGACCTGAGATGAAGACTGGACTCCTTCATGTGTGTCTCTTTGGAGAATCCTTGGGTACCACAGGTTTGACTTTGTGTTGTTCACAGAGTCCCGAATGAGGCACATGACCTGCATTGTGAGGGAGCGTCAGTTACGGCACTACGGCCGTGTGGTGCGATTCCCTGAGGTTGATCCACCTCACAGGACCCTCATTGTTGAGGACCCGATTGGCTGGACCAGAGAGACACCAGCATCCAGGTACTATGTCCCCCGACACACTAGAGAGCAGCTTCGCTGGGATTTGGGTCACCTTCGGATACCCACGTGGGGCATCATGGGAATTGGAGTTCCAGAGCACAGCTCTGTTGGGTTCTGTGGGTGCCACTTTGCAGGGGGGGGGCGCCTCAGGGGGATATGGTCTCACCTTTGGGGTACTCTTGTCTGACCTGAAAGTGCTTCCTTCCTACGGACCATGTCCTTGCTCCGGATGTAAAGAGAAAAGGCGTTTGGTCATCTTAACCAGCAGACAGTGTCAGGAGGAAGTGAATGTGGCCCGACAGGACAAGTGTGAAGAAATAGGATTGTTTTCTGGGATTGTTTTTATTTTGATCTGTGCAGGTAATGTTTATTAATAAAAAGGCACTGTATTTGAACCCGTGATTGGTTAAGGTGTGATTAGGACTGGGGTTTGGCGCTCAGTGATGCCCCCTATTAGTTACAGTGTGTATATTTGTGACAACTCTGACCCAGGCGTTTGTGACATTTCAGAGAAACTGGGAAATGGTGACACCCTTGGTCAAGCAGGGAAATGCAGCCAAACCAACTAAATGACGACTCACAGATATAATAACTCATGTCACTTAGCCATTATTAGGATGTGCGTCTCTGTGTGCAAACCTATGACGCCTCAAATGTGATGAATATGACAAGGCTGAGCATTAGTTCTCTTTTAAGAGGGTCAACGCTGCGTGTTTGTACTGTAGAACCTTTTGTCAGAGTGGTGGCTCTGAGGTTAGGGATCTGCACTGGCAATCAGAAGGTCGCCAGTTCGAATCCCGTAAATGCCAACAGGGACTCTGCTCTGTTGGGCCCTTGAGGAAGGCCCTTAACCTGCAATTGCTTAGCGTAGTGAGAAAAGAGCTATATAAATGCAAAGAATTATTATTATTATTATTAAATCAACTACCTGTTGTCACATCTCAAGAGAACTGGCCAACAGATCGGGAATATCTCAGCCACGCTTCACTCGGTCATGGCTGCTGTGCTCAAAGCCATTAACCAATCGACCGGCGAGGCACCACATCCGGTTTTCATCTGGTGTGGGCACACAGCTTACGGGCTCTGGTGACGGTAATTACCCACCGAACCAGGAGTTGGCGCCGTGTGTTAATGCCTTCTCTCTTCCTCCCTATGCAAAACGGACCACCTCTGATATCACTCCGTTTTTCCACCCCTTCCTGCTAGGAACCCATATGACCAGCTGTTCGGCCATCTTTAAGTCAGTTCACTATCGGACCCCCGTCCGAGAGGGGGTCTACTTTATCTTTGCATTTTTTGGTTTATTTTCACTAATAAAATATAAGCGTCTTGAGCATTGGAAAGGAGCTATATAAGTCCATCTATCTAGCCATCATCCAACCCGTTATATCCTAACTACAGAGTCACGGGGGTCTGCTGGAGCCAATCCCAGCCAACACAGGGCGCAAGGCAGGAAACAAACCCCGGGCAGGGTACCAGCCCACCGCAAATCTATCTATCTATCTATGTATCTATCTATTATATAGTGCCTTTCATATCTATCTATCTATATATCTATCTATTATATAGTGCCTTTCATATCTATCTATCTATCTATGTATCTATCTATTATATAGTGCCTTTCATATCTATCTATCTATTATATAGTGCCTTTCATATCTATCTATCTATCTATTATATAGTGCCTTTCATATCTATCTATCTATTATATAGTGCCTTTCATATCTATCTATCTATCTATCTATCTATCTATCTATTATATAGTGCCTTTCATATCTATCTATCTATTATATAGTGCCTTTCATATCTATCTATCTATCCATCCACCCATCCATTATCCAACCCGCTATATCCTAACTACAGGGTCACGGGGGTCTGCTGGAGCCAATCCCAGCCAACACAGGGCGCAAGGCAGGAAACAAACCTCAGGCAGGACGCCAGCCCACCGCAAGCTATATAAATAAAATGTATTATTAATTATTATTATTCAGTGTTTGTTTCCTCTTGCATGATGTCTTTGCGGTTTTAGATCCAGGCTACAACAAGAAGCCAAAGTGATTTACCCAAAACACCTTTCTAAGGATGTGTGCAGGGCCCAGAAGTGCAACCTTTTCCATATAGTGGGTTGGACAATGGATGGATGGATAAAAATCTGTCCAGTCGTTGTATGAGAAAAAAACCCAAGTGCAAAATCGTGGATGAAGCCTTGTGGATATGGTTTCTTCAGGAACGTTGAAGAGGTACAGTACATACCTTAAAATATTTTTCTACATGAAAATAGGTATGCGTCGGATTAACCGGCCAAAATGGCAACCGGCCATGGGTCCAGTCCTAAGGTGGCCAGTTAAGAGGAATTGGACTGTACTGAATTAAAACATGAATGCTGTCCAAACAAAACAATGCAATTCCAAATCCACAGGTCTGACTTCTTCATTTGTCATTTTGTCACATGTCACTTTACTAATATATAATATACAGTGGAACCTCGGTACACGTACAACTCGCCAAACTTTTGCCTCGGTTCACGACCACACACCCGGTATACGAACAAGCCAGTTTCCCTTTTGGTTTGTACACGTTCAGTCTCTCCCTGTGCATTTCCTGTGCAGTGAGCGGGCGAGAGAGAGAGAGAGAGAGAGAGAGAGAGAGAGAGCGTGACACACACACACACACACAGGCGCGCGAAAGAGAGAGAGACACACAGGCGCTCCAGGCTCGCGAAAGAGAGACACACACACACACGAAAGAGAGAGCGAGCGAGCAAGAGAGAGAGAGAGAGAGCGTGACACACACGAAAGAGAGAGCGAGCGAGCGAGCAAGAGAGAGAGAGAGGGCTGGACGCATAAGGTAGAAAAGGCTTGTTTTTGTTTTCAGTTCTGTTTACAGCGATCGGTTCGTAGCGTGAATTGTTGCAATGTTACTTTTCTTGGTGGTTTATTAAATTATGGATTTTTCAAATGTTCATTTTTTTCCCTGTGCTTAAAACTCATTAAAAAAAAAAAAGTGTTTTTAGCGAGCGGTTCTTAGCGCTATAGCGCAAACTCTTGCAGTGTTAGTTTTCTCAGTGTTATTCAATGTTTTTAAATTTAGTTTACTATTACGCTGTGCATTCTATGGTGTAATTAACTATATTTGTGCTTAAAAATTAAAAAAATATATATTTACATACAGTTCATGCGGTCTGGAACGGATTAATTGTATTTACATACAATCCTATGGGAGAAATTAGTTCGGGTCACGACCAAATCGGTTTACGACCAGAGTTTTGGATTGAATTACGGTCGTGACCCGAGGTTCCACTGTACCAGTAAAGGATCCACTGGACTTGAGCATTCCTAGTTTTCATCCTCTTTCTCGGTATGTTTAGCATTCGTTTGCTCCTGAGCAGCTCTTCTTTTCTCCACCCTATTGGCCCGCTTTCTCTCTTCTTTCGTCACCATCGTTTCGTGTTAAAACTGATTAAGTCCGTGTTTGTGTTGCGATTACTTTGTACGTTTTCTTGACTGGGCGGTCTCGTGGTCTGGAATCCATACAGATTTTATTTTTTTCTCCAGCCGTCTGGAGTTTTTTTTTTTGTTTTTTCTGTCCCCCCTGGCCATTGGACCTTACTCTTATTCGGTGTTAATTAATGTTGATTTATTTTGTTTTCTTATTGTGCCTTTTATTTTTCTATTCTTATTATTATGTAAAGCACTTTGAGCTACTGTTTGTATGAAAATGTGCTATAGAAATAAATGTTGTTGTTGTACGTTTTCTTTAATTTTTCACTTACGCTGGCACTTAAGCCTTCAATCTGCCTCAAGAATGATTTAAGCTATGAAGAGGTAGGGAAGGTGGTATGGAATGAGAATGGCGCCCGTACACATGCGCCACACGGCCGCCCTTCTGGCCACAGCTGAGAGTTGATTCTACAATAAAATAAAAGAAAAAGAAAAAGAGAAATAACCTTGGAGGTCAATTATGACCCAGAAAGCTGACAGTAGACATCACGTAGTGTATGTGTACCAAATTTCAGGTCAATAGGTCAAACGGTTTGCGAGCTACAGGTGATTTAAAATCCTGGACAGACAAACGGACAGCCACGACAGCGAATTATATAAGACGACCAGTAACGGCGCACTGCACGATAACCTGCGGTGAATACACTTGACTTGTAGTTTTCATTCTCTTTCTCTGTACGTTTAGCATCCGTCTGCTCAGAGGTTGAAACACTTGTTTTCTCCACTCTAGTGGCCCGCTTCTCCTCTTCTTCCGTCAGCAATTGCTTCGTACATTTTTCTTAATTTTTCACTTAAGCTGCCACTTAAGTCTTCAATCTGCATCAACAATGATTTAAGATATGAAGAGGCAGGGGAAGTGACGGTGAAGGAGGTGGGGAATGAGAACAGGGTCCATACGCATGCGCCGCACGGCCGCCCTGCTGGCCACTGCCAGGAGTTGATTCCACAATAAAATAAGATAAAAATAAAAGCAGAAATAGGGTAACATGGTGGCGCAGTGGGTAGTGCTGCTGCCTCACAGTTAGGAGACCCGGGTTCACTTCCCAGGTCCTCCCTGCGTGGAGTTTGCATGTTCTCCCTGTGTCTGCGTGGGTTTCCTCCCACAGTCCAAAGACACGCAGGTGAGGTGCATTGGTGATCCTAAATTGTCCCTGGTGTGTGTGGGTGGGTGTGGGTGTGTCTGTGCCCTGCGGTGGGCTGGCACCCTGCCTTGCACCCTGTGTTGGCTGGGATTGGCTCCAGCAGACCCCCGTGACCCTGTGTTAGGATATAGCAGTGCACTGGCGATCCTAAATTGTCCCTAGTGTGTGCGTGGTGTGTGTGTGTGTGCGCCCTGCAGTGGGCTGACACCCTGCCCGGGGTTTGTTTCCTGCCTTGCTCCCTGTGTTGGCTGGAATTGGCTCCAGCAGACCCCCATGAGCCTGTGTTAGGATATAGTAGTGCACTGGCAATCCTAAATTGTCCCTAGTGTGTGCTTGGTGTGTGTGTGTCTGTGTCCTGCGGTGGGCGGACTCTCTGCCCCAGGTTTGTTTCCTGCCTTGTGCCCTGTGTTGAATGGAATTGGCTCCAGCAGACCCCCGTGACCCTGTAGTTAGGATATAGCGGGTTGGATAATGGATGGATGGATATAAACAGAAATAACCTTGGAGGTCAATCATCACCCAGAAAGCGGACAGTAGACGTCACATAGTATATGTGTACCAAATTTCAGGTCAATATTTCAAATGTTTTGTGAGCTACAGGTGATTTAAAATCCTGGACAGACTGAACAGCCACGGTGGTGTATTATATTTAAAGATAAAATCCAATGTCTGTCTGTCTGTATGTCTGTTCGTTTTTCACGAGAGAACTATTTAATGGATTTAGATCGTGTTTTTTTCTATAATTTGCTTGAACATTCCGGTTGATTTTGCGACTTCTCTCATTTCGCTGTGTATCAGAGTTCACTTGCCGTACTGATTTATTTGCGCGAATCCTAGAAGCACGCAGCGGGCCGAGGGCAGGGGCCTTCCTCACTCACTCACCGGCTTCGGGGCGTGTGCCTTAACTCCACTCAGCTAGCGAATGAGAGAACAATTGAATTCAACTTTGTTTGATATTTAAAATAAAGTGTTACTTAGGTCTTGATGAGTTTGAGTCCGGATATTCTCTTAAGTGTACACCACGTTGAAAAGAGATTGCAGTTCAGATTGTGGATCGTGATTTTGTGTTAAAAGGATCGGGATATGAGTTTTTTGGAAAGATCGCCCACCCCTAATATGACTAATCAGTCAGTCAGTCATTATCCAACCCGCTATATCCATACACAGGGTCACGGGGGTCTGCTGGAGCCAGTCCCAGCCAGCATAGGGCACGAGGCAGGAAACAAACCCCGGGCAGGGTGCCAGCCCACCGCAGGGCACACACACCCGCACACCAAGCACACACTAGGGCAGCGTTTCTCAACCTTTAAGTATCTGCGACCTGAGTTTTCATAACAGTTTTAATCGCACCCCCCTGATGTTTTTTTTAAAAGGAGCCCACTAATACCAATTTGCTCTTTTTTAATTAATGATATATCATAGATGCATATTTTATTATACCTACTTAACTTTTATCGACATTTATCTAACTCTATATTTATTTTTCTAGTATCAGAATGTCGTTTAAGTTCATTTGTTTTGGTTTCAATAGATTTTTTTTTTTCATATTTTTGATTCTTGTTTTCACATCTTCGCACCCCCCTTTTTGTTACTTTGCAAGGGGGGCCCTCCCCACAGTTTGAGAACCACTGCACTCGGGACAATTTAGGATCGCCAATGCACCTAACCTGCATGCCTTTGGACTGTGTGAGGAAACCCACGCAGATATGGGGAGAACATGCAAACTCCATGCAGGGAGGACCCAGGAAGCGAACCCTGGTCTCCTAACTGGGAGGCAGCAGCGTTACCACTGCGCCGCCATGCCGCCCAGGGTGTGAAAGGCTACACCATATTCTAGGTACCTATAAGAAACTGATGTTCTATAGAAATTAGGCAAACACCTAAAGTGAACCTGGGTGTCCTAACTACAAGGCAGCAGCACTACCCACTGCGCCACCGTGCCACCCTGTGTGTAAATATGTGGGTTAGAAACTTTGAATGTGGACATCATAAGGTGCCTGAGCTGTAAGTGTGTATGTGTGGAAGTGTAGGGCCAGATTAAGACCTTTAGAGCCACCAAGCACTTCAAAGAGAACATGCAAACTCCACGCAGGGAGGACCCAAAAAGCGAACCCAGGTCTTCTTGGAAAGTGATTGCCAGCTACCGGTAGCTCACGAGTGACGTGTTGGAGACCCCTGCTTTAACTCTTTCAGGGCTGATGTCGATTTTTTTTCAAAAAGAAGAATGGCAATCAACTGTAAACTGTGATAAAACCAACGGTTCTGTTTTAGTTGGACTCTCGTTGTCTGAAGGAACGTTAGATTCATTGGTCTGACGAGAGGTCCTGCGCTTTTGTCAGTAGCAAGGCGCAAACCACGGCAAAAATGGTACTGACATCTGGCGAGAGATCAAAGCGAATGCGTAAAGCGAAATGCTCCGCAGACGACATTTTGCCTATTATCTCTGAACTGGTCTATGACTTGTCGGACTCTGATTTTGATACGAGTGATCGTAAACGAATGTGAGGTTCCAGCTTCAGCTGATTGGTCCCCAGCTAATCGTGGCACTGACCATTTTCGCCAGGTAGAACTGCCACTTAACAATAATATGAGGTAGAAACCACATTGACCACTGCTGCCCCAGCCACGCAAAGACAGCCTGGCAGAAAACCTGCTGCACATTCTTCGCAAACTGGCAGCCACAGCACGCAGCAACAGACATCTTATCTCGATTTCTGTGTGAAACTGTTGCTTTTCAGAAACTGATTTTTGGAAAAAAATATTCACCCCTCAAAGAGTTAAGGGCTGAATATTTTGTTTCCAAAACAACATAAAACATCTGCAGCTTCATGCTATGGCCGCCAGTTCGCCGTCTCTTGTGGCTCAAGCTGCTCTGCCAGGCTGTGTTTGCATGGCAGGCGTGTGAGGCAGCAGCGGCGGTCGCAGTGCAATGCCATCTGATTTGCCGCTCTTGTCACTGTAGGTGGCGGTCCCCTCGTGTGAACGCTGCCGTAGGCGTGTCAACTACACAGACCTGTCGAGCACCACAGTCGAGGACCAATCAGCTGATGCCACGCCCTCACATTCACTTTCAACATCAGAGACTGACAAGTCCGAGCCCAAGACAGCGATGATATGCAGTATTTTGCTTTACACTCTCACTTCCAGATGTCGATGTCATTTTTCCCGTCTCTCGTTCCTCGCTACTCACACGAATGCTGGGAATGCTCGGTCAAACCAACGAAGCTCACGTTCCTTCTGTCAAAGAGAGTCAAACGAAAATGCAACGCCGAGTTTGGTGACCATCGATTACTGCCGTCAACCCCCTCCTGTTGATAAAAGTTGACATCCGCTCCACTCCTGGAGTGTGGGCCACCAAGGACAGTCTTTCCAGTGTCTCTTGTCACCAGTTGTCCCCATCCGAGTACCGTCAGCTTGATTTCAGCCTCAGGGTCTCTTTTTCAAGTGTGTCTTGGTCCAACTGTTTTCGTTTTGCCTTGGGAGTTCCGCTTCACTAATAATAATTCATTTTATTTATATAGCGCCTTTCTCAACCTCCTGACTGACGTGTGACGTTTGAAGCTGGTTTTGCCCAAAGCGGGGGATCTAGCCATCCACCGCCTTCTCCTAAGGATCTCCTCTTTCAGGGGATGCTGCTCTGTCCTTTGCCATAGGTCAGCATCGCTGATGGTCTTTGGCCAATGAATGTAAAGAATCCTTCACAGGTGCTGGTTCAGAAACGTCTGGATCATTGTCATGGTGGTCTTGGTGGCTCTCCAAATCTCTGCTCCCCACAGAATGTTTCTATGTTCTAGTCCCAAAGGTATCACATCCTAGTGAGCTGAATGACTTCCGGCCTGTCGCTCAGATGTCACATGTGATGAAGACCATGGAGCGGCTGCTGCTTCACCCCCTGAGGCCACAGGTTCACCACGCCCTCAACTCTCTGCAGTTCGCATACCAGGAGAAGGTGGGAGTGGAGGATGCCATCATCTACATGCTACACCGATCCCTCTCCCACTTGGACAGAGGCAGTGGTGCTGTATAATGAGACAAACAGGTCAGCCTGATTTGGTAGGGCATGAGTGGCTGGCATTGGTGTGCCCCATGGCATGAAAGATTGCATGCCATCTATGCATCCTCAAAACAGAGGGGTCCCTACAACATCAGAAAACTGAAGTAGTGTGGCATGAAGCCCCTTGTTCTTCAGGTCTTTGAAATTATGCAGCTGCTGTGCTTCACCACCTGAGGCCACAGGTCCACCACGCCCTCGACCCTCTGCAGTTCGCATACCAGGAGAAGGTGGGAGTGGAGGATGCCATCATCTACATGCTACACTGATCCCTCTCCCACTTGGACAGAGGCAGTGGTGCTGTAAGAATTATGTTTCTGGACTTCTCTAGCGCCTTCAACACCATCCAACCTCTGCTCCTTAGGGACAAGCTGACAGCGATGGGAGTAGATTCATACCTGGTGCCATGGATCGTGGACTATCTTACAGACAGACCTCAGTATGTGTGTCTCGGGAACTGCAGGTCTGACATTGTGGTCAGCAGCACAGGAGCGCCGCAGGGGACTGGACTTTCTCTGGTCCTGTTCAGCCAACATACATCAGACTTCCAATACAACTCGGAGTCCTGCCACGTGCAAAAGTTCACTGACGACACTGCTATTGTGGGCTGCATCAGGAGTGCGCAGGAGGAGGAGTATAGGAACCTAATCAAGGACTTTGTTAAATGGTGCAACTCAAACCACCTACACCTGAACACCAGCAAAACCAAGGAGCTGGTGGTGGATTTTAGGAGGCCCAGGCCCCTCATGGACCCCGTGATCATCAGAGGTGACTGTGCAGAGGATGCAGACCTGTAAATACCTGGGAGTACAGCTGGATGATAAATTGGACTGGACTGCCAATACTGATGATCTGTGTAAGAGAGGACAGAGCCGACTATACTTCATTAGAAGGCTGGCGTCCTTCAACATCTGCAAGAAGATGCTGCAGATGTTCTATCAGACGGTTGTGGCGAGTGCCCTCTTCTACGCGGTGGTGTGCTGGTGAGGCAGCATGAAGAAGAGGGACGACTCACGCCTGGACAAACTGGTGAGGAAGGCAGGCTCTATTGTAGGCACAGAGCTGGACAGTTTGACATCCGTGGCAGAGCGACGGGCGCTGAGCAGACTCCTGTCAATCATGGAGAATCCACGGCATCCACTGAACAGGATCATCTCCAGACAGAGGAGCAGCTTCAGCGACAGACTGCTGTCACCGTCCTGCTCCTCTGACAGATTGAGGAGACCCCACACTATGCGACTCTTCAATTCCACCCGGGGGGGGTAAACGTTAACATTATACAAAGTTATTGTCTGTTATACCTGCATTGTCATCACTCTTTAATTTAATATTGTTATTATCAGTATGCTGCTGCTGGAGTATGTGAATTTCCTCTTGGGATTAATAAAGTATCTATCTGTCTATCTATCTATCTATCTATCTATCTATCTATTTATTGAAGAGACGTATTTTGGTGGAGCTGATGGTGTCTTTGAAGCTCCAGATGTTCTTGGGCTGGATGAGTGCTGCTCTTGCCTTGATGATCCCAGCCTTGACGTCCATATCTGTCCACCACACTGTCGAGGTAGGCGTAGGCTCGTAAGTCCTCCAGGGGCTTCACCTAGGGCAGCAAAAGTGGTAGAGCCCACCCTGCCCGTTTGAATAACTTAAGAGCTAATCATTCATTTACAAACACATCTCAGCCCAAATGGAGTCCTTGGTGGTGTCCCGTGTCAGTGTCCCTTGAGTTTCCTGAAAGGCCACAGGGCACGATATTTTACGAGACTCAATATTATCAGACTTTGAGATTTGATCCCCCTTGATGTCTGGATCACATGACCCTTGAGTTACCAAAATGGTGGAGGTGGTGGTGGGGGTTCCCCTCAACTTTCATTAACGGCACCCTAGACCACCACCTATGTCACCTAATGGTTAGACTGGCGCTGCTCAGGCTAAGAATCGTCACAAGGAGCTCACCGTTACAATATGAAGTCCATTTCAGGGTAAAAGACGCTCAGAACTGATGCCAAATCTCAGCAGAGCTGGAGCGGGCAGAGACTTAGCCTCTACCTGAGGTCCACCCTGGCATCCTCAGCAGCGTCACACAGTGAAGCGGTTCCCACCACCCACCAACCCGTGCCCCTCAGCTCATCCGCTTGGCGGTCAGCCTCTCAGCACGGCAGCTGTTGCTTCGCCGTTTTGCCCGTGTGCCAAGTGAAGATGTGTGCTGGCACTGGATCAAATCGTCAGGGCAGGCCACATTATCGACGCGGCTAAGTGTTTGTTCTTCTTGGCTGCCCTCCGGTTAACTGCAAGGGCTTTTGTTGGAGAGGAGAAAATCCATCTGTGCGTCGATAATAAAGCCGGTGGGCCAGCGATGAGTGGTGCGACAGGAGATCAAAGGAGGGACTGGGGGGACCTGCCAGCAGACCATGGAAGACGGGCACACTGAGGCAGGCCTAGCAAGGCGGGCGTTTTGGTCTTGTGAAATGTGTGGGTGTGTGTGAGGGAGAGTGGATGACCATCTGTGTGAGTGTCACATATGTCTGCTGTGAAACGGTGCCTTGAGCATGGGAAAGGCGCTATATCAATAAAATGTATTATGATTATTAGTATTAATATTATTATTATAGGGTGTCCACATACACATGAGGTGTAATTGTAAGAGTGTGTGTGGTGGTGCGGCTGGTTCTTTCGATGTAGACGTAAAGTTGTGAGGACGTGTGTGTGTTTTATGTATCTGTATGTGTGTCTCATTGTATGCATGAGCTGTAAAAGTGTGTGTGGTGGGTAAATGAGTGTGTGCCACTGTGTACACATTGTGGGTAGGAGAAAGTGTGTATGAGTGTGAATGCAGGAAGTGTGAATGTGTGTGTCATTTTGCACGTATGGGGTGAGTGTGTGTACATGGATGTGTGTATGTGGGTGTAAATTAATGAGTGTGACATGCGAAAGTGGAAGGGTATGTCTCATTGCATGCACAGGTGTGTGTAATGTGTGTGTGCCATTGTGCCCATATTGTGGGAATGTGTGTGAAAATGTGATGATGTGGGTATGACTGTGCACTTGGACTGTGAGTGTCAGTGTGTGAGTTTTGAAAGTGTGTTTAATTTTGCACATGAGTGTGTGTTTGTGTGTGTGTGTGTTAGTTAATGTGTCTGTGTTGTTGTCTGCATGTGTGTTCCTATTGTGTACACAGAAAACGCATATATGGATTTCCAGGTGTGTGTGTGTGTGTGTGTGTGTGTGTGTGTAAGTGGGTGGGTAAGAATGGGGGCTGGTGGGTGGCATGGTTTCTATGAGCTGTGTGTGTGTGTGTGCCATTGTATGCATAAGTGGTAAGAGTGCATGTGGTTGGATGTTGTTGTGTGTAAATCCTTGTGATCATATCTTGATAATATGGGTACATTTTTTATTTTTTTGCATGTGGGCATACATGAGTGTAAATGTCATCCATCCATTATCCAACCCGCTATATCCTAACTACAGGGTCACGGGGGTCTGCTGGAGCCAATCCCAGCCAGCACAGGGCACAAGACAGGAAACAAACCCCGGGCAGGGCGCCAGCCCACCGCAGGGCACGCACACTCACACATTAGGGACAATTTAGAATCACCAATGCACCTAACCTGCATGTCTGGACTGTCGGAGGAAACCCACACAGACACGGGGAGAACATGCAAACTCCACGCACGGAGGACCCGGGAAGTGAACCTGTGTCACCTAACTGTGAGGCAGCAGCACTACCCACTGCGCCACCGTGCCGCCCCGTGTGTGTAAATGTGTGGGTGAGAAACTGTGAATGTGGACATCATAAGGTGCATGTGTGGACGTGCAGGGCCAGATTAAGACCTTTAGAGCCACCAATTACTTCAAAGATTTTGTTGCCTCCCCCCCACCATATGTATGAGCTGCACTCACTCTCAGGGTCCAACTGAACGGGACCACTGACAAGACCAAGACAAGAATGAGTACGTGAGGCTCAGTGGATCGTGTGGCGTTTACCAGAGTCTAATTATGTTGTAATCCCAAGATTAACATATATCATTTGTTTTTATGATTATTATTGTATTATTTGTTTTATTATTATATACAATGAATGTGGGAGACCCTATTTGTGGACCCTGGTTTAGCTACATCATTAGCAGTTTTGCACCATAGGGTCCACGGGAAATCTAGGAATGGAAAATTTCTGTGGTGCCCCCCTTCCCTTGAGCACCACAGCGTATTTTGTTTAATGGCAAATTCAGCCCTGGGGATGTGTGTGCATTATGTGAGTGTGAATTTGTGTGTCATGGTGTGCATACTTGGTACTTTGTGCGTGAGTGTGTGTGTGTGTGTGTGTGCAAGCATGAATGTGTGTGTAGTAAAATGGCAGGTGTCATTGTGTGCATGACAACAAATGGATAGATAGATAGATATAAAAGGCACTATATAATAGATAGATAGATAGATAG
>JANRMT010062814.1:6737198-6760864 GCA_026402145.1 Polypterus bichir lapradei
ATAGATAGATAGATAGATAGATAGATAGATAGATAGATAGATAGATATGAAAGGCACTATATGATAGATAGATAGATAGATAGATAGATAGATAGATAGATAGATAGATAGATAGTGAAAGGCACTTTATGATAAACAGACAGGAAAGGTTTACATGAGTGATTAGTAGAGAGATATCTACCATGTATAGTTTTTTCATATCTATATTTTTGTCTATGACTAGTGATATGAGAAACATTATATAAGTGATAGATACTGCAGGTAAATTCACATGAAATGCACTACATAACATAGATATATTGATATATACGTATATAGATATATAGGTGCTATAAGTGAGAAATGTGAAATGCACTGCGTATGTGAAAGATGTGGTAGACAGACAAATGCAAAAGGCATTTATAACAGATAAATAGACACATAGGAAAGGCACTATATAATACTGTACACAGTCACAGGCAGTTCCCTTTCCATCTCAACCCTACCAGTTCAGCCCAGATGAATTGCTATGGGGTCCTGCAGAATCCATTTAGGTTTGAATATGTTCTAAAATTAAAAAGCACCCAGGCTCCCTAAAGTCTAGCTGAGCTCTTTATTTTGTTGCTTTATCAGACATTTTCTACAGTATATAAAGGTTGACTGCCTTCTAGACACTTTGAAATAGTTTTTGTTATGAAAGACACTATCTAAAACCCATGACTTTGGAGATACTCAGGAACTAAAGGTTGATAGATAGATAGATAGATAGATAGATAGATAGATAGATAGATAGATAGATAGATATATGAAAGGCACTATATAATTGCTGTCTATGTATCTATATATCTAAGGCGCTATATAATTGATATATTTTACCAGTAGTGCTATATCTTCACTGTCATCCCCACTCTTGCCTGTTCTCTACACACTAAATTATGCAGACTCCCCTACCCGTCACTACGTTCACACACACTTTGTATAAATGTACTTCTGCAACCTGATTTTAAAACCACAGATGTAGCAAATAGCCAAACAAAACCGACAGGGCTCTGAATGACAGGATCAGACGCCATTGAGAGGTGCCGCTCTCTTCACAGACCCCTTACAGAAGACCCCACATGAAACAAGCTGACAGACTCCGCGATCTCGTGTGACTTGTCTAAAAGCAGAATTCAACGCTAACCACCGAGACAGAACGCATCCCAGTACAAGGTATAAATTGTGCAACATAACATGTCAGAAAAAAAATGAACGACCAAAAACAACCAAAACCCCCCCAGCCTGGCAGATTCCAGTTTTAATTTGTGGAGCAGCACGGAAGTCAGAATGTTGGCATCAACAGAGACAGAAGCTGATAAAATCTTTACTCAGCACAGAACTTAGCACCTAATCGTGTCCCCGCTCAGAAGGGGGTGTCCAGTTAAATGCTCGCAGTGCTTCTTTCTGTCACACATACATGCCAATGCCCAAAGCTATCTTTGCACAGACCAGGGTAGTTTTTGTCAAGCAATGCGTTATCGCATCTCACAGCAACCCAGCGATGATTTTTAGCCCATCTGAAAACAACAAGAAACCACCGGAGAGAATCTGGGCGACCCAGCGGAGAAACGCGCGTTTCAAGCCCACCCCGTGTATAGCGCCGAGCACTTGTTAGCAATTCAGGACAAAGTCCGTTCTGTGTCACTCACCTGTCTAATTCTACCATCCAACACAAACACGCATTCATTCGTAACGTCGCCAGCTGTGTGACACCTGAACGTGTCTCAAGTCGGGGGGGGGGGGTCGTGAAGGAGCAGCAAACACACCTGGCCAGCACTCACCTGTACGCTCCAGCTCCGGCTTTTCTGCTCTTCCAGCGGCATTCCGCAAGTCGCCGGTCCTCTTCCAAGTCGTACGTGAGGCACATTTCCGGAGATCTTTACCGGACACCGGGGCCGTTTTCTTCCTGGACAGCGTGGAGGAGACGGTGCCCATAGGGATGGCTGCGCTGAACCGAGCTGAGCGATTTGAACAAGCGCGTGCACGCGAGCTACTGCACGCACCCGACGCTGGTGAGCACGCCCCGTCACAGCGAGAGCTCATCGCGCAGAGTCCGTGCGCGCGCCCGGTGAGTTCTTATTAAGAGCCCAGCGCGCCGAGCAGTAATTCAGATTTGAAGATGACTGAAAGATCTGCAATACAAGCGTGGAGTACTGGAGTAAATATAAAGCTTCTATACGCTTATTGGGAAGTTACAACCAATACGAAGAAGGTCAAAACAAAGCAGAAAATAAACAAATAAATAAATAAATAAAATATGGTTGCCTGAGTCTGCAGAACCCTAAACTCATCCTTTGTTGAAGGTCCTTTTGATTTTCTTACGTCATTCAGTCTATCAGCTTGGCCCATGCTGACTTGGCCATATTGTCCAACTTTTCCTTGTAAAAATGCTGTTGATCCATCAAATTATGAAGGCATCTCCTGTACAGGACGCCCCACAGATTTTCAATTGGGCAGGACATTCCAGAACGTTGATCTTCTTTTGTGAAGCCGTTTCTTTATTGATTTTGATTTATGTTTTGGGTGGTGGTCATGCTGAACGGTGGAATTCCTCTTCATCTTCCTTGCAGACACCAGAAGGTTGGTATTTGAAGCTCTTCATGATTCCCTCTACCTTGAATGTAGCCTCCCCTTCAGTTATGGATGAAGAAAAGCAGCCCCAAAGAGCGATCCTGCCATGTTTCCATGTAAGTATGATCTGTTTTTTGATGCTTTGTTGCTTTGGCACTAAATGTACCTTTTGGAATTTGGGTCAAAAAAGTCCAGCCTTAGTCCCTTCAGACCATAACACATTTTAACACGTGGTTTTAGAAGATCAAATTGGGCTCGGATGTTGTTGTTTGTGAGAAAAGGCTTCCATCTTCCTACCTGACCCTGTAGTCCAGACAAAT
Source organism: Polypterus bichir lapradei (assembly GCA_026402145.1). NCBI lineage: Eukaryota > Metazoa > Chordata > Cladistia > Polypteriformes > Polypteridae > Polypterus > Polypterus bichir. Next base: position 6,740,108 of record JANRMT010062814.1, read on the forward strand.
GAAGCTCACCGGAGGTTGCTGTCACATGTAGGGGGCAACCAGTACTGGCCAGGCAGCCTTCCAGCTTCTTAATTGTTGCTGTAGGCCTCTTGGCAGCCAGTTTTCTCCTTGTCTTCTCATCAATTTTGGACGGACATCCTGTTCTTGGTAGCGTCACCGTTGTCCCAGATTTTCTCCGCTTGTTGATGATGGGCGTCAGTGTGCTGAAGTCAAGACAATTCAAGTGGCTTTACTGTCACAACATCCATACACCAGATTGCAGCATACAGTGGTATGAAATGACAGGAATACAGTGCATCGTATCTGTAAATACAGGAAAAGTGCTGGACGGGGTAATGAACTAAACTATAAAGGAAAAATCGATGAATACATACCTAAATAATAGGTAAGTGAATAGATAGTAATATTTTAAAACAAACAAACAAATAAATAAATAATAACACTATCAAAACATCAGTAGTGACAAGTGAACCAAATTCATGAACAAAGCTATAGGAGCAGATCTGAGGGCAGGATGGCAGCACAGAGCTCCAAATCCAGACCACCAAAGGGTAGAAGACATTGTAGAACCTGTCAAAACTGGTTCAGATGCTACAGCATATTCTGTCAGTTGGAAGGGGGACAAAGAGACCAGAGAAGAGTTGGAAGCGGTCCTCCACAATGCTGCCGCTGGCTTTGCTGATGCATCACTTTATAAAGATGTCTGTAATGGAGGACCATGGGGTCCTCATGATCTTTTCTGCTATGTGCTCTGTCTGCTGTAGGACCTCACAGTCAGAGACCTTGCAGTACCCAAACTAGTCGGTGATGCAGCTGGTCAGAACGTTCTCAAACAGTGCCCCATGTGGAATGGGGTGAGAATGAGGGGAAAGTAAACTTGCTGCCTTCATGTGTCGAAGAAAGTGGAGATGCTGCTGCCCCTTCTGAGCTATGGAGGTGGTGTTAATTGACCAAGTAAGGTCAAGTGCCTTGAGCATGGGAAAGGCGCTATATAAATATTAAATATCTTCTTCTCCTTCTTCCTCTTATTATTATTATTATTATTATTATTATTATTATTATTATTGTTAGAGCTAATCTTAAAAAATGAATGTTTGATGTTAAATTCCTATAGGTGTTTGCCTAATTTCTATAGAGCATCAGTTTCTTATAGGTACCTAGAATATGGCATAGCCTTTCACACCCTGGGTGGCATGGCGGCGCAGTGGTAACGCTGCTGCCTCACAGTCAGGAGACCTGGGTTCGCTTCCCGGGTCCTCCTTGTGTGGAGTTTGCATGTTCTCCCCGTGTCTGCGTGGGTTTCCTCCCACAGTCCAAAGACACGCAGGTTAGGTGGACTGGTGATTCTGAATTGGCCCTAGTGTGTGGGTTGGTGTCCTGCCCAAGATTGGTTCCTGCCTTGTGCCCAGTGTTGGCTGGGATTGGTTCCAGCAGACCCCTCTGACCCTGTGTTTGGATTCAGCGGGTTATAAAATTGATGGATGGATTCCATGAGGCCCTTTTTGTGTCATTCCGGGGTTTTTGACAGGATTTCCCCCTTTTTATTGGGCATTTTTGGAAGTGCTTTTTGTGACTTAGGTGCTTTGGGATCTCCCAGTCATAACATAATCAGGGTGGCCCCGCCTCCTTTGGCTCCACCCACAAAGGCTTAGGAACCGCAGAATATTTAAAAAGACAGAACCTATAATAGAATGACAAATAAAACCAACATAAACACATGAAAAACAAATTGAACAATAAATCATAAATTCAAATGGATACATCACAATACCAGCCTCCTGAGGATGCCCTTGGCTGTGAGGGTCCACCGATCAGCTCTCAAAGGCCTCCGAGGGGCAGAGCTCCCTTTTCCTGTGTCTGTCTCTTTAAGGCACAGCAGGTATGCGCAGGCGCAGCTCCAAAGTGCCAGTTTCATCAGGTGTGCTCGCTGCAGCTACAGATGGATGCCTTTTAGAAGCTCCACGATTTTTTGGAGAGCGGGATTAGCTTCTCTTACAAGGGGGTCTCAAATATCAAAGTGAAATGAGACGAGAGAAGGAGGCATACACAGAACAAAGTGAAAGCAGTTAAGTGACGGCCTAGGGAGTAACATGAATAAGCTGAGCAAAATGAAGGCAACTGAGCTGCAGAATTATGCCTTGAATAAATCTGCATTGACGTGAAATAATGTCCGTCCAGTGACTTCAGAGGGGGTCCCCAGCCCAGTCAGGTAAGCTGCAGTTTGTCTTTAGAGTGTTTCATTTTCACCCCCTGTGATGTCGCCAATCAGAATCAAAGTCTAAAGTGCACCTTTATTGGTTGTGTGGGTTACCATGGCGATGTGGGTGTGGTGATGGCACACAGCAGTCGGGCTGAACAGGAAGGTAAGTGAAGTAGCTGAGGTCGTCTCAAGGGGTGAGTGGGGTCCGACTGGGTGGCGGTGGGCACTGTGGGACTTGTGTTGGTGTAGCAGGATTCTCATGTGAAGTCGTTGCTGGCAGAGAAGAGTGCCGAGGTAACGGAATGGCTAATTAGTGGCAGCTCTTTTTAAAGCAAGTGGTGTCTCGCTGGCATCCTTGTTTGACGAGACCACCACCTGTATCCTTTTCTTCTTCGCTCCTTTGAAAAGGCCCTTGAAGCGCCACACTTCTACTTCCTTTTTCTTTTGTCACACACATTCAGGCGACGTAGGCAGCCACACTGGGGGTGGTGATCTGAGAGGCGCCATTTATGAAAGTTAAGGGGTGCCTCCTCCGCACACAGAGTGGGACAAGCCCAAGTCTTCGAACTCTGATAATACTGAGTGGGCGCTGTGACCCACTGAATGCCGCTTAAGAAAGCAGAATTGCACACACTCCATATGCTAAGGGCCACAGGTCTGTGGTATATGAACAAGGGGGCACCATTTGTGCCACACGCTGGACATTGAGCGTGGAATAGGTCATCGACAGGCTACATGCTATGGATAGCGAGGGGTGCCGTCCCTCCACTCCACCTAGAGCTCCAAATGGGCTTTGACTGGCACTGTGCACACTGTACTAATTTGTTTATTTCTCTTCTTGTGTCCTCCATCTTTCCACTCACTAGATCCATTATGTTTTGACTGGCAAATGAAGGCATAGTTAGGGCAGACAAGGAAGTGCCCCTGTTTTAAATAATGTACCTGCTCTCCCACTGGCTTTAGATTCATGTTTGAGTAAAGATAAATTGTTTATCGCTTTATTAAACCTTTTGTATTTACACAGTACATTGCCTATAAAAAGTGTCTGCCCACTGCCCCCCCACCGTTTGGGCATTTTCACATATTTTTTTTTTTTTTTGTTCAACAACATTGAATCACCGTGGATTGAATTTGACACACTGACCAGCAGGAAAAAAAGACTCGAACGTGAAAATGGATCTCTGCAAAGTGGGCTACATGGGTTACAAATATAAAGCCCCTTTAATATGGCACCCCTAAAGCATCACTGGGGTAGCCAAAGGGCTTTAGAAGTCCCATCATAAGGCAGAGTGCTGGCTCTTTGGCTAAGGATCTGGACTTGGTGCCTAGAAAGTTGCAGGTTCACATCCTGGTAGGGGATCCTACTCTGTTGGGCCCTCAACCTGAAAATTGCTACAGGGTGTCCTGAAGTGCGTGGTGTCCTGAAAAACCACAGCAATCAAAAACACTTCCAAGATTGTCCACTAGAGGGAGGTAAAAATACACTGTCAAAATATCCCGTCTAGAACACAAAGGGCCGAGATGATGAATCTTGATCAAATAAAAGGTGGGTTTTAGCAAAATAAAAGGCTGTGCGAACCTCAAAGCTCCAAAGAACAAAGTGATACACAGAAAACAAAGTCCCAAAACCGTGGTCAAAAACAGAGCAGAGGTTCAAAAATATCAATAAACACAGTCCCAGTACGAAATCCAAAAATGAAATCAAAAAACAGAGCAGGGGTTCAAAAATCCAGGAAATCAAAAACACAGGAAACACTCCACTCCAAGCACATTCAATGAACCACCAGGAATCATGGGAGTCCATCAATTAAACAGGGTGGTGGGCCGTTCCTGGTGGTGATTGGCAGGTGGCTCCGCCCCCTTAGGGGAGCCACCCACAACACACAAGGAATATAACTAAGGCCACATTCACTTACAAACGAACACAAAGGAAAATCCATCCATCCATTATCCAACCTGCTATATCCTAACTACAGGGTCACGGGGGTCTGCTGGAGCCAATCCCAGCCAATTATGAAAGTTAAGGGGTGCCTCCTCCGCACACAGAGTGGGACAAGGCAGGAAACAAACTCCGGGCAGGGTGCCAGCCCACCACAGGGCACACACACACACACCAGGGACAATTTAGGATCGCCAATGCACCTAACCTGCATGTCTTTGGACTGTGGGAGGAAACCCACGCAGAAACCGGGGAGAACATGCAAACTCCATGCAGGGAGGACCCAGGAAGTGAACCCAAGTCTCCATATTACGAGGCAGCAGCGCTAACCACTGCGCCACCGTGCCACCCCACACAAAGGAAAATGTATATAATAAACAAAATAAACATTAATACAAGTAAATGGCATAAAATAACATAAAACAAACAAGAAACACCAGTTTGAATCCCATTCTGGGGAGACATGCTGGTTAAAACATAACACAGGGGCTCTGTAATGGCTCTGACCTCCAAAAGTCATGCGAAAAGTCAATTAGCAAAATATACTGCTCTGAAGAATGAAAGGAACACTTTTTAATGATGACATCAAGTCAAAGAAACTTGTGGGGTATCGATCTGGTCAGTTGAGTAGCAGAGGGGCTTGGTCATCAGTTTCAGCTGCTTTGGTGCACTAGAGGGGCAACAATGAGATGACCCCCAAAACAGGAATGAATGGGTTAACAGGTGGAGGGAGGCCATTGACATTTTTGCCTCCTCATCTGTTTTGTCACTCGTTTTCCATTTGGCTACGGTCAGTGTCACCACTGGTATCATGAGGCCATACCTGGACCCTACAGAGGTGGCACAGGTAGTCCAACTTCTCCAGGATGGCACATGAATACGTGGCATTGCCAGAAGGTTTGCTGTGTCTCCCAGCATAGTCTCAAGGGCATGGAGGAGATTCCAAGAGATGGACAGGCAGTTCCTCTAGGAGAGCTGGACAGGGCCCCTCGTAGAAGGTCCTTAACCCATCAGCAGGACCCACCGCTATCTGCTCCTTTGGGCACAGAGGAACAGGATGAGCCCTGCCAGAGCCTACAAAATAACCTCCAGAAGGCAGACAGGCAGGCCACTGGTGTGAATATCTCTGACCAAACAATCAGAAACAGACTTCATGAGGGGGGCCTGAGGGCCCAACGTCCTCTAGTGGGCACCGTGGAGCTCGATTGGCATTTGCCATACAATACAAGAATTGGCAGCTCCACAACTGGCGGGCACCCTGTGCTTTTCACAGATGAGAGCAGGTTCACCCTGAGCACATGTGACAGACGTGAAAGGGTCTGGAGAAGCCGTGGAGAACGTTCTGCTGCCTGTAACATCGCTTAGCATGGCTGGTTTGGTGGGGGGGTCAGTGATGGTCAGTCTGGGGAGGCATATCCATGGAGGGACACACAGTGACCTCTACAGGCTAGACAGCGGCACCGCAGGACTGCCATTAGGTATCGGGAGGAAATCCTTGGACCCATTGTTAGACCCTATGCTGGTTGCTCCTGGTGCATGACAATGCACAGCCGGCCTCATGTGGCGAGAGGATGAAGGTATTGACACCATTGACTGCAATGCTCACTCGCCTGACCTCAATCCAATAGAACATCTCTGGGTGGGACATTATGTTTCAGTCTATATAACACCTCAGACTGTCCAGGAGCTCAGTGATGCCCTGGTCCACATCTGGGAGGAGATCCCCCAGGATGCCCTCCGTTGTCTCATTAGGACGTTGTCTGGCCAATGGGGGGCATACAAACTACTGAGTGCGATTTGGAGTTGCTGCAATTTCGTCTTTTCCAATTTCTGCCAAATAGACTCGCCTGCCTGCCTGCCGTATCATTTGTTCCCTTTGATTTTCGGGGTGTCTTTGAGTTCAGCCCTCTCTCTGTTGGTTGATCAGTTTCATTTCCATCCTTCTGTTCCTCACACATCACCATATCAGTCCATAGCAGCAGAGAGAGCCAGCAGGATTTCTTTTTCCCATTGAGATCTGATGTGTTTTCAAAGCGTGCCTTTAATGTTTTTGAGCAGTGAATATCAAAAAAATCATTTGTTCAATGGAGGTCACCTGCCTGGCGTTTGATTTGATTGTACCTGAGGGTCCGAGTTGTGGTGAGCCGCTCTGGTGGTCTAACCTAACCTACAACAATGAAGCTTTTTTGGCCATCAGGATGAACGTCATTATCTGAAATTCACCATCCTCGTTGGTGGGCTCTGGAGATGCTTCTCTGCAGCTGGCTTGTGAGGGGAAAAATGAATGCAACCACAATATGAGGAACTCCTGGAGGAAAACCTGATGAGGTCTGTGAGAAACCTGTGGCTTGGGAGAAGAGCAGCGAGACAACAAACTCGTAAAGCGTAAAGCCAAAGCTACACAGGAAGGAATCAATCACAGGGTCCAGAAGGAAATCCAATGGAGAATTTGTGGCTGGACTTGACAAAAGCTGTAGACTCGGGATCAGAAAAAATGGCAGAACTGACTGAGAAAGAGAGCTGTGCACTCAGACTTAAGGCGGTCATGGCTACCGACGACTAAGTAAAGAGGATGAACGCTTATGCCCAAGTTTCCCAACCTGTGGGCCCTAAACTCAAACCCTGCCGACCCCTGGGCAGGCACCCACAACACCCTTATGACAGACCTGCCCGTGGCTGTGAAAAGGAACCAATGATAAGGACTACGTCCGGGGTTTGGGGTTCAGTGACGCCCCCTAGAGGTCACAGGTTATTCAGTGACCAACAGTGTCAGTCAGTCAGTCAGTCATCATCATCCCACCCGCTATATCCTAACACAAGGTCAGGGGGGTCTACTGGAGCCAATCCCAGCCAGCACAGGGCGCAAGGCAGGAATAAATCCCAGGCAGGGCTCCAGCCCACCGCAGGGCGCACACCCACCAAGCACACACTAGGGACAATTTAGGATCGCCAATGCACCAAACCTGGATGTCTTTGGACTGTGGGAGGAAACCCACGCAGACACGGGGAGAACATGCAAACTCCACGCAGGGAGGACAAACCCAGGTCTCCTTACTGTGAGTCAGCAGCGCTACCACTGCGCCACCGTGCCGCCCTGACCAACAATGAAATGAATAAAATCCCCATAAATTACACGTTTTTTAACTAATAAAGCATGTACATAATATATTTTATCTGCATCCCGGGTCCTCCCTGCGTGGAGTCTGCATGTTCTCCCCGTGTCTGCGTGGGTTTCCTCCCACAGTCCAAAGACATGCAGGTTAGGAGCATTGGCTAGTGTGTGCTTGGTGTGTGTGTGTGTGCCCTGCGGTGGGCTGGCGCCCTGCCTGGGGTTTGTTCCTGCCTTGTGCCCTGTGTTGTCTGGGATTGGCTCCAGCAGACCCCCGTGACCCTGTGTTAGGATATAGCGGGTTGCATGATGACTGACATATGGCATAAAAGAAAATAAAGTGATTCTCATAAGTACAAGCAAATCAGAACTCTAATCAAATGCTTGCAAGGTGTCTTTCGGGAAGATACAAGGCTAACATGCTTAAGAAGTTCACACTTAAAATCGACACATTTGGCTGCGGAGGTCTGCAGGTGGACCCCTCTCAAAAATGCAGCAAGAAAGTCACCACAACACACTCTTCTTCCTCTACTACGCCACCCTGGCAGCTGCAGCTTCTTCTTCTTCATCATCATCATCATCATGATCATCCTCCTCGTCCTCCCCCCGACTCTAGCACCCGGAGTGGTGACTGTCGGCTCCTTTTATAGCCCACCCAGAAGCGCTTCAGGTGCTCTTTGACCTACCTCCGGCTGCACCTCCGGGTGTGGCTGTGTTCCTGCCCAGATGGGCTCGTTGAGCCGTGCAGCTCCCCCTGGCGGTGGCCACGGAGCCCAACAGAAATGAGCTCCGGTGTTCCAAATTTTTGTGGCCCCGATGCAACCCAGGAGGGGCTGCCACCAAGTGTTCTGGGGGACGTAGCGTGCATGCCATGGCTGCTCCCCCGGATCCAGTGTCAAAGGGGCATCCCGTTCGGGCATGGTTCCCAGCCATCTGCCACAAAAGATATAGGGAAGGATATCTGAGGAGTAAACCACAAGGCAAGGATTATATTTTTATATTATGTACTTTAAAGATCCATCAACAACAAATCAAATCGAATGAATAATATATTGAACAATTATTATAAAAGTATGAGCGATAAATACGGTAAAATCCAAATCCAAACCTATCCGAGACGCTGACTCCCCAGCTCACCCCAGTGGGTCCTCATGGCTGGACAGCTACAGTCGTCTTCTCCCGCCTCCCGTCCTGCCCGCTTCCATTGGCATCACCTGAGACAAACGTAGCCGGACCACCATCTTCCCATACATTCCATTAACACTTTCTGATCCCTAGGAGGTTTTGATCCCCATCCTGACTCTCATACACAATTGCTCAGTGGGGACACCGTTTGCAGCCCCATTGACTTCACTCCCTCGCAGGGTCCATCCACCCTGCCTCCTCCTCCTCTTCTTCTCCACGCATACTCACTCTACCAATGTTTCCTGGTTCTCTTCTACTCTAACCTCTCGGTCTCATTTTAAGCGGGCGCGGGTCCTAATTACACCCATTGGAGTGCCAATGAGGAAATTGCCCAAACTGTGGCCAATAAATAAAAAAATCCAGAGTGGTCTCCCCTCGACTTTCTCGTATACTCAGATATGAGGATAGATATTTGAAGAGTAAACCACAAGGCAATGATTATATTTTTATATTATGTACATTAAAGAACCATCAATGACAAATCAAATCAAATTAATAATATATTGAAAAATTATTATAAAAGTAAAGTTGGATAAATCGGACTCTGCAGCTGCATGAATAAAAGGTAAAGTACCACTTCCGGTTAGCGGAAATAGCCCAAAAGTTGATTGAAATCTACGTTTTGTACCAAATCAGGAAGTGCAACGGATTAGCAAGGAGGAAGTAAGGACAGCGATGAAGAGGATGAAGAATGGAAAAGCCGTTGGTCCAGATGACGTACCTGTGGAAGTGTGGAGGTGTTTAGGAGAGATGGCAGTGGAGTTTCTAACCAGATTGTTTAATGGGATCTTGGAAAGTGAGAGGATGATGAGGAGTGGAGAAGAAGTGGACTGGTGCTGATATTTAAGAATAAGGGGGACGTGCAGGACTGCAGTAACTACAGGGGGAGAAAACTGATGAGCCACAGCATGAAGTTATGGGAAAGAGTAGTGGAAGCAGCTCAGTTAAGAAGTGAGGTGATGATTAGTGAGCAGCAGTGTGGTGTCATGACAGGAAAGAGCACCAGAGATGAGATGTTTACTCTGAGGATGTTGATGGAGAAGTTTAGAGAGAAGGCCAGAAGGAGTTGCATTGCGTCTTTATGGACCTGGAGAAATCAAATGGCAGGGTGAGGAGAGAGGAGCTGTGGTATTGTATGAGGAAGTCGGGAGTGGCAGAGAATTATATGAGAGTGGCGCAGGATATGTACGAGGGAAGTGTGACAGTGGTGAGGTCTGCGGTAGGAGTGACGGTGGTGGGATTACATCAGGGATCGGCTCTGAGCCCTTTCTAATTTGCAATGGTGATGGACAGGTTGACAGACGAGATTAGACAGGAGTCCCCGTGGACTGTGATGTTTGCTGATGACATTGTGATCTGTAGAGGGAGTAGAGAGCAGGTTGAGGAGACCCTGGAGAGGTGGAGATGTGGTCTGGAGAGGAGAGGAATGAAGGTCAGCAGGACCACCAAGACCGAATACATGTGTGTGAATGAGAGGGATGTCAGTGGAATGGTGAGGGTGAGGGGAGTAGAGTTGGGATCAACAGTACAGAGTAATGGAAGAGAAGTGAAGAAGAGAGTGCAGGCAGGGTGGAGTGGGTGGAGAAGAGTGTCAGGAGTGATTGGTGACAGACAGGTATCAGCAGGAGTGACAGGGAAGGTCTACAGGACAGTAGTGAGACCAGCTATGTTATATAGGCTGGAGACAGTGGCACAGGAGGCAGAGCTGGAGGTGGCAGAGTTAAAGATGATAAGATTTGCATTGAGTGTGACGAGGATGGATAGGATTAGAAATGAGGACATTAGAGGGTCAGCTCAAGTTGGACAGTTTGGAGACAAAGTCAGAGAGGTGAGATTGCGTTGGTTTGGACAGAGGAGAGATGCTGGGTATATTGGGAGAAGGATGCTAAGGATAGAGCTGCCAGGGAAGAGGAAAAGAGGAAAGCCTATGAGAAGGTTTATGGATGTGGTGAGAGAGGACATGCAGGTGACAGGTGTCACAGAACAAGATGATGAGCACAGAAAGATACGGAAGAAGATGATCCGCTGTTGTGACCCCTAACAGGAGCAGCCGAAAGAAGAAGAAGACTTGTATGCAACATTTGGTTGACTGAAGTGAAAGCGTACTCAAGTTATCGTGTTTAAACACACACACGCACAATTCTAAAAATATTATTTTCAGACTCAGGGAGGTCTAAAACATCAAGATTCCTCAAAATCTCAAAATGGAATATTTGGAGGATTCCAATACTTTCCCCCACACTTTGTATACGAGAAAGTAAAAAAAAAAAAAAAAAAAAAAGACGGGATTGTCTGCACACGCTTGACATTTTTCTTTCTTTTTACAGCCATGAAAGCGCAAGGCAGATGGACCCTCTCAGTTTTATGGTTTCTTTTTCTTCACATGGACACCTCATGGGCAGGTAACGTGACTGATTTTGCTTTACCTGACTTTGCTATAAGCAAAATATTTTGTTTTTTTTTCCCACTGCATTTGTTGCTGTGCCGGTGCAGTCGTTAGGACCGGGGCTCATTCCGACACTCCATCTTCCAGGGATTTCACTGGTTTAGCGGTGTCACAGATGGCTGGGGTTCTTGTTTGGCCAGGACGCCTCTTCATTCTATGGACCGGGGGAGCAAGCCTGGTCAGGACAGTACCTTCCCGGGAACGGTAGATGACAGCCCCCCTGGGTTGCATCGGGGCCACAGGCTTTTGGAACTCAAGCCTGTTGGGGTCTGTGGCCACCACCAGGGGGTACTGCAGTGGTTCCTGCATAGACACAGAATTACTAGACGCCGCACGACCCGCAGCATCGTACATCAATGTCGCCGCCATATTGCGAGTGGCACTGCTGTGGAGTGAAGTAATGAATAATGTGCTGCTTGGGTTTGTACAAACCGCTGGACGCTCCAAACCAGATCCCGGGGGATTACATTTCATAGGTAAGGCTGAACAATTGTTTTGATTATATTTGGCAATTAGAAAATCCCGTTTTATAATCTTAACTTTAGCGACGTCAGGCTAAGCCAGCAAAGCTATGCATTTATGTGCTCAAGTGAGCCTCCAAACAACGTTTTGGCTAAACGTATTTAGTCACTGACTATGTAGATTGTTGTTAGTTGTTAACATTTCTATGAAGGTTTCCCAAAGAAATCCACCTCAGGAAGCAGTGGGAGGTCAGGTAGCCCTTAGACGGGATTTTGAGAAAGCTGTCCTGTGACGTGTGCCATGCTAGTTTGGTAACAGACGCTGTACCGGCGTCATATGATCAAAGCTACCACTCACTCACATTAAAAAACGAAGGAGGTCTGATGATTCCTTCTGAGGGTCCAGTCAAGGTGGTCAAAGTAGCTGAGCGTGTTACCCGACAGTCGACATTAGGACAAGCTGTCAGTGTGTCTTTGATCGATCAGTTTGTTCGGGCTGAGATTGGTTCAGACATCGAGGAAACACAGTTTGAAACTGACAACCATCATTTCATGCTCATGTCTTTAGTTGTGTCTGTCTTCACAAACTAAGGCTGCACCACATTGACAGACTGAATCCTCTCAAATTACAGGATCTGAGTGAGCGAGAGGAGTGTCAGTCTGGAGGAGATCAGTGAGGTGTGGAGAGCTTTAAATGTTCAGAGCGGGATTGTGTATCGTATTCAGTAGTGAACAGGGAGCCAGTGGAGTTGAGAGGGAATCGGTGTGATGTGTTCAGTGGATTTAGAGCAGCAGGTTATTATCCTGGCAGCAGAATTTTGAAGAAGTTGTAAGCGATGGATACGTTTTTGTGGGATGCCAGCTAGAATAGCATTACAGTAATCTATACATGAGGTGACGCGGGCATTAACCGATACTGCAGTACTGTGTTGTGTAAGAACAGGACGGAGTCTAGAAATGCTTCGGAGATGAAAAAAGACAGTCGGAGAAATGTTACTTACAGTATATGGGAGGAATTATTTAATAATAATAATGAATTCATTAATTTATTTATTCATTTATTAATTAATTAATTTATTCATGTATTTAATTATTTATAAAGCACTTTAAAAACAACATCAAGGCTGACCAAATTGCTGTACAAAAAGAAGAAAACCCAACATATCCATCCATCCATCCATCCATTATCCAACCCGCTACATCCTAACTACAGGGTCACGGGGTCTGCTGGAGCCAATCCCAGACAACACAGGGCGCAAGGCAGGAAACAAACTCCGGGCAGGGTGCCAGCCCACCGCAGTCCAACATATCAGACACACAAAACCAAAGGGTAAGGGGGAAACACATAAACACATAAGAACTGAAGAGATTCTTAATTAAAAGTATACAGATAGCCAACATACTGTATCATACTGGGTTAAAAGTCAGAGAGGAAAAATGTGTTTTTAAATAGGATTTAAAGACAGCTAGCGAAGGAGCCTGCCTAACGTGCAACGGCAAATCGTTCCAGAGTTTTGGGGCTGCAACTGAAAAAGCTCGACCACCTCGGAGTTTGCATCGTGCCTTGGGAACACGTAAAAGCATCTGGTCTGCTGACCTGAGAGAGCGAGACAGGCGGTACGTAAGGGTGCAGCAGTTCCGACAAGTCAAGTCAACTTTATTTATAAAGCACTTTACCTACAACAGCCGCTGACCAAAGTGCTGAACATAGACTAAAATACATTTTAAACAAAGGCAAAATAATAAATACGTAGTGTGGCCTTGAACCCGGACACAGACAGACGGACATCGTTGGATCCACCACACACCGTTTATTTACAACTGATATTTACAGTTAGTCACGTGCACTCCCCAGTGCCTCTTGCACCGCTTCCCCAAAGTCCAGGCCTCACGGTCTCAATGCCTCTCTCCTGGCCGCCTCCAGTCCTCTCTCCAGCTCCGTCTCTCTCTGCCACCCGACTTCCGCCATCGACTGAAGGGAGGCGGCCCCTTAAATAGGAACCCGGATGGGCTCCAGCTGCTTCCCGGCACTCCTCCGCAGACACACCCCAGTGTGGCGGAAGTGCCGGCTGCGCACCCGGAAGCTGTCCAGGTGTCCACAGTCGTCTTCCCCCCAGCACTTCCTGGTGTGGCGGAAGTGCTGGGCTCCAGGGATATTCAGGCACCGGGGCGCCGCCTGGCGGTGGCCACGGGTCCCTACAGGGCTGGGCTTCCAAGCCCTTTACCCGAGGCCCCCAACATAACCAGGGCGGACGCCCCCTCGTGGTCTGGAGGAGGCACAAGCCCTCCTCCGGTCCTCCTGGGCGTCCCGGCCGGATGCCACAGTAGATAAAATACAATAAATAAAACAAATGAAAACATAGTAAAAACAACTAAACAGAGTTTACACAGAGTAAAATCAACTGCTCACACAGGATCAAATGCTAAACCAAAAAGGTAAGTCTTAAGAGCAGACTTAAAAATGGGCAGTGAGGAGGCCTGTCTAATGTGGATCGGCAATGAATTCCAAAGCCGGGGAGCCACAACGGAAAAAGCCCTATCCCCCCCCCCGAGCTTTCGCCGAGTCCCAGGCACATCCAGAAGCAGCTGACCAGCTGATCTGAGTGAGCAGGAAGGAGAGTGCATATGCAGCAGCTCAGCGAGGTAGGGCGGAGCACGGCCATTTAAGGACTTAAAAACAAATTAAAGAATCTTAAAATGAACTCTAAACTGAACTGGCAGCCAGTGCAGTGAGGATAATACAGGGGTGATGTGCTCATTCTTTCGCGTGCCAGTTAAAAGGCGTGCAGCAGCATTTTGCACCAGCTGCAGCCGAGACAGGGTGGACTGGCTAACACCAACATACAACGAATTACAATAGTCCAGTCGGGTTGTAATGAAGGCGTGGATTACTGTTGTTAAATTGATCTTTGGAAAGAATGTTTTTTATCTTCGCCAAACGTCTTAGCTGAAAAAAAAAACAGATTTCACCACCGCACTGATCTGACCGTCCAGTCTAAAATTCTCATCTATCCTAAAACCCAAATTTGTAATAACAGGCGTACCGTATTGTGCAAGGGGACCCAAATCCACAGGGGCAGAAGTAGAAACAGACCCACTGGTGCCCCCAAATAAAGAGGGGCACAACCATTAAAAGATTTAAAAACAATTGCAAGGATCTTAAAATGGATTTGAAAATGAATTGGAAGCCAGTGAAGGGAAGCCAAGATTGGGGTAACATGCTCATGCTTTCTTGTGCCAGTTAAAAATCGAGCAGCAGCGTTTTGCATAATTATTATTATTATTATGATTATTATTATTATTATTATTATTATTATTATGATTTAATAATTGCCATTATTAGTGTATAAATGATTATAAATACAGTGAACCCTCGTTTATCACGATTAATCCGTTCCAGACTCTACCATGATAAATGAATTTTCGCAAAGTAGGATTCTTTATTTATAAAATGGAATATTTTTACAGTTAGAGTATAGAAAACCTGTTTACGACCTTCTAAATACGCTTTTTAACATTATTAGAGCCCTCTAGACATGAAATAACACACTTTAGTCACCATTACACTCGTATTACCCAATATATTAGACAAAATAAGAGGTTACAAATATATTATTACTAGGCTCACCCGCCTTTTAAGGCGACCGACTTTTATCCTCAATTTGTGTGCGCTCCATGTGTACATCAGGCCTGTAAGTGTAGGGAATGAGAACATTAAAGTGCCCATTCATAACATCTCCCGAAAACCTACGTTTTTTTATCCCCTCGAGTGCCTGTCCAAAGTCGTACAATGTCAGCCCGAATCTGTACCGCTAAAGATGGAGTTTCATGCACTAAATAAGCTATAGATGAGAATAAGCAAGCACCATCCATCCATCCATCCATCCATTATCCAACCCGCTGAATCCGAACACAGGGTCACGGGGGTCTGCTGGAGCCAATCCCAGCCAACACAGGGCACAAGGCAGGAATCCAATCCCGGGCAGGGTGCCAACCCACCACAGGCAAGCACCGTCTCCCCTGATATTTACTACGCGGTGAGGCATTTGTACTCCATCAACATGAATTATTTCCAGAGACATAATTTTGTCTATTTTTCCAGCGCATCGCGCACAAAAGCAAGGGGACGATGGGAGCAGCAGAACTCTGCTCACATCATGTCGCTTCGTACCGCAAGCTGCAAGTAGTAAGCCTGTGATAAGCGGAATACCGCTACGCTTTCCACTCACGGGACGGAAGGACAATCCCGACCGCTTTTCTATAGTAGATTATTGTACTGTACATTTAATTACACACACACACACAGTTCTTACACACAACCACAAACCTATGAAGGCACGACCTCAGTAGGAGAGTCTTCAGGTGGTGCAGTATCTTCAGCAGGTGCGTCGTTGTCTTCTTCCGCTGAAGGAGTACTAGGAGTAGGCAGTGGGTATCTGGGTGCGCGGCTGAAGAACATCTTGATAGGCAGTTGCTGGCGCTGTCTTTTCATATGCGTGAGGAGGCTTTTGTAGGGTATTGCCATCTTTGATCATATCCAAGAGTTTCACCTTCTCCTGGATAGCAAGCATCTTCCTCCGGCACTTAGTTTTATTGTCAGAAGGCTTAGAAAAAGCAGCACGTTTAGGAGCCATCGTGGGGCTTAGATAAAAGTTCTCAGAAAGAGAACGTAAGCGCGTATGAGAAAAAATCGCGATAGAGTGAAGCCGCGAAAGTCGAAGCGTGATATAGCGAGGGATCACTGTAATTGCATTTAAACGATTCGCCAAAATCTGTTGTACGGAAACGATACTGTTTTTTCATCAGAAAACCTGATTTTCACGTCTACCTGTATTAGTTTAGATGGCACTTTTCAATCAATCAATCAACATTTATTTATATAGCACATTTTCATACAAAAAAAATGTAGCTCAAAGTGCTTTACAAAATGAATAGAAAAATAAAAGACACAATAAAAAATAAACATAAGTCAACATTAATTAACATAGAATAAGTAAGGTCCGATGGCCAGGGTGGACAGAAAAAACAAAAAAAAAAACTTCAAAAGCTGGAGAAAAAAAAATAAAATCTGTAGGCGTTCCAGACCAAGAGACCGCTGGCCCAGTCCCCTCTGGGCAATCTACCTAACATAAATCAAACAGTCCTCTTTGGATTTAGGGTTTTCAAGGAAGGACCTGATGATGATGGTCACGTAGACTTCTGGCTTTCAGTCCATCAATGTTGGTGCATCATGAGGCTTTGGGTAGGTGGTGGTGGCACAGGCCGCTACCACAAAGAAACCAGAAAAAGAAGCAGAAGAGAGAGTAGGGGTCAGTATGGATTTTGGATCCACTGTAAATAGTTATTATGAAGAATTGAACATACAGAGTATCAGGATTAAGTTAAAGCGAAGTTATGAGAAGGCCATGTTAAAGTAATGTGTTTTCAGCAGTGTTTTAAAGTGCTCCACTGTACCAGCCTGGCGAATTCCTATTGGCAGGCTATTCCAGATTTTAGGTGCATAGCAGCACAAGGCCGCCCGCCTCACCACTTCTTTTAAGTTTAGCTTTTGGAATTATAAGGAGACACTCATTTATAGATCTAAGGTTATGATTTGGAATATAACGTGTCAGACATTCCGATATATAAGATGGGGCGAGATTATTTAAGGCTTTATAAACCATAAGCAGTATTTTAAAGTCAATCCTGAATGACACAGGCAACCAGTGTAGTGACATCAAAACTGGAGAAATGTGTTCGGATTTTCTTTTCCTAGTTAGGATTCTTTTGCCACTCGCAATATGGCGGACGCGCTGACATATCGTGTCGACTGGGCAACACAGTGAATGCGGCGTCTACCTATACATGTCTATGGGTTCCTGAGCCCATGTGGGCGGTTCTTCCGCCACACCCGGAAGTGCAGCCAGAAATGGGTCGTCAAACACCTGGAGCACTTCCGGGTGGAAAATAAAAGGAGCCAACAGCCACCACTCCGGGAGCCAGAGTCGGGAGGAAGGGGACTAAGCTTGCCAGAGAGGAGAAAAGGAAAAGAGAGAATATTGTTTGTGCTGTGTTTGGGACTGTGCTGTTGTGGGAACAGGGAAGACGTTTCCACAAGAGGGAAAAAGAAAATAAAAGCCCTGTGTGCTTTGAACCTGCGTCCTACTTCTGTCTGCGTCAGGGCTGGCCTTTACAGCGGGTTTTCTTCACTCATTTCACAAATAACATTAAGTGATGTCAGTAAACTGTCCAGTTGATAGCGTTTTCTGTCAAAGCTTGGTGCCAAATATGCCATTGATTTGTTTCCTGCCTTGAGCACAGCTGGTAAACGTGACTTCCTTTGATTTGTTAATGATTTGGTGACACTTTTGTTGAGGTACTGCAAAAATGTATCGATTACAGTAATCCCTCCTCGATCGCGGGGGTTGCGTTCCAGAACCCCCCCGCGACAGATGAAAATCCGCGAAGTAGAAACCATATGTTTGTATGGTTATTTTTATATATTTTAAGCCCTTATAAACTCTCCCACACTGTTAACATTATTAGAGCCCTCTAGACATGAAATAACACCCTTTAGTCAAAAGTTTAAACTGTGCTCCATGACAAGACAGAGATGACAGTTCTTTCTCACAATTAAAAGAATGCAAATATATCTTTTCTTCAAATGAGTGTCTGCATCAGGAGCAGAGAATTTAAGAGAGCGAGCGCGCGCTCGCAAAGAAAAGCAAACAATCAAAAAATCAATACGTGTGCTTTTAAGTAAAGCGGCATTTTTCAGAGGAGCGTCAGTATCTTCTAAGCAAACAGCCTCTGTTGAAACAGCCCCTCTGCTCAAATCTCCTCCGTCAGGCGCAGAGAACGTCAGAGAGAGAGCGCGAGATTAAAGGAAACAATCAAAAAATCAATACGTGTGCTTTTGTGCTTTTAAGTATGCCGAGCATCGCAATAAAGCGGCATTTTTTTAGAGGAGCGTCAGTATCTTTTAAGCAAACAGCTTCTGTGCAAACAGCACCTCTGCTCACACTCCCTCCGTCGGGCGCAGAGAATGTCAGAGAGGGTGAGAGAGAGGCAGAGACAAGCAAACACCGCGCGGGATGCATATCTTATAGCATTGAGGAGTTTTAGTTAATATGTAATACATGCTCTGATTGGGTAGCTTCTCAGCCATCCGCCAATAGCGTCCCTTGTATGAAATCAACTGGGCAAACAAACTGAGGAAGCATGTACCATAAATTAAAAGACCCATTGTCCGCAGAAATCCGCGAACCAGCGGAAAATCCGTGATATATATTTAGATATGCTTACATTTAAAATCCACGATAGAGTGAAGCCGCGAAAGTCGAAGCGCGATATAGCGAGGGATTACTGTACTCCTTTGCTCTTCATAACACCAGTTATTCATGTCTGTGCAGTGTGGGGGTATTGACATGTGCTAAAATGACCTGTTAAATAAAGGATAAATATGTCACATCAAGAGGAATGCGTCTCAGTGAAGCCACCTCAGACCACTCCAAAGTGAAGCTCCGCTAGCAGGTCACATTGCAGAGATGAACAAACTCTTTACTGATGCCTTGTGAGCGTTATGAAGACCCAAAGAAGTGCGTGTTAAGGTCTCGTTACGTAAGATTGAATGAGTGACAGATACATTTTTGCAGTTCCTAAACTAAAGTGTGTGGAAATAATCACCAGGAGAAATATGAAGGTTTGGGGCGACCACCCCATATACTTGGAAAAAGGCAAAAATGAAGCAATAGTATGACGTTTACAGAAGCGAGTTCAAAACAGAACTGACGTACATTGAGCAAGATGGCGTTTATATGTCGGGTTGACTGGAAGGGGTGCGTCTATGGAGTGAGGAATCGGAAGTGAGGTCAGCACCGTCAGACGGGATTCTGCAGAGGAGGAAAGAGAGAAGGCATTGATGGACAGTACCACCTCCCTGGTCTGGCGTAGCATTATATTTATTTTAACCCATCAGCTGCTTCCCATTCACATGTGTGTGACAAGTGTTACCGATGAGTTTCGCTTTGTGCCTTCCCCCACCATAACCTATCGTCTAGGAGGGAGGAGTGAAAGCTTTAGATTCGTCCAAAAATTTCGAAGGAATCTGACGTTTTAATGTTCCCTGATGCAGAAAACATTGATATCTCGATGATGGGTGTGTGTGTGTCTGTCTGTGGGTCGCAGTTTCTCGAGGACAGTCGAGACCTAAAATGGCTGGATGGAAAAATACCAAACTCGAAACTTCAGCCTGTTATGAGATGGCGATGTGTCGATTAGTTTTTGAGGCAAATCGTGCGAGAGAAAGAGGTCCTCTACAGGAAGCCTCAAATACCGTCATTCTGCAATTCATTATGAATTCTTCTCGTCAACTGTTATCATAATGACATGTTTTAAGATCAGTGTGGCATGCGGCTGGGGGTGGCACCCAGCCGGGATGCCCAGAAGGACCAGAGGAAAGATTACACCTCCTCCAGACCACGAGGGGGCGACCGCCCTGGTGGCTTTGGGGACCTCGGAAGCTCAACCCTATAGGGGCCTGTGGTCACCGCCAGGGAGCGCCCCAATGCCTGAGGAGCCCTGGCAGAGGTGCTGGCGTGGGGAGACGACCAGGATAACCCAGAGTGCTTCCAGGTTCACAGCTGGTACTTCCGCCACACTGGAAAGTGCCAGCGGAAGATTATTGGGAGGCACCTGGAGCTTGTCCGGGTGATTATAAAAGGGGCCGTCTCCATCTGTTCAGTGGCTTGAGTCCGCAACGGAGAAGGACGGAGCTCGGGAGGTGAGGAAAGGAGGCCGTCTGAAGAGAGAGAGATCATTTTAGATAGGCCTGGACTTTGGGGGAGTTTTGGGGTTGTGTGCTGCACTGTCCATAATAGGTGTAAATAAAGCATGTGTTGGGTGACTTATAACGATGTCTGCCTGTCTGTGTCCGGGCCGCTTTCCACACCAGAAAGATCAGCATGAGAGCGTTAAATAGTTCCTGAAATATTATCGAATAGTTCGGGGTAACTTGGTTCCAAGGGTGCAAAGCCTACTGACGCTCACATCCAAATATTTGGAATTTTTTTTGTTTTAATCCTATTTTATGTTGTGCGGTAAATATTCTTATCGTTTTTCATGCCTATTATTTTTTTAATTATTATTTTGCTCATATTTTTCACTCCCAGTGTTATTTGTCTTTGATGCTATTCTGCGGTTCTTTCAGGACCAGCAGCCATTTTGTGCTGAGCCATCCTTGTATCTCCTCTGACACGTCATCACGTGAGGAAGTTGCGCCTTGTGACGTCATCTTCCTGAGGCTACTTGAGATGATGATGCGCTCTTCCTGGTGTCCAAAATTTTGGATTCAGAACAAATGCCTTGTGTTAGTAATTCATTTGCCTTTTCGAAAGGGACTTTAGGGGGTTAGATAGATAGATAGATAGATAGATAGAT
>JANRMT010062814.1:6785864-6831290 GCA_026402145.1 Polypterus bichir lapradei
GTGTTCACTGACAATGGTTTCTGGAAGTATTCCTGAGCCCATTCTGTGATTTCCTTTACAGTAGCATTCCTGTTTGTGGTGCAGTGTCGTTTAAGGGCCCGGAGATCACGGGCATCCAGTATGGTTTTACGGCCTTGACCCTTACGCACAGAGATTGTTCCAGATTCTCTGAATCTTCGGATGATGTTATGCACAGTTGATGATGATAGATGCAAAGTCTTTGCAATTTTTCGCTGGGTAACACCTTTCTGATATTGCTCCACTATCTTTCTGCGCAACATTGTGGGAATTGGTGATCCTCTACCCATCTTGGCTTCTGAGAGACACTGCCACTCTGAGAAGCTCTTTTTATACCCAATCATGTTGCCAATTGACCTAATTAGTGTTTATTGGTCTTCCAGCTCTTCGTTATGCTCAAATTTACTTTTTCCAGCCTTATTGCTACTTGTCCCAACCTTTTTGGGATTTGTTGACACCGTGAAATTTTGAATCAACATATTTTTCCTTTAAAATGATACATTATCATTTTATGATCTGTCATCTACGTTCTATTACAAATAAAATATTGACATTTGCCATCTCCACATCATTGCATTCAGTTTTTATTCACAATTTGTTTAGTGTCCCAACTTTTTTGGAATCCGGTTTGTATTAAAACCAATCCAAAAACTAAATTCCCTTGATTGACGCCATTCCACTGCAGAGCACACATGGCCGCAGTGGGCCAGTTGAAAGCCTCTTTTTGACTAGTAACCTGGAAGAGAGGAAGGACCAACCAGGAGTGAGTAAACAATTGAGACGGCTTTTAGGATTTTAAGCTTAATATTTCTAACTCCTTATCGCCTTTTGTCTGTTTCTTGGTAGTTTTGGGGACTCAGCCCTCCATTTCCGTCAGCTCCACACAAGACCATCAGACCCTGCTGGAATGTAAATCTGAAAAGTGGAACCCTCAACCACAAGTGGTCTGGTGGGACAAGAATGGAAGAGATGTGACATCCCTCTCCAAAATGCACACCGAACGGGACAGCGACGGTCTCCTCAAAGTCAGCAGCGTCATTCCTGTGGAGCAGGAGGTCAGCGTGTTCTCCTGCATGATGAGGAGTTTGGTTCCAAAACCAGCTTGGCTTTCAGAGCTCAGCATCTACAGTGAGTGAGGACACCCTACATGATTGTCCTAATCTCCTGATGTTTTCCCTCAGAGTTTCTTCTTTGCCTTTACTTATCAATCTCGCAGATATTTCCATTTCTGCATGCAGAACCTTTCATCTTGGCCCAGGGTTTTGTTGATTCCCAATGAATCTGCAGTCATGTAGTTATCTCTGTGTGTGTTTAATGTTGGAGTGTCTTCACACAGCTGTTCCTCCAATGAGCACACATGTTCTTGTCTAATGCATGCGTAGTTGACGAGCACAGGCCTGCACAGGGACACACAGTTGCAAAATGCTGATGGTACGCGGTCATCAATGCATCAACATGGGACTTTAGCCCTTGAGCTCGCACCAATTAAGTTGCTGCGCTTTGTTCATCCCACCCATCACTACTACTGATTGGATGTTTTAGTGATGTCTGCAGACTGGCCCTTCTGCAATCACTCGTGGCCTCTGGTGGAGCACCAAGAGAGGACGGTCATACTTGACTGTAGAGGATCGCAACAAAGTTTGGACTGGTCTCTTAACAAAGAGGGACTAGAGAAGAAAGGGCAGAGCAGACTCTCCTTCCTTAGCAGACTGTGTTCCTCTAACAATGGAAGTGACTTCGTTCATGTCTTGTAGAGCTCTGTGATGGCCAGTGTGGTGGGCTAGGCTGGTAACGTCACTTCAAGAGAGACCCACCAAATCAACAAGCTGATTAAAGGGGCAGGCTCAGTTATGGGACACACTCTGGACCCCTTGTAGGTCGGAGTGGAGGAGAGAATGAAAGCAAAACTGAGTGTCATTATGAACAGCGCTGCACATTCTCTGTGTGACACGGCAACACTGAGGACATTCAGCCAACGAGCCATTCGGCAGAAGCGTGTCAAGAAATGTAACTGGGGGTCCTTTATACCAACAGCGATACACATGTATAGTGGCTCACTGGGATTGGGACCGCCAAGTCAAATGTTTTCTGTTGTTTCTTTTTAATTTTCATCCTTTTTAATCATTTTGGTGTGTGTTAAGACCATAGTGTGTATGTATATTTATTTATTTTCTTATCTATGTATATATTTATTTATTTAAGGAGCTTCTGTAAAAGCCAAACTCCCCCCTGGAGACAAATACATCCATCCATTCATCCATTACCCAACCTGCTATATCCTAACTACAGGGGTCTGCTGGAGCCAATCCCAGGGCGCAAGGCAGGAAACAAACCCCAGGCAGGGCACCAGCCCATCACAGGGCACACACACTAGAGACAATTTAGGATCGCCAGTGCACCTAACCTGCATGTCTTTCGACTGTGGGAGGAAATCCACGCAGACAGTGGGAGAACATGCAAACTCTACAAGGGTGGACCTGGGAAGCGAACCCAGGTCTGCTAACTGCAAGGCAGCAGCGCTACCCACTGCACCACCATGCTGCCTAGGACAACAACAATTCTTTCCAATGTGATATAATCTAAACCTCAGAATCCTCACACCTTTCTGCTATTTTGCAGGTTTATCCCCAGGAGTCAATAGATGGATGGTGGTGGTCATTTTACAGCTTGTTGCTCTTGTCACAGTGACTCCTCTTCTGATAATAAAATGGAAAAGAATGGAAGGTAACGTGTACTTTAAATTTTTCATTTAGGATATTTAGTCAAAGAAAGAGTTGGGGGCTCCAGACAGGAGATGCCATTTATTAAAAAAGTGCTGCTGTGCTAATAGCACAAAGAGATGCCAGGGACAAAGACGTAGCCCTGAAAATGTCACACCAAGTACATCACACCATTGGAATAGTTTGGTCCAATCTCCCTGGCATCTACCGGTCAAATGATGCCAGAGGTAGAGTTTAATCTACACTGGCAGGAATGGGACAGAGCGAAAGTGACACCATCCTTCCTCTTAATGGTGTTTGTCTATTCGAGAAAGGAAGAAAATGGAGACTCAGTGAACAAGTATTCCACCCTCAAATTTAATTTTTTTACAGTACAGAAATAGAGCCAAATGCAGCCTTGTTCTCCCTTTTATTAGGCTGGTGCCGCCTCCTAGATGCCTATTGCCACATTTCGTAGCTTTAAGGCCCACCTGGGAGTGGACTAGGGCTCATGGCATTGTCATCTTTTATGCCCAGGCCAATATCTCCTAATGCGCCCCAGTAAGTCCTGTCCAGAATTCCAACTGCTGTGTGCTAAAAACTCCCTCTGGTGACGATAGATGGTCCTGCACACTTGCACTGTAACTTCATTCAAAACAGGCAGGTGACCCCAGATAGGCTGTCCTCCCCACCAGGTAAGAAGGACCCCACGCTGCCCTCTAGTGGTTTGGTGAACTAATAACCCATTAAAACTTATTGCCAAAGGCTGATTAAAGACATATGTCATATGACCAATGTATTTGCATAGCATGTGCACAGCAAATCCTTTATTTATTAACTTGGGTTTATGCTTTCTTACTGTTTTTGTTAATTTTTAATTTTTAGTTATGTTAGTTACTGTATGTATTTGTGTTTACAGTTGCTTTTATTTATTATTCTGCAGTTGTGTACGGCTGCTCCTTGTGTTTTGTGGGGGGAGCCACCCGTGGGACAGGGCCAACCTGACATCACCACTTCAGAGCCCTCCCACTGGCTATTTAAGGCCAGGAAAGAGGAGGTGCAGGCAGTCTGCTCTGATCTTTGGACTATTCATTTGTTTTGTGGATGGATAGATACATAGATATGAAAGGCACTATATAATAGATGGATAGAAAGATATGAAAGGCACTATATAATAGATAGATAGATAGATATGAAAGGCACTATATAATAGATAGATGGATAGAAAGATATGAAAGGCACTATATAATGATAGATAGATAGATAGATAGATAGATAGATATGAAAGGCACTATATAATAGATAGATAGATATGGAAGGCACTATATAATAGATAGATATGGAAGGCACTATATAATAGATAGATAGATATGAAATGTACTATATAATAGATAGATAGAAAAGGTGCTATATGATAGATAGATAGATAGATATGAAAGGCACTATATAATAGATAGATATGAAATGTACTATATAATAGATAGATAGATAGCTATGAAATGTACTATATAATAGAGAGATAGATAGAAAAGGCGCTATATAATAGATAGATAGATATACAGTATATGAAATGTACTGTATGATCGATAGATAGATAGATAGATATGAAAGGCACTACATAAAAGATAGATATACAGTATATGAAATGTACTGTATGATAGATAGATAGATAGATAGATAGATAGATAGATATGAAAGGCACTATATAATAGATAGATAGATAGATAGATATGAAAGGCACTATATAATAGATAGATAGATATGGAAGGCACTATATAATAGATAAATAGATATGAAATGTACTATACAATAGATAGATAGAAAAGGTGCTATATGATAGATAGATAGATAGATAGATATGAAAGGCACTATATAATAGATAGATATGAAATGTACTATATAATAGATAGATAGATAGAAAAGGCACTATATAATAGATAGATAGATATACAGTATATGAAATGTACTGTATGATAGATAGATAGATAGATAGATAGATAGATAGATAGATAGATAGATAGATAGATATGAAAGGCACTATATAATAGATAGATAGATAGATAGATAGATAGATCTGTGGTGGGCTGGCGCCCTGCCCGGGTTTGTTTCCTGCCTTGCGCCCTGTGGTGGCTGGGAAATTGTGCCACATAGCTGTATCTGACCCTCCCTCACAATGCAGGTCATGTGCCTCATTCGGGACTCTGTGAACAACACAAAGTCAAACCAGCGCTGCCCAAGGACCCTCTGAAGAGACACACATGAAGGAGTCCAGTCTTCATCTCAGGTCTCTGGGTAGCGTCCATGTCTCACAAACAGGAAGCACCAGGACTCTAAAGACTTGGACCTTCGTCCTTTTGCAGATATCAGGAGCTCCACATACCCCTTTCCAGAGACCTCATGACCCCCCTCATGCTCTCCCAATCCGTCTACTGACTTCATAGGAAGAGTCACCAGAGACATGAATGTCACTACCGAGTTAAGTAAACCTCTCGATGAGGTTGAGACTCTCTCCGCAGACACACACACTGCTGATCGCCGTGCCCAAGGGGTCACTAAAGGCCTGATGTTGTTTTGTATTAGGACTCTTGCAAGCCCAGACACTCAAACTTCTTGCTCAGTCTCTCAAGACCCCTGATCAGAGCCTCCATTGACTCTGCAAAGATCACAGCATTGTCACCAAAGTCAAGATCAGTGAATTTTTCTTCACTAGCAGATGCCCCACAGCCACTGGACCCCACAACCCTGCCCACCACCCAGTCCATGCAAGCATTGAACAGAATGGGAGAAAAAGTAGACCCCTGACAAACCGCAGAATCAACTGGGAAGAAAGCAGAGGTTCTGCCTCCACTCTGCACAGCACTCACAGTACAAGTGTACAGTCCGACCATAATATCCAGCAACGTCAGGGGGATCCAGCAAACCCTCAGGATGTCCCACAGTGCAGCTCGATCAACTGAGTCAACCTGAGTTAAACAAAAGGCAGAGCAGGGCTTCATGCCCCGGTGCCCCTAAATAGGCTTGATGATTCAGGGATTGATTAATGAAATGCTGATGTTTTATTGGCCACCATTCACATCTTATGCTTCATTTCTTTTGTAGATATGAACCAGCGGTATGACTCCATAAGTAAGTGCCTTGTTTTTCTTTATACAGTCATCCCTTGCGAATTGCAGGTTTATGGTTCATAGATCTGCCTATTTGAGGGTCTGTCATCAATTATTTAATGGAAATTATTTGTTCTTTGACCTAATGCTGAAAACAGCAGATGACGTTGTAGCAGTGCTACTTAAATGGACTCCAAATCCCAGCAGCCCCAGTGGTACTGGGCCATTGTGTCGCTTTGCAGAGTGCTGCGAGGGCTGCTGGGTGAAACAAGATGAAGCGCTACCATATGAAACCAACAGGATTGCAATTGTCTGGTGTCTTTTTGTTTAAACACTTCGCTCCAAAATTCAATTGCATTTACACTCATCGATTGCGGTTTTCTCTGGATTTATATTCTGGTCCTTTGCCCGCCTATTTGTGCGATTTCATCTGGGTTGGAAAATTTTCTTCATCTGGAGATCTTTCCCAACTTCTACAAATCTTCACTTACATCAGCATCACGGTAGGACAAAACTTTCCAGAACTTTCAGGAGGCTGATCAAAGGGGAGTTCATTTCATAACTATGCCACCGTCGTCTGCATCTGCAAAACCGAACTCTATCTGTGTTTAGTTAAATATTTATTATCGCCGTCAGAGGTCTGGGTGGCTTTCTGCGCACATGACATTTGTTGAATTGCGTGTTGCTTAATTATTTATTGAATATATTCTTCTTTGTTTTGATTGAACTGCCATTTACACATCTCTCCTTTGTCTCATCCCCCTGATCAACATACTCCATTAGTGCAGAAACATGGAGAACTTCCTCAGGTGACCTGACCTTCTGTGTACAGAGTGATGAGACAATCAGACAGGCCTGTGCCTTGTGGTGCTCCGGTGTTGCTCACACAGTCCCGGAGTGTCACAAACTGCGGTTCTGCTCAACTGATAGTCCATCATCCAAGACACCACAGGTTCATCCACCCGCATATCTCTGAGTTGTCCCTGATGCATCTGATGCACGAATTCCCTAAACCGCATCCATGCAACAATATGTTGTGTGTTGACAAAACGTCTCCAAACCTGCAACGCCCGTTAGAAAACAAAATGATGGCTCAGAGGATGTGTACAACTGATAGATTTCTTCTACTGTGAGTGTTGAACCCAAAGAGGGAGTCCAGATTATTCTCCGTAACAAGCTGAGGGAAAAGGAGAAAATATTGTTGAAAGTTCCCGACTCGTAACAGATTTCTATGAAGGAGTGTCTCATTTGTCCCGTGTGTGACCCTGTCCCCTTTTGTCCATTTTCGGCACTGTGTCACACTCTGGACGCCTGGAGCACAGCTGGCTGATGGGGACATCGTCCCTGACAGCAAAACCATTGATATCCCAATTGGCGTCCTTTAAGCTCTATGCACAGCGGTTTACTTAGTGGACTCCCTCGTGTGGTTATGGAGGGTAACTGCTGGGTTCAGAATCTTTATAATAACTTCCATTAACAATTGACTAACCAATATTATATAAAATATTATTATAAATTATTATATAATTTCTTCACTTCTTTACAGAAACTTTATTCGTACGGTATAATCTTGTTGCAGTACTCTATCCGAAGCTGAAAGTGTTCATCCATTGTAAAACACTTTTCTACTAGTTGTGCATATCTGTGTTTTGTAAGCCTATATTTTTGTTACTTATTCATCATTATACTGTACTTACCTGATTTCATTTGTTTTTCCTTTCTTGTAAATATTTCTTTGACATTTCCTAAAGCACGTTGAGATACATCTTGTCCTTGAAAATGTCCATCCATCCATTATCCAACCCGCTGAACCCAAACACAGGGGTCTGCTGGAGCCAATCCCAGAGCACAAGGCAGGAACCAATCCCGGGCAGGGTGCCAACCCACCACAGGACACACACAAACACACCAAGCACACACCAAGGCCAATTTAGAATCACCAATCCACCTAACCTGCATGACTTTGGACTGTGGGAGGAAACCGGAGCGCCCAGACACGGGGAGAACATGCAAACTCCACGCAGGGAGGACCCGGGAAGCGAACCCGGGTCTCCTAACTGCGAGGCAGCAGCGCCACCGTGCCGCCCTCCTTGAAAATGTGCTATAGAGAAATGTGAATGTTGTTGTTGTAAAGCTTTGTTAACAACAGTTATTACAAAGTGTGACTAGAAAGATGAAGAGCTGTTGGTGTCAGCGGTGGCATACCACAACTACAATCAGTTCAAAATCAGCTTACATTGTTCTTCTCTTTCTCTTTTTCTCCCCCAGATCAGTTGCTTCATGTTTGGTTCCTCCACAAACAACTAGGTAACTTCATTTTTATTCTTAACATAATAATCCCAAAACTTAAAGTGAAACAAAATTAGAGGAACACTTTGAAAACACTCAATGGGAAAAAACAAATCCTGCTGGCTATCTGTACTGCTATGGACTGATATGGTGATGTGTGAGGAATGAAAGGATGGAAATGAAAATGATCAACCTACAGATAGAGGGCTGAATTCAAAGACACCCCGAAAATCAAAGGGAAAAAATGAAGCGGCAGGCAGGCGAGTCCATTTGGCCGAAATTTCATTGCAGCAACTTCAAATCATAATCAGTAGTTTGTATGACCCCCTGTGCTTGTATGCTAATCTTAATGAGACGACAAATGGTGTCCTGGGGGATCTCCTCCCAGATCTGGGCCAGGGCATCACTGAGCTCCTGGATAGTCTGAGTCTTCGGATGGACTGAAACATAATGTCCCACCTAGAGGTGTTCTATTGGATTGAGGTCAGGCGATTGTTCGTGGGGGGCCAGTCAATGGGATCAATTCCTTCATCCTCTCACCACATGAGGCCGGGCATTGTCATGCACCAGGAGGAACCAGCATAGGGTCTGACATTGGCTCCAAGGATTACATCCCGATATCTAATGACAGTCAAGGTGCCATTGTCTAGCCTGTAGAGGTCTGTGTGTCCCTCCATGGATATGCATCTTCAGACTATCACTGACCCCCCCACCAAACTGGTCATGCTGAGCGATGTTACAGGCAGCATAACGTTCTCCATGGCTCCTCCTGACAGTTTCACGATTGTCACATGTGCTCAGGGTGAACCTGCTCTCATCTGTGAAAACCACAGGGTGCCCGCCAGTGGTGGACCTGCCAATTCTGGTATTCTAAGGCAAATGCCAATCAAGCTCCACCGTACCCACTAGAGGACGTCAGGCCCTCAGGCCACCCTTATGAAGTCTGTTTCTGATTATTTGCTCAGGGACATTCATACCAGTGGCTTGCCTGCTGGAGGTCATTTTGTAGTCTCTGGCAGTGCTCATCCTGTTCCTGCATGCCCAAATGAGCAGATACCGATAGGTCCTGCTGTTGGGTTAAGAACCTTCTACGAGGGGCCCTGTCCAGCTCTCCTAGAGTAGCTGCCTGTCTCCTAGAATCTCCTCCATGCCCTTGAGACTGTGCTGGGAGACACAGCAAACCTTCTGTCAATGGCACGTATTGATGTGCCTGCCTTCCTGGAGAAGTTGGACTACCTATGCCACCTCTGTAGGGTCCAGGTATGGCCTCATGCTACCAGTAGTGACACTGACCGTAGCCAAATGCAAAATGAGTGACAAAACAGATAAGGAGGGAAAAATGTCAATGGCCTCCCACCACCTGTTAACCCATTCATTCCTGTTTTGGGGATCATCTCACTGTTGCCCCTCTAGTGCACCAAAGCAGCTGAAACTGATGAACAAGCCCCTGTGCTACTTAACTGACCAGATCGATAGCCCACAAGTGTCACTGGCTTGATTGTTCCTTTCATTTTTTAGAGCAGTATATATTCCAGTATCATCCATAAGTTGTAATTGACTGTCTTTCCAAGTGTCCAAGTGAGTTGGTCGATGGATTGCCCTCAGATTTCCCACCGATTTTGACAGATCAAGCTGTCAGGGACTGTGCAGCCAATCTGGACTATCACAGTCAGTTGTGAAACACATGCATTTCTTAAATAGCTGCTTCTACAATGAACAGCACCGATCCTAAACAGGCAAGTAAAGGATCATGGGAAAGACTTTTGAATTGAAGACCCGCCTCTCTCCGCCTCATTCATTGTCCAGGAGTCCTGCATAGTGGACGATCTTGTTAAATTTAACCATCTTGTGTCCTCGTGGGCCAAACGCTTAATAACTAGAAATGTTAGACAACGGCGAACACTCAATTGTCCTAAAATTTGGAACGTGTTGCAGTAATCCAGAGGCAGCCTTAGGGGTGGGTGGGGGCCTAGGGCTGTCCAACCCCACGTGGGGCCAATTACGTCAAACGCTGTTACCGGTATGTGTGGACTGTATAAACTTGCACGTGAATTTAATAAAAATAATGTTAACATACACCGGATCTTCTCATTATAGTATTCAGCTAAATTTTTGCAAGATAACACGCGGACTTTATCAAAATATAATGATATAATCTATTAAGAAAGTGTGCCACGATCTCTTCCACTCATGGCATCGACAGCAATACGACTAAACCAGTAATAAAACGTTGCTTCGTGTTCCACTACCCCCACTGTTTCAACTCGGCCTACTGTAGCAAACTGAACCACTCGACTAAGAAACGATGGTGGACTCTCCAGACACGAAGGAGTCCGAAGTGACAAGCCATGAGTTGTTCGCAAGTCGAAACAGAAGCCAACCCAGCGACTAATGGTCTAGACCTATTTTAGGAAGGGGATTATACTGGGGACCCTTTTTGGGTGATGAAGGTGGGCTATGGAATGTTTTCATGCTGTTCCTCCTATCAAATATATATATATATTGTCGAGGATGCCAGGGGCCACGACCCGGCCGGGACGCCTTGGAGGACTGGAAGTGGGCGTGTGCCCATCTGGGATCACGTGGGGGCCGCCTTCCTGGTTGCTTTGGGAGCCACGGGTTCAGGGCGTGGAAGCCCCACCCTGTAGGGGCCCGTGGTCACCGCCAGGAGGCGCCCCAATGCCTTGGGGACCCTGGACCTCAGCACTTCCGCCACACCAGGAAGTGCTGGGGGGAAGAGAAGCAGGGACATCCGGAGAGCTTCCGGGAGAACAGCCGGCACTTCCGCCACACCGGGGCGTGTCAGCGGGAGATTGCCGGGGAGCATCTGGAGCTCATCCGGGTGCGGATAAAAGGGGCCGCCTCCCTTCATTCGGGGCGAGAGTCGGGAGCGGAGAGGACTGAGCTGGAGAAGGCAAGGAGGCGGCTTGAAGAAGTAAGGCATTGTGTGGCCAGGACTTTGGGGGATTTTGTGGTGCACTTGTGTGACTTATAACTGTAAATAAACGTGTGTTTGGGTGAAATGAACGTGTCCGCCTGTCTGTGTCCGGGTCAACTACCACAATATATATATATATATACTGGAGAATATAACTTGACAAATCCGCTTGAACAGGACACGCAGACCTCAAAAGCGGGGCCCCCCTTAGGCATGGGTCCTGGGGCGGTCGCCCCACTTTCCACCCCTAGACGCCACTCTTGCAATCATCAGACTTGACCTGAGTGTGTATTAAAAATTCAGAAGGAAGACCACCCAATAAAGTGCTATTGTAGAGTTTTCAATTCAGCCTAGGCGGAAGGGAATTTGCAAGTCACTCCTTTGTACTTCTATTAGAATTCTATTAGAATTGCTATACTCTGCCAATTTTTTTGGGGATTGGGTTTATAATTTATATTTGAACTTTATTAACATAAATTTACTTTTTCACATGACTGTATGCATAATCAAAACTGATTCTAAGCAAGAAAACCTTGCATTGCGTCTTTGTGGACCTGGAGAAAGGAGATGACAGGGTGCCTCGAGAGGAGTTGTGGTATTGTATGAGGAAGTCGGGAGTGGCAGAGAAGTATGTAAGAGTCGTACAGGATATGTACGAGGGAAGCGTGACTGTGGTGAGGTCTGCGGTAGGAGTGACGGAGGTGGGATTACATCAGGGATCGGCTCTGAGCCCTTTCTAATTTGCAATGGTGATGGACAGGTTGACAGACGAGATTAGACAGGAGTCCCCGTGGACTGTGATGTTTGCTGATCTGTAGTGATAGTAGGGAGCAGGTTGAGGAGACCTCGGAGAAGTGGAGATATGGTCTGTAGAGGAGAGGAATGAAGGTCAGTAGGACGACCAAGACAGAATACATGTGTGTGAATGAGAGGGAGGTCAGTGGAATGGTGAGGATGCAGGGAGTAGAGTTGGTGAAGGTGGATGAGTTTAAATATTTGTGATCAACTCCTTTGTACTTCTATTAGAATTCTATTAGAATTGCTATACTCTGCCAACTTTTTTGGGGATTGGGTTTATAATTTATATTTGAACTTTATTAACATAAATTTAATTAAAAAATGCAAAAATTAACATGATCATACAGTATATTGCTCATAAATAAATGGTTACATTTGTGTTTATTTATTGAACGTTCACTCAGTAATGCAGGTCTGTTTCTGTTTAAATCTTTTCAGATGTGACAAGACGGGTGACAAATTCAGGTATGTACTTGGGTTGGGAATGGCCAGGGATATCACCATGAGATGTTAGAAGAACATTTAGTGCTGTGATTCTTAAGGTTTTCTTGCTTAGAATCAGTTTTGATTATGCATACAGTCATGTGAAAAAGTAAAGACACCCCATGGAAACTGTTGACTTACTTTTTCAGAACATTACAACAATCTGGATGTGAACAGACCAACAAAGCTCGCCAGTCCTATCCACTTAATTCCTCCAGCTCTTTTAATCTTTCTCCATAACTCATCCTCTGTAGCCCTGGAATCAGCCTAGTCGCTCGTCTCTGGACTTTCTCTAGTGCTGCTATGTCTTTTTTTGTAGCCTGGAGACCAAAATTGCACCCAGAACTCCAGATGAGGCCTCACCAGTGTGTTATAAAGCTTCAGCAGAACCTCCTGTGACTTGTTCTCCACACATCAAGGCGCTATATAACCTGACTTTCTGTTAGCCTCCTTAATGGCTTCTGAACACTATCTGGCAGTTGATAGTGTTGAGTCTAATACAACTCCTTAGTCCTTCAATTTTCAGACCTCCCATTGTAATTCGAACCTCACAAGGGTATCCGGTGTAAAATTTTGCCAAATCAATATGCGGACAACAATACAAATTTCCATAATGGATCAGTCGAGCCCTTAACAACAACCGCCACCAGTACTGTTAGTCAACAGGGTGCTGGCGGAAATTGGGCTACTGTTGGCCAAAGAAGAAGAAGAAGAAGAATAAGGAGAAGAAGAGCGGGAAGACAAGTCCAAAGGCAGGAGGAGAGGAAGAAGGTAAAGAGAGTGGAACTGAGGGTAGGAACTTTGAATGTTGGCAGTATGAAGGATAAAGGGAGAGAGTTAGCAGATCTGATGGAGACAAGGAAGGTTGATATATTGTACGTGCCTGAGACTAAATGGAAGGGGAGTAAGGCAAGGTGGACTGGAGGTGGATTCAAATTGTTCTATCATGGTGCGGATGGGAGGAGAAATGGAGTAGGAGTTATTCTGAAGGAACAGCATGTCAAGAGTGTTTGGAGGTGAAA
Organism: Polypterus bichir lapradei; assembly: GCA_026402145.1. Classification (NCBI taxonomy): domain Eukaryota; kingdom Metazoa; phylum Chordata; class Cladistia; order Polypteriformes; family Polypteridae; genus Polypterus; species Polypterus bichir. Next base: position 6,799,216 of record JANRMT010062814.1, read on the forward strand.
AAAGTGTCAGGCAGAGTAATGATTATGAAGCTGGAAATTGGAGGTGTGATGATGAATGTTGTTAGTGCATATGCACCGCAAGTTGGGTGTGCAATGGAGGAGAAAGAAGATTTCTGGAGTGAGTTGGATGAAGTGATGAACAGTGTACTCAAGGGACAGAAAGTGGTGATTGGAGCGGATTTCATTGGACATGTTGGTGAAGGGAACAGAGAAGACGAGGAGGTGATGGGTAGGTATGGTGTCAATGAAGGTCAGAGGATAGTGGATTTTGCCTAAAGGATGGACATGGCTGTGGTGAATACGTATTTTAAGAAGAGGGAGGAACATAGGGTGACGTACAAGAGTGGAGGAAGATGCACACAGGTAGATGACATCCTATGCAGAAGAGTCAATCTGAAGGAGACTGAAGACTGCAAAGTGGTGGCAGGGGAAAGTGTAGTGAAGCAGCATAGGATGGTGGTCTGTAGGATGACGTTGGAGATCAAGAAGAGGAAGAGAGTGAGGGCAGAGCCAAGGACCAAATGGTGGAAGATGATAAAGGAAGACTGCAAGGTTGAGTTTAGGGAGGAGATAAAACTGGCATTGGGTGGTAATGAAGAGTTACCAGACAGCTGGACAACTACAGCAGAAGTAGTAAAGGTGACAGCAAGAAGGGTGCTTGGCGTGACATCTGGACAGAGGAAGGAGGAAAAGGAAACCTGGTGATGGAATGAGGAAATACAGGAGAGCATACAGAGGAAGAGGATGGTGAAGAAGAAGTGGGATAGTCAGAGAGATGTAGAAAGTAGACACGAGTACAAGGAGATAAGGCGCGAGGTGAAGAGAGAGGTGGCGAAGGCTTAAGAAAAGGCGTATGATGAGTTGTATGAGAGGTTGGACACTAAGGAGGGAGAAAAGGACCGGTGGGTGAGACTGAGGGGCCGAGCTGAGAAAGATGAGCAGCAAGTTAGGGTGATAAAGGATAAAGATGGAAACGTACTCACATGTGAGGGGAGTGTGTTGAGCAGATGAAAAGAGTACTTTGAGAGGCTGATGAATGAAGAGAATGACAGAGAGAAGAGGTTGGATGATGAGGAGATAGTGAATCAGGAAGTGCAATGGATTAGCAAGGAGGAAGTAAGGACAGCGATGAAGAAGATGAAGAAAGGAAAAGCTGTTGGTCCAGATGATATACCTGTGGAAGCATGGAGGTGTTTTGGGGAGATGGCAGTGGAGTTTCTAACCAGATTGTTTAATGGATTCTTGGAAAGTGAGAGGATGCCTGAGGAGTGGAGAAGAAGTGTACTGGTGCCGCTATTTAAGAATAAGGGGGATGTGCAGGACTGCAGTAACTACAGGGGGATAAAACTGATGAGCCACAGCATGAAGTTATGGGAAAGAGTAATGGAAGCTCAGTTAAGAAGTGCGGTGATGGTTAGTGAGCAGCAGAATGGTTTCATGCCAAGAAAGAGCACCACAGATGTGATGTTTGCTCTGAGGATGTTGATGGAGAAGTAGAGAGAAGGCCAGAAGGAGTTGCATTGCGTCTTTATGGACCTGGAGAAAGCAAATGACAGGGTGAGGAGAGAGGAGTTGTGGTATTGTATGAGGAAGTCGGGAGTGGCAGAGAAGTATGTAAGAGTGGTACAGGATATGTACGAGGGAAGTGTGACAGCGGCGAGGTCTGCGGTAGGAGTGATGGAGGTGGGATTACATCAGGGATCGTCTCTGGGCCCTTTCTTATTTGCAATGGTGATGGACAGGTTGACAGACGAGATTAGACAGGAGTCCCCGTGGACTGTGATGTTTGCTGATCTGTAGTGATAGTAGGGAGCAGGTTGAGGAGACCTCGGAGAAGTGGAGATCTGCTCTGTAGAGGAGAGGAATGAAGGTCAGTAGGACGACCAAGACAGAATACATGTGTGTGAATGAGAGGGAGGTCAGTGGAATGGTGAGGATGAAGGGAGTAGAGCTGGCGAAGGCGGATGAGTTTAAATACTTGGGATCAGCAGTACAGAGTAATGGGAATTGTGGAAGAGAGGTGAAAAAGAGAGTGCAGGCAGGGTGGAGTGGGTGGAGAAGAGTGTCAGGTGTAATTTGTGACAGACGGGTATCAGCGAGAGTGACAGGAAAGGTCTACAGGACGGTAGTGAGACCAGCTATGTTATATGGGCTGGAGACGGTGGCACTGACCAGAAAGCAGGAGACAGAGCAGGAGGTGGCAGTTAAAATTTGTTAAGATTTGCATTGGGTGTGACGAGGATGGACAGGATTAGAAATGAGGACATTAGAGGGTCATCTCAGGTTGGATGGCTGGGAGACAAAGTCAGAGAGGCGATATTGCGTTGGTTTGGACATGTGCAAAGGAGAGATGCTGGGTATATTGGGAGAAGGATGCTAAGGATAGAGCTGCCAGGGAAGAGGAGAAGAGGAAGGCCCAAGAAAAGGTTTATGGATCTGGTGAGAGAGGACGTGCAGATGATGGGTGTAACACAGCAGGATGCAGAGGACAGAAACATATGGAAGAGGATGATCCGCTGTGGCAACCCCTAATGGGAGCAACCAAAAGAAGAAAAAGATGTGTATTTAATTGACATCTGCCATAAATTCCCTCAAGCCTGTATGCTGTCCAAATCCTCAAATCAGCCTAAATGCTCTTCTCTGGAGTTTTTCTTGTGCTGCTATGTCCTTTTTGTAGCCTGGAGACCCAAACTGCACACAGGAATCCAGATGAGGCCTCACCAGAGTTATAAAGCTTGATCAGAACCTCCTGTGACTTGTACTCCACACACCAAGGCTCTATATATCACTATTAGCCTTCTCAATGTCTTCTGAACACTATCTGGCAGCTGATCGTGTCGAGTCCCCTATGACTCCTAAGTCCTTCTCATAAGGTGGACTTTGATTTTCAGACTTCCCATTGTGTATTCAAACTTCTTTTTTTCTTCCTACATGTAATTTTTACTGACATTACATTTGATTGTCCACAAATCTGCCCAAGCCTGAATGCTGTCCAAGTCCTCAAATCAGCCTCATTGCTCTTCTCTGGACCTTTTCTTCTGCTGTTATGTCCTTTTTGTAGCCTGGAGTCCCAATCTGCCCCCAGGACTCCAGATGGGGCCTCACCAGTGTGTCATAAAGCTTGAGCAGAACCTCCTGTGACTTGTACTCCACACATCAAGGTGCTATATAACCTGACACTCTGTTAGCCTAACGCACTCCCTGTAACATTGGAATTAGCCAAATTGCTCTTCTCCAGACTTTTTCTAGCACTGCTATGTCTTTTTTGTATTCTGGGAGTTCCAAACTCATATGTACCGAAATGTATTTTCAAAAATTGTCCACTAGAGGGTGGGAAAATACAATCAGAAGCCCTGAATAGAAACCCAAAGGGCTGAGACAAATCTTGATAACAAAATAAAAGGTTAATTTTCACAAAACTCTGAAAAGCACAAGGAGATTCCTGAAGAGGCAAGTCAAACATAGCAAACAAGTCCTAAAATCAGAATTCAAAAACCATAGTCAAAAACAGAGCACAGGTTCAAAAATCAAAAAAATCCTAAGGCACAAGGAAAGACACAGATACTCACAAAACTGTCCAGTCCCTCACGCATTCAAAATGAGCCACCAGGAACCATGGAAGGCCCTCCCGAAAATAAACAGGGTGTCAGGCCGTTCCTTGTGGTAATCTCATTATACTATACAATGACAATAAAGGAATTCAATTCAATTCAATAGAAGAGAGCACCTCAGATTTACAGATGATGATGACAAAAAGTCGATTTTGATTTCCAAGAGCTGTCCTCTTGGCACTGTGTGCTGTTGGAATACTAGGATGTATTTATGATGTCATTTTATGGTGAAATACATTAAAATATGTGTATTGCATTTTACAGACAAATTGTTAAGTTCATTTAAATAATATAGCCTGTTAATGATTAAACATATATGGGTATGGTGCCACACAGGAGCCCCTATTAGTAGTAGTAGTCATATTTTACATACATTGTTATTATTATTATTATTATTATTATTATTATTATTATTATTAGTAGTAGTAGTAGTAGTAGTAGTCATATTTTACACACATTATTATTAGTATTAGTATTAGTAGTAGCAGTACTAGTAGTAGTCATATTTTACACACATTATTATTAGTATTAGTAGTAGTAGTAGCAGTACTAGTACTAGTCATATTTTACACACATTATTATTATTACTATTATTATTATTAGTAGTAGTAGTACTAGTAGTAGTCATATTTTACACACATTATTATTATTACTATTATTATTATTAGTAGTAGTAGTAGTACTAGTAGTAGTCATATTTTACACACATTATTATTATTATTATTATTATTATTAGTAGTAGTAGTAGTAGTAGTAGTAGTACTAGTAGTAGTCATATTTTACACATATTATTATTATTATTATTATTATTATTATTATTATTATTAGTAGTAGTAGTAGTAGTAGTAGTAGTCATATTTTACACACATTATTATTAGTATTAGTAGTAGTAGTACTAGTAGTACAGTAGTCATATTTTACACACATTATTATTAGTATTAGTAGTAGTAGTACTAGTAGTACAGTAGTCATATTTTACACACATTATTATTAGTATTAGTAGTAGTAGTAGCAGTACTAGTACTAGTCATATTTTACACACATTATTATTATTACTATTATTATTAGTAGTAGTACTAGTAGTAGTCATATTTTACACACATTATTATTTTTATTATTATTAGTAGTAGTAGTAGTACTAGTAGTAGTCATATTTTACACATATTATTATTATTATTATTATTATTATTATTATTATTATTAGTAGAAGTAGTAGTAACAGTAGTAGTAGTAGTAGTAGTAGTAGTAGTAGTTTCTGTATAAAATGTTATTTGGCTAAAATGTTGCTGGGGACCTTATACCCCCTCACTTTCGGCTGTGAACTTTGACATGGTAGTCAGTGTGGCAGTTGTTTTTATCCGTTATTATGTATTTAAACCCCATGCTGCATTCCCCCACCCCATGAAATGTCAGTTTGTGTGTCTGACTGATGTTTTTTGCTTCTGTCTTTTAGAATGGAGAAGAATCATCAGTTCTGCAGGTAAGAATTCTGGTGGGCATCTTGGACATTATCAGATATGTGACTTACTAGTCCAATTACAATTCTCTCTCTCTGAAAGTATTTCCTTCTAATACAATTCAGTTTTGTAAAAATGTGTGTGTGTGTGTGTGATGGGATGGTTCTTGTTAAGGGTTAATGAAGAATAGTGATGAGCGAAACAAGTCCCATAAAATTGAATTTGAAGCGAAACTTACTTTTTATCTACACACACTTACACACACATGGTGTTTTGCTTCCAGAGAAATTTGTGCAAATCATACAAGAAGCATTTACATGTCTGGCAGTATTTACATGTATGTATTCTGTTTCCACCCTGTTGTCTTAACACGTGAGGTATAAGTTAACTCGTATGTCATTAAGAAAGTCAAAATGTGACATATGAGAGAAATCGTACCTCAGTATTCATCCACTAGACACACAGTCAGCTGCTTCTTCCGTGTCTCAGTTACCAGCTATAGTGCTGCCATCTTGTGGACAGCCATATAATTTTTTTTGTTTGTTTGGTGGCAACAGCTTGTGTTTTAAATAAGAGTGCGTAGTTACTTCACCGCAAAACCACTAGATTTGTTGCAAGATGAATATGACAGAGGTTGTGATAGTGGCACTCAATTGGATGAAGCAGATCCTGAGAGCCCTGGCACTGATGTGGACAGCAGCTCCAAAGGCGTTTCTTCATCACACGACGTCCAAATTGTCACAACTGTCTGGACAGAACGACGTGGATATTCTGCCACACACTGAGCTCAAACAGTCATCAACTAACAAATGCATTGTTCATAGCAAGCGTGGGCAGCACAAAGGAACGTGTTACATTGGTGGCACATGTGCTTCTAAGCCTGCACTTTGTGTGGTGCCATACTTCTAGGGCTCTCATTTAAATTGAGAGATGTAGTCATGTTGCTGGTCAAAATAAAGTTATTAAAACCATTGCTTGCTGATACATTTCTTTACAATTTTTTTAGAACCTTAGAACAATCTAGACGAGAACAGGTCAATCAGCCCAACAAACTGTCCACTTAATTCTTCTAAAAAAACGTCAAGTCAAGTTTTGAAAGTCCCTAAAGTCTCAACTTGGTCACTTAGTCCAAGTGTCTGTGGTTCTTCTTAATGTTTGTGCAAAATTTCTCCTTATCAAGTTTCCAACTGTGTCCCCGTGTTCTTGATGAACAGTCTCGAGCCACTGGACTAATTCCCTTCATAATTTTAAACACTTCAATCAGGTCACCTTTAAATCTTCTTTTGCTTAAACTGAAAAGTCTCAGTTCTTTTAATCTTTCCTCATAACTCATGCCCTGTAGTCCTGAATCAGCCGAGCCTCTCATCTCTGGACATTTTCTTGTGCTGCTTTGTCATTTTTGTAGCCTGGAGACCCAAACTGTACACAGCACTCAAGATGAGGCCTCACCAGTGTGTTATAAAGCTTGAGCAGAACCTCCTGTGACTTGTACTCCACACATCAAGGCGCTATATAACCTGACAGTCTGTTTGCCTTCTTAATGGCTTCTGGACACTGTCAGTAGGTCAATAGCTTACAGTCCACTATGACTCCTAAATCCTTCTCGCAAGGTGGACTCTCAAATTCCAGACCTCCAATTGTATATTCAAACGTAACATTTTTACTTCCTATGTATAAAACTTTACATTTATTGACATAAAATTTTATCTGCCACAAATCTGCCCAAGCCTGTCTGCTGTCCAAGTCCCTCTGTGATGATATAACGGATTCCAAATTATCTGCTAATCCACCTATCTTGATATCATCTGCAAACTTAACCAGCTTGTTACTTATATTCCTATCTAAATCATTTATAAATATTGAAAATAGCAGCAGCCCCAGCACTGCCCCCTGCTGGTCACCACTCTGAACATCGGCCAGTTCTGATGAGGTTCTTCACACCATCACCCTCTGCCTCCCTGTGTCTGAACAATTCTACACCCATCTAAAAATGTCATCCTGAACTCCCACTTCTTTTATTTTGATGCCCACCCTCTCATGTGGCACCTCATCAAATGTTTTCTGAAAGTCCAGATCACTAAAACAACAACAACATTTATTTATATAGCACATTTTCATACAAAAAGTAGCTCAAAGTGCTTTACATAATAAAGAATAGAAAAATAAAAAACACAATATGAAAACAAAATAAATCAGCATTAATTAACATAGAATAAGTGTAAGGTCCAATGGCCAGGGTGGACAGAAAAAACAAAAAACACTCCAGACGACTGGAGAAAAAATAAAATCTGTGGGGATTCCAGACCACGAGACCACCCAGTCCCCTCTGGGCATTCTACCTAACATAAATGAAACAGTCCTCTTTGGATTTAGGGTTCTCACGGAAGGGCTTGATGATGATGGGCATGTAGACTTCTGCCTTTTAATCCATCCATCATTGTTGGAGCATCATGATGCTCTGAGTAGAAACACAAAGAAACCGGAAAAAGAAACAGAAGAGAGAGTAGGGGTCAGTACGGATTTTAGAGCCACCATGAATAGTTATTATGATGAATTGAACATACAGAGTATCAGGATTAAGTTAAAGTGAAGTTATGAGAAGGCCATGTTAAAGTAATGTGTTTTCAGCAGTTTTTTAAAGTGCTCCACCATATTAGCCTGGCGAATTCCTATTGGCAGGCTATTCCAGATTTTAGGTGCATAGCAGCAGAAGGCCGTCCGCCTCACCACTTCTTTTAAGTTTTGTTCTTGGAATTCTAAGGAGATATTCATTTGAGGATCTAAGGTTACGATTTGAAATATAAGATGTCAGACCTTCCGATATATAAGATGGAGCGAGATTATTTAAGGCTTTATAAACCATAAGCAGAATTTTAAAGTCAATCCTGAATGACACAGGTAACCAGTGTAGTGACATCAAAACTGGAGAGATGTGCTCGGATTTTCTTTTCCTAGTTAGGATTCTAGCAGCTGCATTCTGCACTCGTTGCAAACGATTGATGTCTTTTTTGGGTAGTCCTGAGAGGAGTGCGTTACAGTAACCTAGTCGACTGAAAACAAACACGTGAACTAATTTCTCAGCATCTTTCAATGATATAAGAGGTCTAACTTTAGCTATGTTTCTTAAGTGAAAAAATGCCGTCCTAGTGATCTGATTAATATGCGATTTAAAATTCAGATTACAATCAACGATTACCCCTAAGTTTTTTACCTCCGTCTTTGCTTTTAATTCTAATGTATCCAGTTTATTTCTAATAGCCTCATTGTATCCATTATTGCCAATCACTAAGATTTCAGTTTTCTCTTTATTTAACTTGAGAAAGTTACTATTCATCCATTCTGAGATACAAGTCAGACATTGTGTTAGTGAATCAAGAGAATCGGGGTCATCAGGTGCTATTGATAAGCACAGCTGTGTGTCACCAGCATAGCTGTGGTAGCTCACGTTGTGCCCTGAGATAATCTGACCTAACGGGAGCATGTAGATTGAGAAGAGCAGCGGATAGAGCCTTGTGGAACACCATATTGGATATCATGTGTCTTTGAGTTGTAATTACCACAACTAACAAAGAATTTTCTCCCTGTCAGGTAGGATTCAAACCAATTTAAGACACTGCTAGAGAGGCCCACCCATTGACTAAGGCGATTTCTAAGAATATTATGATCAATGGTGTCAAATGTGGCACTCAGATCTAAGAGGATGAGAACAGAATATCTAGAATAACTAATATCTTCTGCTCCACTCTGATCATATTGTGAGCTGGAGGGGTGATCGCACCCCAAGAAGACAAAGACGCCCCTGGGAATACCCCTGAAACACAGACTACCCTCACACTGCTCCTTACCTTCTCACTTGCGCTATAACGCGTAATACAAGCCTCACGCGATACTCCGCTAACTTAAAAGCCTTGCGCAGCGCCTGTCGGTGTTGGAATTGATTGTTTGCTTTTATCGCTCTCTCTCTCTGCTCCTAGCGGAACTGTCATCTCTGACTTGTCATGGAGCACGTTTAAGCTCATGTGTTTGCAGTGTTTGAATAAAAATCCTTCTTGTTTCTATGACCTCCTGTGTCTCTGTGCAAATCTGTGACCCAAGCGTGACAATATCCTTTTGTTGCTTCCTCATAGAATCCCATCATGTTGGTAAAACACAACATCCCTCTTCTGATCCCATACTGACTGTTCAGTAAAACTCCTGTCCTTGCCATGTGTTGCTCAATCTTCTCCTTAATAATTCCTTCCATTAATTTTCCTGTGATGCACATTAAGCTAACTGGCCTGTAGTTGCTTGGATCTGCCCAGTCACCCTTTTCATTTAATGGGATGATATTTGCCACTTTGCAATCCTTCGAAATCTCTCCAGTGCTCAGTGACTTCCTAAAAATATGTGTGAAGGGTTTATATCTGTACTCACTGGCCTCCTAAAGAACTCGAGGGCAAATATCATCTTGTCCTGGTGATTTGTTTGATTTCAGCCTATTTAGTCGTAGCTGCTCTTCACTCTCTACAATTTCTAAATCCCTCAGTACCTCCTTAGTAGTTCCTGTTACTACTGGCAGGTTATCCACTTCCTAACATGTGAAGACCTCAGAAAAATGCGAGTTTAGCTCATTCGCTATTTCACTGTCTGTATCTTTTAACTCCCCTTCACTATTCCTGATGCACTTCACCTCCTCCTTGACTGTCCTTTTACTACTAAAACAATCAATGAATTTCTTAGGGTCGTCTTTCGCCTTATCTTCTTTATTCCTTTCCAACCGTCTTTTAGCCTCCCTGATATCATTCTTAATGGTTACCCTCATGTTCTCATATGCTCTACCTTTTTACCTTGGAGTTATTTATGGTAGAGTGGCCAGCCTGCTTGAAGAAAGGAACACTTCTCCCTAAAGATTTGACAACACCTTATACTCCTTCTTAATCCATGAATTTCTCAGAAACGGGTCCAAAAGAAAATTCCAAAATGGCATTTCGAGGACTCTGAGAGAATGTGGGAAAAGATCCTCTGATCTCACGAGACACAAATGGAACTCTTTGGGCAGAAGTGCAAACATTCTGTCTGGTGAGGACCGGGTATTGCTTATTGCCTGCCTAACACTATCACTAAGGTGAAGTACGGTGGTGAGAGCATCATGTTATAGGAGGGCAGGGACATGGAGACTCATCAGAATCAAGGAAAGGATGAATGCAGCTAAATATACAATACAATTTATTTTTGTATAGCCCAAAATCACACAGGAAGTGCCGCAATGGGCTTTAACAGGCCCCGCCTCTTGACAGCCCCCCAGTCTTGACTCTCTGAGAAGACAAGGAAAAACTCCCAAAAAAACTTTGTAGGGAAAAATGGAAGAAACCTTGGGAAAGGCAGTTCAAAGAGAGACCCCTTTCCAGGTAGGTTGGGCGTGTAGTGGGTGTCAAAAAGAAGGGGGTCAATACAATACAATACAATACACAGAACAGAACAAATCCTTAATACAGCATAATAATACAAATTTTAGAAGCATGGAGCAGAATTTAACTGTAGATGATATCCCATAATAAGATTTGGATATTTTTAGAGTCCTGGAGACCTCATCCATCAAGCTGCCTCCCCATTTGGCCATTCCACAGCTGAAACGTTGCTCGGCCAGCCAATCTGATGAAAGGACCCCTTTTACCCATGATTCCTGTGATCCTCCATCAGGGATGACTTTACCATAGGCAGGCAAACAACTTGGCAGGTGGGCCGTGGCACCAGTTGCCACATTTGAGTACCGAGAACAATATAGAGGAGTCCTTGAAGAAAACCTGCTCTATTGTGCACTGGTGTAATGGTTCACCTTTCAGCATGACATGATCTGAAGCAGGGGCGGCCTTAGGCATGTGCAAACTGTGCACCTGCACAGGGCCACCAAATCCCAGGGGCCGCCATGCTAATATATATATATAGAATATAAAACAGAAAGAGAAAATAACGACACAGCTGACAGCTGAAGCGAAGCCAGTGCAAGTGGGCGAGTCGTCTTACAAGTTAATGTTTCACCTAGTTTTAAAAAAAAATTAGTGTTAGTGCAATAGTCATAGTGAATATCTGGTCGGATAGGGGGCACGAGACATTCGCATACCCATTCTAAGCAAAATGAAGAGATTTCGAGTACACAAATCTGGTTATTCGAAACAAAAGAGAAAGGCGGCTCAGGAGGCTTTCATTGCGTCACAGGAAGGAGCCATCCTGAACTTTATCATAAGTTAAACGCTTGTGTCACGAGCATGAGGTGGCTATGCAGTATCCGCAATGGACGTGGCCATCCGCCGTGCATAAGATACCATATTGACATTGGCAGGCGAAGGGGCCACCGATTCTTTCTCTGCCCAGGGCCGCCACGAGCCTAGAGCCGCCCCTGATCTGAAGCATACAGCCAAGACAACACTGGAGTAGCTTTCAGACAAGTCTCTGAATATCCTTGAGAGGCCCGGAAAAAGTCATAGAACACACAATACAATACAAGACAATTTATTTTTGTAGAGCCCAAAATCACACAAGGAGTGCCACAATGGGCTTTAACAGGTTCTGCCTTTCGACAGCCCCCCAGCCTTGACTCTCTAAGAAGAGAGGAGAGATTAGGAGCCTATGCTGATACAGCTCATTGCCGCACCCATCACATGACGAACCAACACAGGATCCCAGATTAGGACCCGAGTACAGCCATGCAACAGGTGACACCTCAGCATCACACCAGTTCAGCTGGAATGGAACAGTGGGAGTTTTTTTATGGTGGCTAGAGTGCCAATTGTTCAACCAATCCCCAGGTTTTTCCCTGCAGGGATGGAGCAATTGCAGGTTAAGGGCCTCGCTCAAGGGCCCAACGAAGTAGAGTCACTTTTAGTGTTTACGGGATTCGAACCTGCAACCTTCCGATTGCCAGTGCAAATCCCTAAATCAGAGCCACAACTCCACCCATCTTCTCTAAGAAGACAAGGAAAAACTCCCCAAAAAAAAAAAAAATGGAAGAAACCATGGGACAGGCAGTTCAAAGAAAGACCTTTCCGGGTATGTTGAGCGTGCAGTGGGTGTCAAAAAAAAGGGTCTCAATACAACACAATACACAGAAAAATAGTAATATTACAAGTTGTGGCAGATTGCCGGGGTCCGTGCCTGGCTGGGACGCCCCTTCTCTGTATATTCAGGGAGAGCAGCCCTGGATGGTGCAGTACCTCCCCCTGGACTCTAGATGGCCGCCCCCCTGGGTTGGAACGGTGCCTCGGTTTCCCGCAGGGCTCCATAGGAATTGTAGTTGGGTGCAGCCCTGTTGGATCCCGCAGGCACCGCCATGGGGTGCTGCAACTGGGACTCCTGAGCCCGTATGGGCAGCGTATTCACCACACCCCGAAGTGCAGCCAGAACTCGGCAATCAACCATCTGGAGCACTTCCGGGTGGACTATGAAAGGGCCCAGCAACCACCACTCAATGGCCAGAGTCGGGAGGAGGAGGAGTGGTGGAAGAAGAAGAAAGTGTGTGGTGTGTTTTTGTGGTGTTTTATTTGTACTGGGGACTGTGTTGTGCCTGTGGGGATTACAGGGAAGACGTGCCCCACAGGTGAAGAAAAATAAAAGTTTGTTTATTTTAACGTGCCTCTGGTGTGAGTCTGTGTCAGGTCAGGTGCCCATATAGCGCCTTTTGTTACAAAGTACAGAGCACAATTCAACAGTAGGTGATATCACATAATACGAATTGGATTTGTTTAGAGTCCTGGAGACCTTGGCCATCAGGCTTCCTTCCCCTATTGGCCATTCCACAGCTGAGTCAGCACTGGGCCAGCCAATCTGATGAAAGGACCCTTCCATCCGACAATTCCTCTGACCCTCCATCAGAGATGAGTTTTCCTTAGGCAGGCATGTGTGGAGAGACCTGAAGATGGCAGGTCCCATCCAATCTAATGGAGCCTGAGATGATCTGCCAGGGAGAATGGGATAAACCACCCAAATCCAGGTGTGCAAGGCTTGTAGAGACTTTCCATACCAAGAAGATTCAAAGCTAGAATTGCTGCCAAACAGGCCACCACAGAGTACCAAATTAAGGGTCTGAATACTTCTAAGAGTGAGACCTTTCATTTTTTTGTATTTTCAATAAACCTGCTAATCTTTCTGGTCGTATATGTTCACTTTGTCATTTTTAGTTATTGAGTGTAGCTTGATGGGCAAAAATGGCAAATTCAGCTTGAAATTTATAATAAAATAAATTATGCATAAAGTGAAGGTGAAAGTGAAAGTGTTTAGAAAGATGTTTGGTCATCAGGGAGCCCTCCCATCAGCCACAGCACAGTTCTTTTGACTGATGGGAATTGTAGTCTCTGTGAGGACACAGCTATACAATTGAAGAGGAGACAAAATATGGGGGGACAGGGAGTTTTAAATACACAAAACACCATTCTTCCTGGGCTAACGGCATGAATTTCACTTATCGTGAAATAAGTTTCACGATTTATTTTTGCAAAGCTAAACAAATCCAATTTCGATTTCTGAATGGCCGTCTCATCACTAATAATAGGTTGAGTGGTTGCCCTGGTTAAACGGTCAATGATCATACTGTGTTAGGCATTCCACAGAACCGAAAAATTAATTTTGACTAATAAATGCAGAAATACAATTAATTCAGTTCTATGCTTTATTGTTCTCAGCTGACGTGATTCTGGATCCAGAAACAGCACATCCTAACCTCAGTCTGTCTGAAAACGGCAAGGAAGTGAGAAATGTCGGAAAACGGCAGACTGTGCCTGATAATCCAAGGAGGTATCCGTATTTTCAATCCGTTCTGGCCCGAGAAGCATACACCTCGGGGAGACACTACTGGGAAGTGGAGGTCAGGGAGAAGATTGAGTGGACTTTAGGAGTCGCCCTAGAGATGGATGAGAAGGGTGAACTTTGTGCTAAGCCATACAGGAGGGTGCGATTGAGGAATCAGAATGAGGAGTACTTGGCCGTCAGCGAGAAAGAGACTTCCCTTCTGGTGAGAAGGAAGCCGGACAGAATTGGAGTGTTCCTCGATTACGACGAAGGACAGCTTTCTTTTTACAATGCAGAGTCCAGGGAACACCTGCACACATTCACAGAGACCTTCAGTGGGAAACTCTACCCGTACTTAAGCCCCTGTTATACTTTACGTGGCAAGAATATTGCCCCTCTGGTGATTTATCCTGTCAAAGCAATAGCCTGAGTTTCTTTGTCACCATTTAACAGATGAGCAGCTCAAAAAAGAAGGATGCAACATGTTGAGCTCAGAGACACAGCGATCAAAACGTTCTAGGCTTTGTCCACCAGACTTTTACTTTTCATTTGTAACAATTCTTTGCTGTCATGTTTTTTTTAATCTTAAAGTTATTGATCAGTTCAAAAATTCATTTAATCTTTTGTTTTACAGTCCTGCTACTTTCATTACAATGTGGTTGGGGTTGTCCTGGTGGCACCAACTAATGGATGAGATGCCAGTCTATCACAGTGATGAGGAAAAAAGCTAAACACTGCAGATAAAATCCTCCTGTCTGAACGTAGCTCATCAGGGAGTCCTCCCATCAGCCCCAGCACAGTTCTTCTGATTGATGTGAACTGTAGTCCCTGTGCAGTCACACCTGCAGATGAAATTAAAACATGGGGGGAGTGGGGAACAGGGAGTTTCAAATACACAAAACACCATTCATAGTGAAATAAGTTTCTCAATTTTATTTTTGCAAAGCCAAAGTCAAGCAAAATGACCCATTTTATTGGCTAACTAAAAAGATTGCAATATGCAAGCTTTCGAAGCAACTCAGGGCTCTTCTTCAGAAGCTTGCATATTGTAATCTTTTTAGTTAGCCAATAAAACGGGTCATTTCGCTTGACATCTCACTATATCCATAATGGCTACATCCTAGTACTGCAAAGCCAAACAAAATCAGTTTTGCTCGAATGGCTGTCTCATCACTAATAATAGGCTGAGTGGTTGCACTGGTTGATCACGCAGCATTATCCATTCCACAAAAACAAAAAAACAGAACACCACAGCTCTTCTGACTGATGGGAATTGTAGTCCCTGTGCAGGCACAGCTACAAGATTGCAGATGAAATTAAAATATTCAAAACACCATTCTTACTGGGATAATGGTGTGAATTTCACTCCACGTAAAATAAGTTTCACAATTTTATTTTTGTAAAGCCAAAAGTCAAGCAAAATGACCCCTTTTATTGGCTAACTAAAAATATTACAATATACAAGCTTTCGAGGCAACTCAGGCCCCGTTGCTCAGTTATGTTAAATTTCTTTAGTTATTCGTTTTGATGTGCAGTCAGAAGGAGGATGTTGGCAGCCTCATTTGTGCCTCTACTGGTGTCGTTAGGCAGATTTGTGGATATGGGTGTTTTGAGTGCTGAAATCCGCTTCTCCTGTGGCTCTTCAGTATCCGCTCTCTTAGCAGAAGGCCTTTTGATGGAGTGTGACACACCATTTACTTCAAATCCACATTTTGTTGTTCATATTTTCATGAACAGAGTTGACACTTCTTTCAAACTTACATCAACTTCTACACTGTTACCATAACTGAATGACAGAGAGCGCACACAGCACCTGTGACGATGCATCGTTCACGTTTACCACTTGTCCATTGATGCCATTGAATGCCAATTGTGGCAAGTGGCTGGGGATGGTACCCAGCCGGGACGCCCAGAAGGACCGGAGGAGGGTTTACGCCTCCTCCATACCACAAGGGGACGACCACCCTGGTGGTTTTGGGGACCACGGGAACAGAGCTTAGAAGCTCAACCCTATAGGGGCCCGTGGTCACCGCCAGGGGGCGCCCAGATGCCTGAGGAGCCCTGGCCCTCCGCACTTCCGCCACACCAGGAAGTGCTGGGGGGAAGAAAAACAGAGACACCTGGAATGCTTACTGGTGCACAGCCGGCACTTCCGCCACACCTGGGAGGGCCGGCGGAAGCTTATTGGGAGGCACCTGGAGCTCGTCCGGGTGATGGCTGGAGTCAGGAGCAAAGAAGGACAGAGCTCAGAGGACAGGCGAGGAGAGGAGGCGGACCTGAGGAAAAGGTGTTGTGGAAGAAGGCCTGGACTGGGGTGAAGTGGGTTGTGTGTGCTTTGCTTATTGTACATAGCTGTAAATAAACGTGTTGTGGTGCTTTAAACGATATCTGCCTGTCTGTGTCCAGGCTGTCTCCCACACAATGTATAATCTGATGTTACAGCAAAGGTTTATTTTCAACATGTGTGATGTGCTCTCTGCACACATGACACACACTAAATGTCTAGTAGGATTTTTTAGGAGACTTCTCGTAATCAGAAGCTTGCTGTCTGTCAGACCAGGTTATTTGAGAGCACCTCTGATCTTTACAGTTCAAAATGGCCACCTCTGCTTTGATCTCCACCTTAATGAGGTGCTGGATTAGTTTAGAAATGTGACACTCAGTGAATTAGGCTCATGTTGCTAGTTTATTTCATTCCCAAACGAGTCTCACAGTTCTCATTCATTTGATTCACAGACTGAATCATTACCCGAGGAAGACTTGGACAATTCACTTCACATAATGTCTGATTTGAATTATGTACCTTAAATGTGTTACTAGGCTTTCACATAAGCACCTACCTGCCTCTGATCCCATCAATCAATCAAATAAATCAAAGGAATTGATTCATTTAAACTGGTAGTTCAAAAGAATCAAATCACTAAAGTGAAGCCAAATGCCTATCACTACAATGAACCTCTGTGGGACCTTCTGCCCTGCCTGAATTATAAAAACCGTGGGCGGTCCCTGAGCAGTGACATAATGGTAGCACCGCCTCTTGGAGTTCCACTCACAGAAAACAAGAAATGAAGCCTTGAGGTGCATATGCACAATACATAACAATTGAACAACATGTACAGAAATCAATATTAACAATCACATAAAACAAAAACAACACATGAAGAATAATATTTCAAAACCAACAATAAAAATGAAAAATATACTTAAGCCAAGGAATAAACCCTGGTAGAAACATAATAAAACATGGATTTTATCAAAATATAACTGGAGAATATAACTTGACATATCTGCTCGAACGGGACACGTGGACCTCAAAACCAGGCCCCTTTAGGCTCAGGGCCTGGGATGGTTGCCTCACTTGCCACTCCCATATGCCGCTGTTGCTAACTGATAAAATAAATGATCATTTTGGGATGGAGTTCTGCTATCAGCTTGATGCAAACCTGAGTCTGGGTTTCTTCTGACAATGTTTTTGTGAGTTGCGTGTTCCATATTGTAAAGGATATGGACTGGCAGGCATCTCATCAGGGATGGATGATGGTGTGTTACCTGCCCAGGAGGTCATAACACTACAACATTAGAAAGATTTGGATGAGAAGACCACAACAGAGCTCACCAGTCCTAGCCATTGGATCCTTCCAAAATAATATCAAGTCAAGTTCTGAAGGTCCCCTGACTTGCTCCAGTCCACCGCAATACTTGGTCGCTTATTCTACGTGTCTGTGGTTCTTTGCGTGAAGATAAACTTCCTAGCATTTGTATGTAATTCACCCGTAACAAGTTTCTAGCTCTGTCCCCGTGCTCTTGATGAACTCATTTTAAAGTAACAGTGGACAGACAGTGCAGATGGATGGATATCCTTACAAAATGGAAACTGTTCCCTTTCCTGGTTGGAAGGCTAGTATACCGGAAGGATGGGATACAAAACCTAAACCTTTGACTTTGTACACTCTTCGGCCACTTTATTAGGTACACCTGTTCAACTACTTGTTAAGGCAAATCTCTACTCAGCCATTGACATGGCAGTAACTCAATGCATTTTGGCCTGTAGACGTTGTCAAGATGACCTGCTGAAGTTCAAACCGAGCATCAGAAATGGGAAGAAAGGGGACTGAAGTGACTTCGAATGTGGTGTGGTTGATGTTGCCAGACGGGCTGCTCTGAGTATCTCACAAACTGTCGATCTCTAGGGATTTTCATACACAACCATCTCTAGGGTTTACAGAGAATGGTCCAAAAAAGGGAAAATATCCAGTGAGTGGCAGTTCTCTGTTGATGCCACAGGTCAGAGGAGAATGGCCAGACTGGTCTGAGCTGATAGAAAGGTGACAGGAACTCAAATAAGCACTCGTTACAACTGAGCTATGCAGAAGAGCAGCTCTGAACACACAACACGTCTAACTTTGAAGCAGGTGGGCTACAGCAGCAGGAGACCACACCAGGTGACACTCCTGTCAGCTAAGAACAGGCAACTGAGGCT
This sequence comes from Polypterus bichir lapradei, assembly GCA_026402145.1. Taxonomy (NCBI): domain Eukaryota; kingdom Metazoa; phylum Chordata; class Cladistia; order Polypteriformes; family Polypteridae; genus Polypterus; species Polypterus bichir. The sequence continues at coordinate 6,817,524 of JANRMT010062814.1, forward strand.
ACAGTTCACACAGGCTCACCAAAATTGTACAAGAGAAGATTAGAAGAATGTTGCCTGGTGTGACGAGTCTCGATTTCTGCTGCAACATTCAGATGGTGGGGTCAACAACATGAAAGCAGGGATCCATCATGCCCTGTATCAATGGTTCAGGGGGGTGCTGGTAGTGGTGTAATTGTGTGGGGGATATTTTTCTGGCCACACTTTGGACCCCTTAGTACCAACTGAGCATAATTTAAATGCCACAGTCTACCTGAGTGTTGTTGCTGACCATGTCAATCCCTTTATGACCTCAGTGTCCCCATCTTCTGATGGCCACTTCCAGCAAGATAATACGCCATGTCACAAAGCTCAGATCGTCTCCAACTGGATATCTGAACATGACAATGAGTTCACTGGACTCAAATGGCCTCCACAGTCACCAGATCTCAATCCAGTAGAGTACCTTTGGGATGTGGTGGAACAGGAGATTCGCATTCATGGATGTGCAGCCGACAAATCTGCAGCAACTGCGTGATGGTGTCAATGTCAATATGGACCAAAATCCCTGAGGAATGTTTCCAGTGCCTTGTTGAATCAATGCCATGAACAATTACAGCAGTTCTGAAGGCAAAAGGGGGTCCAACCCGGTACTAGCAAAGTGTACCTAATAAAGTGGCCGGTGAGCGTATAACAGAATTTTTGGATTTCCCTGTTTATGAGCTTTCTTTACTATTAAAATAAATGTATTCATTAACAGATTAGTTTCTTTCCCCATTTAGCATTTTTTGGCATATACTGTAGTGCACTAGTTTTTCCATCTACCAAACCCGCTAGGGGCATACAGGCAAAAGGCTGCGATGCCAGCCTGGTCACCCCTTTAAATGATAACAAAAACACTGTGGCCAGAAAAATCAAGATGAAATATGGCTACTGACTTCCTTGCAATCACTAGTGGTGCCACCTGCACTGGATTGTCCTCTTTTTATTGTGTTGGAGCCACAAGGAGAGGAGTCTTCTCTGAGCAGTGTGGGTGTTGCCCTTTTGATGCTATTGGGGAAAGAGAAGACACTGTTAGTGTCAGCGCCCTCTCTCACCCAGGGGTGGAACTGATTTCTTCACCAGAGACATGAAGGTGGTCCCTAGACACACATGCATGACACTGCTTAGTGAAAAGAAGATCTTGGACAAGCTGCAGACAATTTCAGGTGCAAGGTAGGAACAACACCTGTACGGGATACTTCCATCGCAGGGGAAACACACACACACACACACACACACACACTCATTTTACCTCTGCCAGTTCGCCTAACATGCATGACTTTGGACTGTGGAAGGAAACCAGAGCACCCTGAGGGAACCTTCATGGACATGGGGAGAACATGCCAACCAAGTACTGTATAATAACATACATTTACAAAAGTGAAGAAGATTAGTGAACTCCACAGCCCATTAATACACACAGTAAATATGTACTTTTCTACTTTGCATTGTGACCAGTAGGGGGTTGTAGCCGCACTCCAAACTCCAGACACAACCGCACAGACAAAATTTCTGGTAGAACTAAATGCTTTTTATAAACACAATTACCTTTACAAGGTTTCCTTTCTTTTCCAATGTGTGTAACAATAAACGTTCTGTTCAAACGTTTCCCCTCCACTCCTCTCAGCAAGTTTTGTCCTTCCTTCCCTCAGGTGAAGTGGAGCAGTCTGCTTTAAACAGGACGCCAGGAGTACTTCTGGTGCTGCCATGCTGCATCCAGGAAGCTCTTCTGGGTTAGTCAGACACCTCCTTCAACTGGGGACGTCTTCTCCTGCAGGCTCCCCAATGTGGCTCCTACAGTCATGGCCAAACGTTTTGAGAATGACCCAAGTGTTGGTTTTCACTCAGTTTTCTGCTTCAGTGTTTTCAGATCTTTTTGTCATATGTTTCTATGGTATACTGAAGTAGAATTACAAGCATTTCAGAAGTTTTATTGACAGTTACATGACGTTTAAGCACAGAGTCAATATTTGCAGTGTTTGGCCCTTCTTTCTTTTTCAAGACTTCTGCGATTCACCCTGGCAGGCTGCCAATCAACTTCTGGGTCAAATCCTGAATGATGGCAGCCCCCCATTCTCGCATAATCAATACTTGGAGTTTGTCAGAATTGGTGGGTTTTTGCCTTTTGAGGATTGACCACAAGTTCTCAATGGGATTAAGGTCTGGAGAGTTTCCTGGCCATGGACCCCAGATTTCGATGTTTTGTCCCCCAAGCCACATAGTTATCACTTTTGCCTTATGGCCCGGTGCGCCATCATGCTGGAAAAGGCATTGTTGGTCACCAAACTGTTCTTGGATGGTTGGGAAAAGTTGCTCTCACAGGATGTTTTGGTCCCATTCTTTATTCATGGCTGTGTTCTTAGGCAAAATTGTGAGTGAGCCCAGGGTGGAGAAGCAACCCCATGTGAAATGAATGGTCTCAGGGTGCTTTACTGTTGGCATGACACAGGACTGATGGTAGCGCTGCTCACCTTTTCTTTTTTCCGGTTGCTCCAAACAATCAGAAAGGGGATTTATCAGAGAAAATGTCTTGTCCTCAGCAGTCCAATCCCAGAATATCCGTCTGTCCCTGATGTTTTTCTTGGCTTCTTTGCTGCCCTTCTTGGCACCCACAAGGCCATCCTCCAAAAGTCTTCACCTCACTCACACCTGCCTGCTGCCATTCCTGAGCAAGCTCTGCGCTGGTGGTGCCTACAGCTGAATCAACTTTAGGAGACGGTCCTGGTGCTTGCTGGACTTTTAGGCACCCTGAAGCCTTCTTCACAACAATTGAACTTCTCTCCTTGAAGTTCTTGATGATCTGATAAATGCTTGATTTAGGTGCAGTCTTACTATCCTTGCCTGTGAAGCCCTTTTTGTGCAGAGCAATGATGGTCCTTTTGTGGCAGGGCTGACATGCAATGGTTTTTTGGGATTAAGTTCATTTTCATGGGAAAGAGGGACTTTGCAATTAATTGCAATTCATCTGATTACTCGTCAGAACATTCTAGAATAGAGGCAAATTGCCATCACAAAAGCGGAGGCAGCAGACTTTCTGAAAATTAACATTTGTGTCATTCTGAAAAGTAATGGCCACAACTGTACACAACCCAGCAGGGCTGGCTGTTGGAACTACAACTCCCATGCAGCACTGCAGGTGTGCACATGAACCACAGAGTTGTTGCCACCTATCATGCTATGGGAACACAACCAAACTCGTTCCATCTTTTCATTAACAAGGCCTCCTGGCCAACCTGTGTGTTTTACGACAACACATGCTGTGATACTTATAATAATTAAACACTCATATTTTAAAATCCAACCATTTAATTTTAGACGTCAGCCTTTCCAAGACTATACAAATCAACACATCAAAACTAAAGCAATCCTTGCATTTTGATGATGAAATGATGGCTTGTTCTCATCAAAAAAAACATTCTAATGCTCTAATGATGAAGAAGAAAGACAACATGGCGTACCGGTTAAGGCTTTGGACTTCAAATCCTGAGGTTGAGAGCTCTAATCCCACTGCTGGCACCACTGTATGACCCTGAGCAAGTCACTTCAGCTGTCTGTGCTTCCAATTGGAAAATCAAAAGATATGGAACCAACTGTCAGATGTTGCAAAGGCACCTGCAATATAAATAAATAAATTAATAAATATGAGCATTTCTGGCTTGATTTCACCACATTACAGATTCAGTGGTTGGCATGAAGAGGCAGCAGCATGCACAGTAAAACTTCACTCGGCAAGTGCGTCTGTAGCAGCAGTTCAACAAACCACAGCAGCCTACGCAACAGAGGATGTGGTGGGGAGCAAGGAGACAAAATGAGGTGCATTTCCATTTTTTTTAAGTTCAAAATATATATTTTTCATTTATGAATTTTCATAATTTCATAAGGTTGAACACTGCTCACCACCTTGGTCTGTGAAGACGCTATGTGGTGATTGCATCATTCCATTCACAGTTTACAGCTATGCAGCCCTAAATGTCATTATAATGACACCAAGCATGAAATTCAGTGGATTCTCCTTCCTAGAACTACTCAGACCCTTTACTGTTGCACTCCTGATTGCACTCTGGTGCGTCCTGCTTGCTTTAATTCTCCTTGAGATGTTTCTAGAACTTGGCTGGAGTTGACCCAAAATGATTGGACATCATTTAGAAAGACACACACATACCCATTTATACAAAGGCAGGAGCTGTGATGGCGCTGCGCATTTTAAAAAAAATTAGTTGGGGTCTTGTAGCGTGCAGGTACCAGGCGGGTGACGTGCACCCACTCCGAGGTTGATTGGTGCGTTTGGCTGATTGTGCATTTATGTGCAGGCTCGAGCAGATTGGTTTAAGTGCTCCATTCACACCATGGAGTAGGTGATTGTAGCATCTGCACCCGATCTGTGCTATAAATTGAACCTGCAGAGCGAAATCGAGAGACAGACAATGGAAGGAGACACAAGAAGAGAAAAGGAAGATAAAGGAAAGGAAAGAGGAAGACGGCAGAATTGTGCGAGAGCAGCTGCTGTAGGAGTGTAGACAGGCAGTCGGGGAAGTGAGCCCCGAAAGAGGAACATATGGCTGGCGCTCAAGGAGGGGTAAGAAGGGTCACTGCTGCTCAGCAATCCGAGGAGCAGGAGCATCCAAGCAAAACCAAGCAAAGAGTAACAACACATTAAAACCCTGGACCATTATTATCATTAGTATTAGTATTACTATGGGGCTTCGTCCCCTGCTTACTTCGCTTGCCAACCCCCCCAGCCTGCGCTATGTGCCAGCCACTTCGCGTTTCTGCCACTCGTGTATGTAGATTTCACTTTCACCAAAAAACGAATCTTTTAATTCTCGCAGTTAGGCCTCTTCACTGGGAAGAAACACCACTTTTCCCCGATGGCAACACGAATTAGACAATCTACAAGTCTCTGACTTAAAGTTTAAATCTGAACAATATATTCAATCTCTTTTTGCTGTTCTGTTATTTCGCGGAGTAATAATTTCCGTTTGTTTGCACTAATGCGATCTTTACTATCATTTTTTGAGTCTTTCAAATTTTAGTACTTTCATTATCTCTAACCTACTCTGCATGTGTATCGCGCCAACATTTTTGAATTCTTTACAATGTTCTGCTTTGTCATCTACTCTTTGTCTTTTATTTCCGGGCCCGGGAGTGGTTAAATTTCTTGGCACAAAGTCTCGTCTCGCGGGACGTGAAAGTATCTCTCTGAAAAAGTCATGTCTCGTCCCAGGCTAAAAAGTCTCGTCTCATCCCAGGATTTTAGAAATGAGGATATTAGAGGGTCAGCTCAAGTTGGACAGTTGGGAAACAAAGTCAGAGAGGCGAGATTGCGCCGGTTTGGACATGTGCAGAGGACAGATGAGGGGTATATTGGGAGAAGGGTGCTAAGAATAGAGCTGGCAGGCAAGAGGAACAGAGGAAGACCTAAGAGAAGGTTTATGGATGTGGTGAGAGAGGACATGCAGGTGATGGGTGTGACAGAGCAAGATGCAGAAGACAGGACAATATTGAACAAGATGATCCGCTGTGGCAACCACTGACAGGAGCAGCCGAAAGAAGATGAAGAAGAGAGATTACTAATTAGTTGCTTTCATTTATAAAGGAAACAAATCAATTGGCATATCTTCTTCTTCTTTCGACTGCTCCTGTTAGGAGTTGCCACAGCAGATCATCTGTCCACATATGGATTTGGTAAAATTTTACACCGGATGTCCTTCCTGACATAACCCTCCCCATTTATCTGGGCTTGGGACTGGCACGAAGAAACACACTGGTTTGTGCATTCTTAAATCCCATTGAAGTTCAAATCTATGGGTTACCCTCCCATCTCCCGGTTTTTCAGAACTTCAGCTCATCAGGACATACTTGAGGTCATCCGTGGCACAACAATGTGTCAGAAGCTTGGCTATCATTGGCATCCACTCAGATTTACATAGGAGCTGCTGTGTGAGCACCTCATAGATGACTTTGCCTTCACAAAATGTAGACATGTGCCATTGGGATATGCGGCAAAGAGACTGAAGAAACCCCCCTAAACATTCATTTTCAGGTTTTGATTCATTTAAAAAAATATTTCTGTATTTTGAAGTTACCAGTTATAGGTAAGTTTGTGATGTGTGCTTCTTTAATATTTATTTAAATTGTGATGGATGGCATACAGGGGTTGGCATCCCTCTCAGGATGGGTATTGATCCCTTACCTGGTCAGGAAACTGGTGTGAAATGAAGGATGGGGAGACAGCTGATCAGGGCTAAATGCTCCCCTGACATATTAAGTTGCAACATCAGTATGGACATTCACAAGGCATGCTGGGAACTATAGTCCCAGAGGGTACCCTTGTTGGGTTCGGGGGTGCCACCAGAGGATGCTGTGGGGATTTATAGTCCCTGCTTTTAGGGACTTCCAATCGACCTGGAAGTGCTTTCATTGGGCTATGCTCTAGCGCTGGAGGTACTCCTGGGCCTAACATAAAAGAAACCGCTCAGTCTCATCCAGGTGAGTTAGAGTTGGGTGGAAGAAGGACAATGTTTGCCTCAGAGGAATGGAGTTGGAGGTGGAAGCACAGCTAGAGGTGGAGGTGGATGTGGACCTGGAAATGGAGGTGGAGGTAGAGGTGAACGTGCAGGTGGATGTGGATGCAGAGGAAGAGGTGGTTGTGGAGGTGAAAGTAGAAGGAAGGAAGGAAGGATTTATTTGTATTTGATAGAGAAAGCCTATGTATTAAATAGGAATTCTTACAGTAAAATCATTAGTTTGCACCCAGCACTTGTGTTGGGGTTTTCGGGTGCTGCAATGCCCTCTACTGGTCACAATATATTTATTTAAATTAAAGCTGTTATAAGAAACATTAATGTAGTAGAGTCTGGGAGGAGTTTTGTGAGGCGGTGGAGGAAGTCCCCAAGAAAATTCCACTTCCGGCACTGATCTCACCTGTGAGCTAACTTGACAGCAATTGTCACTGGTTGATCTAAGATATTGACAATCTTCCACAATGTTAGGGAAGTTTAGGTTTCACACCTGAAGAACCATTTATCACTTTGGGAGACATTACAATAACTCCACGTCACTACAATTACTGTAATATAACATAGCATTGACAGATTTTCACAAATGGATGGACTTTAACGAGGAGAGAATTCTGAAATGTTTTGAAGTGTAAGACCATTCAGCTGAGAAGTAACATGATCTATGTGGCCTACATAATTGACAACTGTTCAAAATTGTGGACAGTTGTACTTGTTATTTATTCCTATGTGTTAAAGCATTTGCAATTTGTAAAAAATAAAAACTTTGAGAAGTGTCATGCTGTTGCGCACAACACCTTGTAGAGAAACTCACATGTTTTGACAGCTTAAAGTGTCAGTAGAGAATTGGTCCAAAGCAAATGAGAAAAACTTGAAAAAGAACAGCCGTCCTAGCACTGATGACTGAGGAACGCCACTTAATTCAGACGCATTGCCTCTCACCACAACCCCATGTTCCCCGCTCCCTTATTTACTTTAGGTCTCATCAGCTACACCTCGAGTTCCGATTCACAACGGCGACAGGAAAACCAGATGTTGATAGCAATTAAGAAATGTGCGAAACACCCTTTACACGTTCAGTACACGCCTCAGCTAACACTCCTTCAGCCGCGTAGAAACGAACTGGCAATGCAGAAACCGACTACCGTGCCGAGCCCACACTGCTCTCTGATTGGCTACGGCGTTAGAGTTTGCAGGGTACGTGGCGCGCACATTGCGCGATGACGTCACGTCGCTGCTCGTTTACTAGCGCTTCACTGAAGACGAGATTTGTGTTCTGTCCGGGAAAGCGTTGCTGCCGGCTTTTGGAGTAGGATCTGCATCCGGTTAGGAGTCCAGTTCAGTTCAGGTATGTACTGTTATGAGCATTTAACTTTATGGTTTGAAAAACTCACAGATATTTCAAAAGAGGATGAATTGTTCACATGGGCGGGTGGACAATTGGGGTACTTAATGGAAATTACTGGAAAGCGTCGTGTTTTTCTTCTTATTGGCATCTTATGATTTGATTAAAGTGCTGCAAAAGAAAAAAAAGTTTCCTGATGCCACCGTTATACACGGTGCCGCCTTCGTGTTGTTTGGGGGGTCCTGCCGATTGTAGAAAAAGGGTATTTGAGCGAAACAACCAGTGACCCCGCTTCTCTTCGCTATTCTTCTGCACACACCTCTGTGTGCTTCAGGTATTCTAGCGTTTTCTATATTTGCGTCGATCCGACATCATAAGCAAAGTTCGTATTAGTTATGATTCGTCAGCGTTCATTCGCTTAGCGAGTTTGTATAAAATCAGATTTTTTTTTTTGTGTAAAAATGTATCCCGATCAAATGTATAATAGAGAATACGGCAAATCAAAATAGAAATGAAATAAACCATGTTGCGACATTATCTCTTATAGTTGTAGTGCTACCCAGAGATTTGTAAAAGAAGAAAGTTAATATTCCTTTCAGTCTTTATAGTGCCTTTTAAAGTGAGCGCTGCCAAATACGACCTCAGATTGTAAGTGACTTAACGGTATTTTACAACATCTTATTAAACAGTCTTCTTTTATTAAATAGCATTCATTTATTTTTATGTCAATTAAATGTATTGTACGTAAAGTACTGTGCCTTCAGAAATTTTTCACACTTCTTCACTTTTTACACATTTTTTTATGTTGCTGCATTTTTCCACTCATCAAGCAGTAGTTAATACCCCAGAAAGACAAAACAGGGGAAAAAATACACAATTCTCTAAATTTATTAAAAATAAAAAAACTGAGGTATCACATTGACCTTTTACTCAGTGCTTAGATGATGCCCCTTTGGCATCGATTCCAGCCTGAAGTCAACTTGGGTCAGACGTGACAAGCTTTGCATACCTGGATTTGGGGCTTTTCTGCCATTTTTCATCTTCATATCCTCACGAGTTTGATCAGGTTGGATGGAGGTCATCGGTGGGCAGATAGTTTCAGGTCTCTTCAGAGAGATTCAATTGGGTTCAAGTGCAGGAGGCTCTGCTGGGCTACTCAAGGGCACTCCTGTGTTGTCTTTGTCCTGTTGGAAGGTGAACCTTTAGGCCAGTCTGAGGTTTATTAAAGACATCTCTGTTCAGTTGTCCCTCAACCCTGTCTAGTCTTTGCTGAAAAACAACCCCACAGTATGATGATGATGATGATGATGATGCCATTCTTCACTTTTTAGAATGTATTATGCAGGTGTTGAGCCGTGTCTACTTTCCTCAACCCATGACACTTGAGGACTGAGGCCAAAACAGTTCAATCCTGATTTCATCAGACCAGAGAATCTTGTTTCGCATAGTCAGAGAATCCTTTTAGGTGCCTTATTGCAAACTTCAAACTGGCATTTATGAGTCACCTGGACACTCTGCTGTAACACCCAGATTAGTGGAGTATTGCAGTGATGGATGTCTTTATGGAAGGTTCTACCATTTCCACATAGGATCTTGGGAACATCGCCAGAGTAACCATCAGGTTCTTGGTCACCTCTCTTACAAAGTCCTTTTGCCCCTAATTGCTCAGTTTGGCCAGATGACCAGCTCTAGGAAGAGTCGTGGTTGTTGAAAACATCTTCCATATAAAAATTATGGATGCCACCATTTCTCTTCAGAATCTTCAATGCTGCAGAAAATTTTGTATCCTACCTCCAGGTCTGTGCCTCTACACAATTCCTTTGACCTCATGCCTTGGATTTTGCTCTGATATGGTGTCAACGGTGAAAGTCGTATAGACAGATGTGTACCTTTCCTAATCAGTCCACTCAGTAGACCTCTCATGGGTGTCACAGCAGAGGGTCTGAATAATTGTGTTAATGGGATATTTTCAGTTTTTTTCCCTTTAGTTACAGTGGTACTTTGGTATACGTCCACTTTTTGGAATAAGTCCAACTTTGTATACCTCCTGTTTGGATGCGAAAAATTTTGCTTGGTCATACGACCTTTGTAATACAACTTGCGTGCTAGAACACCGCGCGCTACCCTTGTTTACCTCTCTTGAGACAAAGCCACGACTGCCCACGAGCGTCAGTACACCAGTTGCTATCATTCAGTGAACAACCTGCGCTATAACTTTGTGAATTTTCACGTGATTTTGTGTTTTTCGTGTAAGTTTGAATTGATTGTTGAAAAGTATGAAGGTGGCATGCGTATCCGGGACTTGGCTGCTGCATACAGTATGCCGAGAACGATGGTATCTACGATTGTGAAAAACAAAGACGTTATTAAAAAGTAAAGTGAGGTTAAATTTTCATTTATTTCATCTAATTGCTTTTGTATTTATGTATTTTAGTATTAAGCAGTGTTTAAATTATTTTATACAACCCCATCAATATATAATATGCTAATAACAATAGGATTGTTTGTTTTTCATTGGAACGGGTTAATCATTTTCCCTTTATTTCTTTTGGGAAAAATTTGTTTGGTATACGTCCTGCTTGGTATAAGTCAAAGGATCTAGAATGGATTACAGGTACCACTGTAATTTGCAAAAATGTCTAAAGTCCTGTTTTCGCTTTTGTCATTCTGGGTTGTTGAGTGTTCTTTGATGAGGGAAAAATACATTTAAATGATTTTAGTATAAGGCTACAACAGAGCAAAATGTGGGGGGGGAAAAAAGTGAAGGGGTCTGAATATTTTCTGAAGACACAGTAATGGCGGGTAAATTTTGGTCATTTTGTTCATATTTACTGGATCTCTTTAATGAGATTTTGAAGCTTATGCTTTAAAATCCTTTGTCTAATCCATTAATCTGGTTCCGGATGGCAGCATTTGCAAAAACGGAGAGCCAAACCTGTTGAAATCTAAATCTTAATTTTTTTAAATTAAAGAAATATTTGCTGTTTAAGCTCGATTTCCCTTTCTTGTCTTCATCTTATTTAGTTTTAATGCTACTTATCTGGTTCATTGTTAATTTATTATAAAGGCTATTTTGGAAGTCAATGTAATATGTAGTCTTTCTAATCTTATGTGAATTTCTAATTTTATGTGAATTTCCCCTTGGGATTAATAAAGTATCTATCTATCTATTCCTATTTTCACAGCAGGATTTTAGCACACTACTGATTATGGGGCCGAGAATATTTTATGTATTACTTTTAATCTTCTATTGAGAATACAAAAATTGACTTCTGATTCTATGCATTTAATAATCTGATTATTTGAAAAAATTGCTGAGGTTTAATAATGATCAGGATTCAGAAGTTAGCTTGCAGGGAGAGCTAATGAAAAGTGTGGATATGTTTAAATGTCTATGATCAGTGGTAGTTGGAGAATTGGATGCAGAGATAAAGTTCAGTGTGGGTGGAACAATTGGGAGAAGGTATTGGGAGTATTGTGTGAATGAAGAATTAAGGTGAAGGCTAATGGTGAGGCTATTTAAGACAGTCGTAAGACCAGCGATGATGTGTGAAGGTGAAACATGGACAGGAAAGGGAGCCCAGCAGCAGAAGTTTGGAGTGGCAGAAATGAGAATGTGGAGTTACAAAAATGGACAGAATCAGAAATGAGAACATCAGAGGTACAAAAAATGAGAGAGAAATCTAAGAAGGGACAGGAAAGTGAGTTGCAGTGGTATGCAGGACTGTTGGAAGCAATTCTTGGGCTACTGGCATTGCAGTCAATACAAATCTCTGACTCCAGCTAAATGTAAGTTGTAATGTAATACAATTTCCAATTTCACTTCTGCTAATTGAATTAAACATTTTTTCTTTTTAACTTTTTTGTAAAAGTATAGCCTCTTTATTTCAATTTTTTAAGGATTATTTAATAAATAATATTTTAAAAGCCACAGTGACATTGCTACCACCTTTTTAAAGCCAAGCTTTAACATGTTAGGGTTCTAAAATATACCCTGATGATTAGCGTTGGTAGTGATGACACCTTGTATCTTGCATTTTGTGTGCGTTCAATCAAAGTAAATGAATTGGTCAAATTTAAAAAGAGGGGAGTTGGAGTAGGGGGGATAGAATAAAATGAGGGGTGAGGGTCGAGAGGGTAGAATAAATGTGGGGGTGGGGGCGGGGGGTAGAGTAAATTGATAGGTCAGAGTTGATCATTTTGTGTACTGACTCCATGGCCCTGCTGGTATGGACATGCATTGAAGAGCAACAATGAATATGTGGGCAAAAGACTGATGGAAATGATAGTCCAGGTGAAGAGAAAGCAAGGAAGGCCAAAGCTGAGGTGGGTGGATAAAGTAAAAGAAGTTTTGAAGGAAGAGGGGTAAGGATGTGCAGGTCCAAGCTGCATGGAAAAAGCTGGCCAAATACATCAACCCTACATGGATGTAGGAAAATATGAAGGGAGAGCTGATATTTTGGGGAGATTGCAATAGACCATAGAAAACCAGATCCTTTAGACAAGTCTTTTTTTTTCCATTTAAAGTGAATTAAATCTGGGCAATGAGAACTTGTAGCATCAGGCATTTTTGACTGAATTTTTTTTTTCTTTATACAGAATGGCTATAAAGCTAAAATAGTTTTGTTTCTTAACATATTTAAGACAAAATGGTGGTGGTGGGGGGGGTGTTAGTGCAAGTACTTTTTATGCTCTTGACTTAATGAGACCTCACACCCTCAGTTAGGATTTCATGTACTCGCTGAGATCTTGTTGTTCCTGTTTCTCTGCATGCTTGTTGGGTGCTTCAGATCAAAACGACTATTAGAACTGAGCTTTGCCTGTCGCTCAGGGGGTGCTTCACGCAGAAGCAACAGACTTTTAGAGACTTTAAACGCTTAAGTGGTGAGCAGACATTTCGATAGCAATTCTGGTTCACTGCTTCTTAAACTAAAATTGGGGAAACTGGAAGTAAGCAAATTTGGAGGTTGAAAGTTATGTTGAAGTCCCCAAACAACTAACCAAACTTGATACCTAATTTGGTTTCCGTTTTCTGGCAAAGATGGAGCATTTTGTTGCAAATTGCTCGTTTCCGCTCACGACTTGAGTGTACGCTCTGCAGAGATGCTGTACGTAACCGCGACAAACAAGCAAGTGTTACGTGTCATTTCATGAAAAATTTTCTATGGCTTTTAGATTAAATCAGTTAAGCAGAAGTGTTCCTGTAGCTCTTCTTTTAATAAGCTCCCCTTTTACTAATGATGCACTTGTTACAGTATTTTCTCAAAGAAAAGGTGTGGTGTGGTAGACCTTGCCAAATTAAATAAAAAAAAAATGGATAAGAAGGAAAAGAGTCAAAGGCCTTACTGATAGAGTGCTGTTTACACTTCATGTGGCTGGGAAAAGCATATGTTACGTGCAAGAGGCAACCCTGCTTTGTCAAATTCAAGGGCTTACAGTGAGGGCCTTATTGTGCTGCTTGATCTCTTTAAATGTACAACTCTTGGTAGTAAGCAGTTACTCTGCCTTATTAAAACTCTCTTTCTCATTTTTTTCAGTAAGTATGTGGAAGTTCCTTTAAATAGTTAGGGTGGAGCTCCTAATGAAGCAGTTGAACCAGTAAGGCGTGACTCTGCACACATGTCATACGTGTCTGTGTGCTGCAAGGTGTTCCGTCTTGAATGCCTTACACAGCACGATGATCAGTCTGTATGTAACACAAGTTGCCCTCCATATCCGCATGTAATTGGTTCCAGGATCCCCCAACAGGCACCAATATCCATGGATGCTCAAGTCCCTACTGTATATAAAATGGAATAGTATTTGCATATAACCTACACCAGGGGTCCTCAATCACGGTCCTGGAGAGCCGCAGTGGCTGCAGGTTTTTGCTCCAACCGAATTGTT
>JANRMT010062814.1:6836290-6852383 GCA_026402145.1 Polypterus bichir lapradei
ACACCCCTAAATGCATTGAAGCAACTGCCATGTGATTGGTTGATTAGATAATTGCATTAATGAGAAATTGAACAGGTGTTCCTAATAACCCTTTAGGTGTGTGTGTGTGTATATGTATGTATGTATATATATATATATATAATATATATAATATATAATATATATAATAATATAATATAAATACAATACACACACAATGGGAAAAAATTTTAAAAAGAAAGAAAATAAAAACCTTGTCAATCCCAGTAAGGCACTATACTGATGTTGTTCCAACCACCCTCTGCTTTTAATTGGACTCCTGGACTAATTAAGTGATTTGTCTGTTTTGGTAACAATATAGAAATTAGAAGTTTGGTAAAAAAAAAAAAAAAAATATATATATTAAAAATGTGAGACTCTCCCAGACACCACCAGTCGGAAACCACATCTTTATAAAACGCACATGTTTATTAATCATTAATAAACACAGGTTCACAGTCCCGAACACCACACATAATGCACTCCGCAGTAATCACCCCTATAAGGGCTTTTCTCTCTCAGTCCTTGGCCACCTTTCCTCTCCTCCTGGGAGCTTTGTCCTGTTCCTACTCCCGACTCAAGCTCCTCGATTGTAGGAAGGTGGCCCCTTTTATTCCCGCCCGGATGTGCTCCAGGTGGCGGCTGATGTCCTTCCGGCAGCACTTCCTGGTGTGGCGGAAGTGCTGCCCTTTGCACCGGAAGCACTCCGGGCGTCCCTGGCAGGTTTCTCCGCCATCTTGCCAGGTGTGGCGGAAATAACCGTTTCCCGGGTCCCATGAGGCTTGAGGTGCCCCCTGGCGGTGGCCACGGGTCCCAACAGGTTAGAACCTTTTTGCTCCTCTCTCGTGGTTCTCTCCTAGTCCAGGGCGGTTGCCCCCTCGTGGCCCGGAAGCTATTAATGCCATCTTCTAGTCCTTCCAGGTGTCCTGGATGGGTAAGGGCCCCAGCAATCTGTGACAATATATTAAAATGTACCAAGCAGTTATATAGGAATAATGTATTTTTTTCTTTTTAACAATATTTTCATCTTGATTTTTATTCTACTTTTCTAGGTGTTCTAATTGTTTAATTAATCCATTATTTACTAGTTAGTGGGTCTGATGCTAAAGTACTTGTAGCCTTTGATTATTCAGTGTTGTTTGCCAGCGTGTCTTCTCTGCTCATTTATAATTGTCATTAATAAGATACAATGAAGGGGAAAAACTGCACAGAGAAAGGGCAAAATACAACAAAATCAACAAAAGAGAGTTAAGCATTTAAATCTATAGAAAAAGCAGAAATATTTCTAAATGTCTAATAAATGTAAAAGTCATGCTGCTGTGCTTTTCTGAATGTAGAATAAAAGAAAAATAATACCAGCTAATTAAATGAGATCACTGCTATCAGATGTTGTCACTGATTAGGAATCTGGTTGGAACAAAAAGCTGCAGTCACAGGGGGGCCACAGGATTGAGGTTGGGAAACACTGCTCTAACCTGCTCTGCCTGTGTATCACGCCAACGTTTTTGAATTCTTTACGACATTCTACTTTGTCATCTACTCTTTGTCTTTTATTTCTGGCCCCAAGCCTGGTTAAATCTCTTGGCACAAAGTCTCGTCTCGCGGGATGTGAAAGTGTCTCTCTGAAAAAGTCTCGTCCCATCCCAGGCTAAAAAGTCTCATCTCATCCCAGGATTTTTTTTTTATTTTATTATATAATAGAGAGATAAATGTACCACAATAGAATGGGGAAAAAAGAGAGACCAAGAGATTGAAGGGCTGTAACATGACAAAATGTGTAATATGGTAGAAATTTACCGATCAGTTAAATATAAGGCTTTCAAAAAGTAGTCAGAACCCTTTACAGTGGTACCTTGGTATATGTCCGCTTTGGAATATGACCAACTTGGTATACGTCCTGTTTGGGCATGAAAAATTTAGCTTGGAATACGACCCGCGTGCTAGAACACCGTGCGCTACCCTTGTGTACCTCTCTCGAGGCAAAACCATGACTGCCCACGAGCGTTAGTATGCCAGTTGCTAGCATTCAGTGAACAACCCGTGTGCTACCCTTGTGTACCTCTCTCGAGACAAAGCCACGACTGCCCACGAGCATCAGTATGTGCTATAACTCTCTGTGAATTTTCACGATTTTGTGTTTTTTCGCGTAAATTTGAATTGATTGTTGGAAAGTATGAAGGTGGCATGCATTACCCGGGACTTGGCTGCTGGATACAGTATGCCGAGAACGACGGTATCTACGATTGTGAAAAACAAAGACGTTATTAAAAAGTAAAGTGAGGTTAAATTTTCATTTATTTCATCTAATTGCTTTTGTATTTATGCATTTTAGTATTAAGCAGTGTTTAAATTATTTTATACAACCCCATCAATGTATAATATGCGAATAACAATAGGATTTTTTTTCATGGGAACGGAGTAATCATTTTCCCTTTTATTTCTTATGGGAAAAATTTGTTTGGTATACGTCCTGCTTGGTATAAGTTAAAGGATCTGGAGCGGATTAAGGACGTATACCGAGGTACCACTATACTTATCATTTAATCCCCACCTTGGAGGGCAGTATTTGAGAAACTCTGGGATACTAAATATTAGAAATTTTATTTATATGACTTGACTGGTATAATGAAGGTAGAGACAGAGGGAGAGGTTGGGAGCATGTGCTGATTACAGCACATTGCTGCATCCACCACACGGCAAACCTCCCGGATTGAGATCTGAGTGCAGCTGTGCAACGGGTGACTATTAATGGCTGCCCTGTAATTATTTATTATATTCCTTCTTTCTCCTCTCATTAAGGTGCTGGTTCAGAAGCTGGTTGTTTTAAAATGAAGACCTCAATAGCAGCCACTGAATAAAGTGTGTTTTTACCATTTCAACCCGCTTTTTTTGCCTTCATCATAAGCAGAATGGAATCATCACGGACACACAGCAACTCCTGTATTTTACAAAAGAGATGTTTGAGCAAACTGTTGTTAGGCCTGGTCTTTGGCTTGTGCCTAACTGTCTTAGTGAACTCTGATGAAGACTATTACAAATTACTAGGAGTTTCCAAAGATGCAAGCAACAGAGAAATAAGACAGGCCTTCAAAAAGCTTGCTCTCACGATGCATCCTGATAAAAATCCGGTAAGCCAAGCAAATATGTCCTCAAAGTGTGTATGTACAGTGATCAGACGTGCCATGCTTGTGGATGAAAGTGATGAAACGTGACACAGCCTTGTTTGAGTTTGTGAGGAACCTACTTTATATGACAGGATTTATCACCTACAGAAAAAAATCACAATTGTATTCCCTACAGTGGCCTCCGTGACACATTTTTCCTTGACGTACCCCTCTGCTCCACAGATTAAAATTAAAAATCAAACACTACAGATGTGATTAAAGTGCACATTGTAGACTTTCATTTAAGGGAATTTGCATACATTTCAGTCACACAACTCTTTTTCTACACGGTCCCCCCATTTCAGGGAATAGCAATGGCAGGTCTATTAAAGCCATCATATTTAGGACTTGGTGTCGCATGTCCCTGGCATTCAATGACTGCTTGAAGTCTGCCATTCATAGAAGTGTTGAGGATCTTCTCTGGTGATGCTCTGCCAAGCTTCTAATGCAGCCATCTTCCACTCCTCCTTCCTTCAGGTGCTTGTCCCCTTAACTTTTCTCTCGCATATCCGATTTAAATCGGATGACTGACTTAGCCATTCCAGAATTTTCCGTTTTTAATCTTTGATAAACTCCTTTGTTGCCTCAGCAGTGTGTTTGGCTCATTATCTTGTTGTAGGATGAAGCGCCGTCCAGTGAGTTTGGAGACCATTACTGGAACTTTAGCAGATCCAATATTTCTAGTCACCTTAGAATTCATTGTGCAATCAGCAGTTCCATCATCAATGAAGAGAAGTGGACCAGGACCTGTGGCAGCCATACATGCCCAAGCCATAACACTCTTTAACAAATGAGGTGGTCTACTTTTGGATCTTGGGCATCACCTTCTTGTCTCCACACTTTGCTCCTGCTGCCACTCTGATGAGGTTCATCTTTGTCTCATTTCTCCACAAGACCTTTTCCTAGAATTCTGCAGGCTCTTTGAAGTAATTTTTCTCTGTCATCTGGCCATCCTGTTTTTGCGGTTTGTATCTTGTGGGGTGGTCTCTAAATTTTTGTTCATGATGTCTTCTGCATATAGTTTCTCTCTCTCACACACACACAAACACATCTGCCTTCTGAAGACTGTTTTTGATGTTTCAGACAGATATTGGGGGGCTTTTTTTTTTTTTTTTTTTTTTGACCATAGTGAGGATTCTTCTGTCATCAGCAGTGGAGGTCTTCCTTAGTCCACCAGTCCCTTTGTGAATACTGAGCTCAACAGTGTGTTCTTTCTTCTTCATAATTTTCCATACAGTTGATTTCGGTCGTCCTAAGGTCTTACTGATGCCTCCAGTGGCTTCATTGTTGTGTTTCAGCCTCATGATGGCTGTTTCGACTTTCATTGGCTCAGCTTCTGTCCTCCTGTTGAACAATGGCGACTACAGACTCCAAAGGATAGAACCAAGATGAGGTATCTTATGAAGCAATGGAACACACCTGAGGAACCTCAAACACCTGTGACGCCAATTGTCCCAAACATTATGGTGCCCTGGAAAAAAAGTGTTGTGTGACTGAAATGTGTGCAGATCCCCATACATGAAAGTCTGTAATATACTCTTTAATCATAATGTCTGAATTGTTTGATTTGTAATTTTAAACTGTGGTGCAAAGGCAGAAATCCAGGAAAAATGTGTCTTTGTCCCAAACATTATGGAGAGCACCGTATCTTAGCATGTGCACGTTTTAAACTTCTTCTCTCACATTTTCTGTCCAGTAACTGAAATCCTGCTTAAAACCCATAATAAATTTAAAAAAAATCAAACATCATTATATATCTACTGTTGAATCAGTGAATTCCAAGTTAATTCCCGATTTTTTTTCATTTAAGCCAACTCTTTAATGCTGTTTTTGTAAAAACATGCTTTTAAAGTCTGGTTTGTCAATGAGTCAGTCGGTTATGTTTGTAATATTTAATTCTGTGAGGTTTATATTTGAAAAATTAGGTGGTTAAAAAATATTACTTGAGTAATATTTAATTAGTCAAATTAGTTCAGATTTCTAATGTGTAATGGCTGTTTTGATCTTCCAAATCTGTCCCTCTTTGTTTTTTTTGTTTTTTTTTTTTTTGTTTGTCCCAACTTTAAAGCTTCCTGTGTGAAATCAAACTTCAGTTTTACATTAATCCTTTATTTCAGAACACCTTTATAACAGCCTTTGTTTTTCTGTTTACAAGATTCCTTGGGCAAATGATTAGAATTTCTTATTTCTTATGCCTTTTTACAAATTCAGAATTTGAAAATTCCCTGGGCTTTTGTTACCTGTGCTCAGTACATTTCTAACTGTGAGACCGCATTACGTACCATTCAAATATCTGACATCTTCTTTCACTTACCGGTTATATTAATAAACGTTAGTTTGCCTTCCAAAGCCAAATGATTGACACAAATTCAGTGTTTGCAGATTTGTGTTTAACAATACAGTATGCTGTGTGTTTCAGTGATTACACGTCTCTGTTAGCACTGTACTTGTTGTATTAATAGGTAGTCTTGTCCTTTGAGGCTTTGAAGCACAAAATACATTTTATTTTGATATGGCTTTTTGGCTAAAGATCTGTGCTGGTATATGGAATATTTTATGGTATATTTTATTTATTTATTTATTTATTTTTCTCCAGCCGTCTGGAGTTTTTTTTTTTTTTGTTTTTTCTGTCCCCCCTGGCCATTGGACCTTACTCTTATTCGATGTTAATTAATGCTGATTTATTTTGTTTTCTTATTGTGTCTTTTATTTTTCTATTCTTTATTATGTAAAGCACTTTGAGCTACTGTTTGTATGAAAATGTGCTATATAAATAAATGTTGTTGTTGTTGGAAGGTTGCTGGTTCAAATCCTGTTACTGTCAGAAGGGACTTGAACATTAAAAAAGTATATCCATTCCAAAAACAAAATACTGTACATCAGATCAAGCAACTCCTGTCATTCATTGTGTAGACAAGGCAAATATTCACTTTGTTTGATTCTTACGTCAATGTGTACTTACTGCAACTGTTTGTACGCTGGCGTGTCCTCCCATATCCTACAGTCCTATATGTGTAACTGTGGATGCGTGTAAGTCATACCTCAGTGCGACCCAAACTGAATACACCAGTTAGAAAATGGACAGATATTTGAACTGATGGGCATCTGTAGAAGTGCTCATTACAGTCAGGGAATGAATGCGAAGCTGCTGTTCATTTATCGTTTATTTAAAGCAATTAATCTCGTTATTTTTTTCATCTCTTCTTACAAATGAAAGGCAATACAAGTTAACCTATTACACCTCATTTGAATGGTAATGTTATTTTGCTCTCAAAGAACACGCAAATCTGTTTCTGAGTCAGTTCCATCATGGGAAAAAATTGGGGTTAGGGTTGAGCTTGTGTGTGTGTGTGTGTGTGTGTGTGTGTGTTGCTTTATTTTTGATAACTCAAGTGCTGAAATTTTCACTTTTTCTTTTCAACATGTGTTGATGCTGTGCTGCATTATTACCACAGGGAGACTTTTTATATGTAGATTTTATCACGTCGTATTGTGCCTTCTGGAGTACTTTGTCTACTTGAGTGCAGGTCTGACTTTCTCAGTAGAATCGATACTGTACATTTTCGGCACTAATACAATACCAAACTTCAGACGTATCAGTTTTTGTGACACCCCTAGTGCCATACTCTTTCCATTTGTTCATAATTGATTTAACTGGATATTCAGTGACTCTGAGATTTTCTTGTCTCCATTACTGCATTGCTTTTCGTGGAATTGCTTACAGTATTCTTTCACCTTTATTTTGTAGGTTTGGCTGTCTGATTACAAATGAGTCTAATTACAAAATTTATCATACGGAGGAGGTGCGTTGAGGAGTCAGAGTCTGAGGTTTTGTGTACTGACTCCACAGCCCTGCTTATTGTGCACCAGCCTGCCATAACTTCCATCTAAAGCCTTGTTTATAATTAATGGTTACTAGGGGAGCACAGCAAATGTCACATCAGATACAGTGACATGTGCTGGGATTTCACAGGGCTCTGTTCACAGAATTTTGTGTATTGTAAATTGTGAATTTCTAGGAGATGCTGGTTGCATGTGTTCCAGAATGATAATCGAAGGGCTGAATTTGATGCAACAGATCGATGCAGCACAAGGAAGACAAAAAAAAATAATTGGAAGTGCATCTTTTGATATACGCCACCCACTCACTGTCCCTGCACCACTTTTGGTTAACGGTTATACATGCACACAAACACACACATGCACGCAAGTGAGCAAAGTAGCAAAGTCTTTGTATTAAGAAAGAGAAACAATCGCATTAGCTATAAAGCATCTGGGCCATTGAGGGCAAGAATGGCAAAACATAATGGTATCATCTCGTCATTTATTGTGATACAAAGTAATAATTAAAAAGGGAAAAGGACTTGGCGAACAATTCCACAATTGCTTAAATACCATTCACAAGTAAAATGAATCCTAACTAGAAGTAGCCTTATAACAAAAACAATTAGAAAATAACTTTTGAAATACTGGAATAACTTTTTCAGCGGATTAAATATGGAGGATGCTAGATTAGATTAGATCAATTAAGCAATAATCAATAAAAACAACATGCCAATGGAAGTTAAAATGTCCATTGATTAATTCCATCAAAATAAGGTTAAAAACCAAGGCAGGAACCACAATTCCAGGTGCCTCCTACTAAAACTTGACGTCTCCTCTACTTGCAGTACAAAGCGCTGAACATAATGAAAAAATTCACTACAACGGCACACTGATCGTCATCAACAGGTGGACATTTGTCTTGAGAGGTTACCTGATTCAAATGTGTCTTGATTTGTTTGTTCTTCACCCAGAATAATCAGGATGCTCACGACAAGTTCTTGAAGATAAACCGAGCCTATGAAGTGTTGAAAGATGAAGACTTGAGAAAGAAATATGACAAATATGGTGAGAAAGGTCTTCAGGATAACCAGGAAGGTGGTAGATATGAAAGCTGGAACTTTTACCGATACGATTTTGGTAAGAACTAAATATTTATTTAAGGGGTTCAAAGGAAATTAATTTTTGATTAGCTGAACAAAATCTTGGTTTAAACTTACATGTCATTACACCTTTTTAGAGGATTCATTATTTTTAGTTTGTCTTGATACTTGATATTGGTCTTGTGGGCAGCTGGGACACTCACCTTCATTCTATCATCTCAGGTGGCTGCATGGTGCTTTGATCCGGTGGTAGTTATGGCGCATATCGCCATCACAGAACAACTGGAAAAGACAGCTGAGAATAGTAGAGATTAGTATGGATTTTGGATCTCCGAAGAATATGAAAATTCTGTGCCCGTGTAGTCAATCAGGACTACAACTAAAATGTAGCTATGAAAAAGCCATATTAAAATAATAGGTTTTTAGCGGTTTCTTAAAATGTTCCACAGTATTAGCCTGGCAAATTTCTTGTTGGTAAAGTATTCCAGATTTTGGATGCACAACAGCAAAAGGCTGTCTCACCACTTCTTTTAAGTTTAGCTCTTGGAATTATAAGCAGACCTCCATTCGAAGATCTAAGGTTACAACTTGGAGTGGATTAGGACAGGCATTACAAAGTATTGGAAGGCACAAGATTATTGAAGGCTTTATATAGCATTAACAGTATTGTGAAGTCAATTCTGAATGACACGGGTAACCAGTGTAACGACGCTAAGAATGGTGTGATGTGCTCGGATTTTCTTTTTTTAGTCAAGGTTCTTGCTGCTGCCTTCTGCACTAAATTTTATCCGATTGATGTCTTTCTTGGGTAGTCCTATTAAGAATGCATTACAGTAATCAATTTGACTTAAACCATGAATTAAGTTTCAAGCATCTTATGAAGTTATGAGTGGTCTAACTTTTGCTATGTTCCTTAAGTGAAAAAATGCAGACCTAATGATCTGGTTAATATACGATTTAGATTAGTATCAAAGATTTCCCTTAAATACTTTACCTCCATCTTAATTTTTAACCTAAGTGATCAAGTTTATTTCTAATAACCTCGCTATGTTCATGTTTGCCAATTGCTAAGATTTCTGTTTTTTACCTGAATTATCTTGGGGAAAGTTAGAACTCATTGTTTCAGAAATGCAAGTAAGACATTGGATCAGAGAGCCAAGAGCATCAGGGTCATCAGGCGCTGTAGATAAATAAAGCTGCATTTCATCTGCATAGCTGTGGTAGCTCACCTTTTGCTTTGAGATAATGGAAGCATGGAGTTTGAAAAATGAAGCGGACCCAGCATAAATCCTTGTGGTACACCATATATAGTATCATGGTTCTCCAAAGTACAATGAACACAACTAACAAAGAATTTTCTACCTGTCTGAAACCAGTTGAAGAAACTGCCATTGAGGCCCACCCATTGACTAAGGTGATTTATAAAAATAGTCTGGTCCATGATGTCAAATGCTGCACTCAAACCAAAGAGAACAAGAACAGATATATGGCATTTATTACTTTAACCAGCATAGTTTCTGTATAATGATTTGTTCTAAACCTGGCTGAAACTTATCAAGAATAGAATGCTGAATCACACAATCGTTTAGCTGCTTAATTACTGCAGTTTCTAGAATTTTACTTAAGAAAGGCTGGTTAGAATTTGATGTAAAGTTGTCAAACATGGAGGAGTTGAGGTTATTTCTCTTGAGCAGTGGAATAAAAAATGCAGTCTTAAGACATCAGGGAAGACCCTTATATTTAATGATGAGTTCGCTATGTCAAGTGATCACATTGGAGACTTTTTAAAAAGCCTGTTGGGCATCCGTTGGTGAAGAGAGATTCACTGATCTTGACTTTGCTGATGATGCTGTGATCTGCGCAAAGTTAATGGACTCTCAAGAGACTGAGTGAGGTGTCTGAGTGTCTGGGCTTGTAAGTGTCCTGGGTAAAAAACAACATCCAGGCCTTTATTGACCTCTTGGGCACGGCCATCAGCAGTGTGTCTGTCTGCAGAGAGAGGTTTACTTACCTCGGCAGTGAAATTTATGTCTCTAGTGACTCTTCCTATGAAGTCAGTAGACGGATTGGGAGAGCATGGGGGGGGGTCATGAGGTCACTGGAAAGGGGTGTGTGGCACTCCTAATATCTGCAAAAGGATAAAGGTCCAAGTCTTTAGAGTCCTGGTGCTCCCTGTTTGTGAGACATGGATGCTATCCAGTGACCTGAGATGAAGACTGGACTCCTTCAGTACTGTGTCTGTTCGGAGAGTCCTTGGGTATCGCTGGTTTGACTTTGTGTTGCTCACAGAGTCCTGAATGAGGCACATGACCTGCATTGTGAGGGAGCGTCAGTTATGGCACCACTGCCATGTGGCACAATTCATTGTTGAGGACCAAAGTGGCAGGACCAGGCCAAGGGGACATCCACGTAACACCTGGCTGCAGCAGATTGATGATCATTTCTGGAGGGTGGAACTGGACCGTGTGTCTGCCTGAGGGGGTTGCCAACCAGGATCCAAAGTTATTTCGACATGTGGTGGGTGTGGCAACCCGCTGTACCAGTGCATGCTCCCCAACCTGACCTGACCTGTATTGGTTGAAGGATGCAGGTGGTGGGTTTCAGCTGAGAAATTATTCGACATACTTTTGTAGATCGATTCCAGTGAAAGAATTTAACTCACTTAAAATGGAATACTGGGGTTCAACCAGATTAACTTGGGAGGTTGTATTATATTATCTCTAATATCATTTATTTTGTGTTTAAAAAAATATAGCAAAGCCTCACAAGTTTCACTAGTAGTTTTTAGGAGGCATTCCATTGAGTGATTTGAGTGTTAAAGACAATCAATAGAATAAAACTCTTAGATTACCAGCATTATCATTTATAATTTTAGAGACGTAGGACTGCCTGTCAAGGTGGACAATGTTGTTATATTCAGTTATTTTAGCCTTTAATATTTCAGAGTTGACTATTAGTTTAGTTTTTTTCATTTACATTCAGATCTTTAAATCAGACACTCTTTATGTCTTCCAAGGTATAACAGTACTGGAAGATTTCTTAATTGTCTTCAGGGCACATAACATAAGTGAAAGAATCCAAAAGGACCAAAAGGGATACAAGACATGAATTTGAATCCCAGCCAGAGGAGGAACCCTGATTGAGACATAACACAAGGGACATTTCTTTTTACAGTTTTGTCTTTTCAGGGTTCTTAGATGTCAAGAAATAAAGAATTATTACTAGTATTTTACTCTGTTTGCATCATATTTTACATACTACTTTGTTGATAAGATCTTGCTAGGGAATTTCATTTTATTGGTAATAGAGCACAGTATGAACACCAAGATAAAGGTAAAAGTAAACACATCTGGAAAGTGGCATTTTTGACTTCCTTTCAATAAAGTTTACCATTAGCTTTCAAAAAAGTGCACTTTGCCAAAACAAAGAGGTCACACTTTAGTTTAGGTACTGCAAAAATGCATGTTATTCATTTATTCTTATGTAACGAGACCATAGCAGGGGCTTCTTTTGGTCTGCATCACATTTCTGAAGCTTATTCATGTCTGTGCAGTGTGGCATATTGACTTGATGGAAAAGTGATTTGTTAATATGAAGGATTCATTGAACTTGTACTAAATACAGGTAGTCCCCAAGTTACGGACATACAACTTACGAACGGGGCCACAGCTGCTCCTTCATCTGTCTGAGGGACGCAACGCAGGCTCCTCCATAACTGCCGCTCCATCATCTCCAGCCTGGGGACACTGCAGGTGGTGGCTGGAGGGGGCAGTTTCGCTGCTCGTTGCAGTGTAGTACCAATCGGACGGCTCCGGTTGATGAATGGGGCGGTGGGGGCCGCACCCCATACATTCTCGGTGTGCAGCTGGGTGCGTGGCAAGCGTTGGTGTGCAGGACGGAGGCTTGATGGGGTGGAGGGGGGCAGTTCGCTGCTCACCCACCACACCATAGCAGCTACTGCTCCTGACTGGACGGAGGCTGGATGGGGCAGAGGGGGGCGTTTCACTGCCCGCCCACCACACAGACTTGCAGTGTCTCTCGAATGGCTGCCCCGTTCGTTCTCGGTGGGTGGCTGGTGATGCGGCAAGCGGTGACCCGGTTGTGGCTGAATGGAGGCCATTGAGGGTGAATGGGGAGGCGGGGGGCAGCATTGTAGGGTGGCTGCCTGTTGAATGGGGGCAGTGGTGGGCAATTCACTACCTGCCTTTGGCCGCACCCTGTTTGCTTTCGGTGGGCTGACGCTGCAGGCAGCATACTGTATTGCAAGTGGAGGTGACTGTGTGGTGGGCGGGTGGTGAAACACCCCTCGCTGCCCCCATTCATTCTCAATGGCAAGCCTGCTTGTACTGTTACGTACATAGCAGGAAGTTGTCTCTCATCAGTACACCAGACGTGCTGTCGAGGGGTGCCTTCCTGCTCTGATAGCGTGTACAGTGCTGTGCAGAAGAGCCAATCTTAACCTTTTGTCTTCACCCTTCAACAATGTCTCTGAAACGCAACTCTGATGCAAGTACTGGTGATACAGTAAAGAAGAGAAAAACCACCACCATGGAAAATAAAGTAGAAATAAAAAAAAAAGGTCAGAGAGGTGAAACTCCATCACTCATTGGCAGAGCACTTGGTTACAGTCGGTCAACAATAGCATTTATTAAAATAATGTACCTGTTCCGACTTAAAAATACAAATTCAACTTCAGAACAAACCTACAGTCCCTACCTCTTATGTAACCCAGGGACTGCTTGTATGTAATATCGAGAGGAATGTGTCTCAGTTAAGCCACCTTGGACCACTCCAAAGTGAAGTTTTGTTAGTCGGTCACACTGCAGGGATAAACCCTTTTACCAAGGGTTTGTAAGCATTATATGAAGACCCAAAGGAGCCTTTGTTAAGATCACACGGCACAGCTGCAGCAGCTGATCGAGCAAAGACGAAGTAAAAAAAAAAAAAAAACAACATTTTTTTCCCATTGTATCACCATTTAAGAGGGGGTTTCGGAGGAGTTAAAAAACACACACTATATATTGTAGATTATTCATACAATGGATTAAGACAGTATTCTGGCTCCTCCACTTTATCACACAATTTGATATGTGGCAGCCTTATGCTAAAATTGATTTAAATTTGATTTCAGCACCCTGATCACATTTCTCGTACCTTATTAGCTTTGTTTTTTCTTCACCAAATTTGCTATGGACTTTCTTCTTGGGTTTTATCCTAGTGTTGCCTGATTTTTAATTTTCTGGTTTTACTAAAGAACTAGAAAATCGTGTACAGAAGTACATTCTGAAAATGGGTAGATACATTTGTTTTAATTTTTAAAGCTATGCCTAAAATGATATTAATTAACATTATGCATCAAAATGCTATATATGAATGAATGACATAATTAACTCTTCCCCCATTTTGTGATTTGTTCAGGCATTTACGATGATGACATTGAGATCATCACTTTGGACAGGGCAGACTTTGGTAAGTTTTAATCATTTGTGCTTTTCCGCGGCGTGAGCTGAGCTGCCTGTTGAACTCTCTTTGCGTAATTGTGGTCTTTTTGTCTTGTGACAGATGCTGCTGTTAACTCTGGAGAGCTTTGGTTTGTCAACTTCTATTTTCCCCGCTGCTCACACTGCCATGATCTGGCCCCAACGGTAAGGTGGAACAGTCCTTTCCTTAAAGTTTTGCCTTTGCCTTCCACGTGTCTCTTCCCATAACATAATCATGATAAAGTTCTTCTAATAATGTGTTAATTGAACTAAACATTTTCAGTTTTAATTTTAATGTTTATTTGAGAGAGCTGTTTGGTTTATATTTCTGCATTGGATAGCATACTTCATGTTGTAGCACCACGCTGGGGCCAAACCCTTGCTCTTTACAGTGCTCTCTTAGGTAGCTTGCAGTCCATATTGGGACCACTCGCCTTTACTGCACCTGTTGGAAGTCTTTTGCATATTTGGGAAGATGGCTGATTTTATAGGACCTCCTGCAGCTGGCTGCGAACATGCTCATTTGGATGTTGATGTTATTTGTCACCACTGTTACACAGCCCTAACTTTGAAGTTGAATGACATAATTAAGTCTTCCCCCATCCCAGTAACCACTTCCAAATCACTGAAGTGGTACATTGACTCATTGAAAGCAGTATATTCTCCATTTCTGCTGCAGTCATGTGGCCGGTGACAAACATGCATCAGCGGGGCCTTTAGTGCATCACTGTTGGGTGGCACAGCAGGGATGCTCAATTCTGTGCTGCTAAGCAGCTGAGGTGTTAAACGTGGTATTTCTATGTCAGGCTCTGTCCATTATTTGTGGGTAGGTGAATCTCTCTGAGTGGAGCTGCAGAGTTATGTCTTGGCCATCTTCTTTCACTGAAATGCCACTACAAATGGCTTTCCATGTTCGGATCTCGGCTTTCAGACTGTCCCTCAGGGACAGCTTTGTAATGCCTCTACAATCTGCCTCATCCTTTGCCTGCACCGTTTTACCAACGGCCCTGCTTCACACTGCTCACCTGGGGGGTCTGTGATAACTCCCGTCTTCTATGCTTTTTGTCCCGAAGCTCCTCTTAACAAAGCGGTGTTCAGAGTAATGGAAGAATCGACATGAGTCAGAAATTACTGGTGGCGTTAGTTGATTGGATAAGGTAATAAAATTCTGCATATTAAGAGTCGGATGACATGATGCATTAAGTAAGGTGATATAATTAGAAAAAAGTATATTAAAGCAAATGCATTGATTAATTGATCGCTCGCTTCATGGACTGAGACATTCGTGCATACCTACTTGGACTTCGATCCTCCCGTGGCATATAGCATAGCGGGCGACAAGCATTTTCCAACATTTCTGGTCTTTGATAAAGGTCTCAACTTCATCCCAAATGATGTTCAGCACCTTCAGGTCTTGTACCATCGTTCTTCTCCAACTGTTTCATGGGCGTCCTTTTGGTTGTTAGGCATTGGGAGGTGCCCATGTCATTGCTGCCTTTGGGATCTGATGGTTCTCCATTTGAAGGGCTTGGCCAGCCAGTCGGAGTCTTCTGTGGACGATGGTGATGTGCATTTTGCATAAGCCTCTTCTTTGTAGAACCTCTTCATTGGTGATGTTATCATAATATCGGATCTTGAAAATTCAGTGTAGACATCCCTGCTGGGAGACGTCAAGCTTCTTGTTGATACTTGCTGATGCCTTCAAGGTTTCATGGGCATAATTGACTGTAGGAATCATGATAGAGGTAAGCAGATAAGGCTTGATCTTCAGGGAGATGGATGGCGAGGACCTGATCTTGTTCATTCTCTGGAATACTGCTGTCAACTTCCTGATGCAACACTTGACATCTGCTTCCACGTCGCCATCTTTGGTGATCAAACTACTCAAGTAGGTGAATATTTCCGTTTCCACCAACCTCTTTTCCGTTACCATCACACCTCTTTGTTTGGGCCGCAAAATGTATGGTCATGATATTTGACTTAATGGTACTGATCTTGAGGATGATTGTGAAGGATTCTTGGTCGAGGTCGGTCATTACTTCCTGCAGTTTCATCTCATTTTCTTTGAGCAAGGCTGCATTGTGCATAACTCTGTGCAAATAAAGAAATGTTTCTGCATTCTCTTCTGGGCTCTGTGCCTTCCTTCTTTGAAGATAGAGAAAAGTTTTTACCATGATACTTTCAATCAACATTATAAATGTATTAGTCTAATTACAAATTGAGGAGCCGGAGTCGATTGTACCAGAAGGTGAGGAGTCATAGTTGGTGGTACCATAAATTGAGGGGTTGGAGTCGAAGGCTTTGTGTGCTGACTGCACAGCTGTGGTTACAACTACTGGGTAACAAAGTACATCTTCAGATATGGCCAAGAAGCAGGGCTGGGCACTTGGTAATGGTGGTGTAATGATGAGTGATTATAATTAGGATGTTACAAGACCACATAACCCTTCCTGCGATTGGCTTATGGCCATGACAAAAATAGTGAGGGAAAATACTTGATGAAAGG
>JANRMT010062814.1:6857383-6871001 GCA_026402145.1 Polypterus bichir lapradei
AACTAAGTCCCTGGCCCACTAACACAAGTCCATTTTTAATAAGTGCCTGCTAAAAATGAACGGCCTAGATCAATCATGTCCTCACTGAGCCTGAAGTAGACTATAGACATTACTCTTTACAGTTGTGTGAGTGCCCTTTAAAATATCCTACTACTAGCTGAGATTCCCGGCGTTGCCTGGGAGGAAAATAATGTTTTTTTTTTTTTTTTAATTTTTTGGGGAAAAATATAAAAAAAAAAAAAAAAAACACAACTTTAAAAATAAATAAACAAGGAAGAATCACTAATGTACTTGTCTTCTGGTGTTGTATGTATGTTATCATCCAGTTGATGCTCGGAACCGGCCAACTGTATTTAATTTCAAAATTATATATATATATAAAATGAAGGACCCCTCTTCCCCGATTGAATAATTTGTTAGTTTGGAGAGTGTCTTTGACCAGTAGATGAACCCACATTACAGTGTCCTCTTTTAGCATGTACAGTTTTCTAGAGACAACCCTGAGGGAACACCTAGATTATCTGTTTCCCTTTCCCAACCATAGGGGTGTGAGAGCTGGAGGCAATGGCGGCCTTGAAGCTCTTAAGGTTCAACTCACAATTCCAGCTGTCTGGGCCTAGTACCTGGTGATAGAGCTTTAACAGGTCTGTTTACCTGTTGTAGAATAAATGCCCCCATAGTCTGGTATTTTAAATCCCTAAACCTGTTTTATCCTTCAAAGAAACACCTTGGTAGCCCAAACCAAACCTCTGAGGCTAGAAAATTGTAAGAGTCTTATTAAAAAATTAAATCATCTTTATTTAAACATAATACAATACAAATCATCAAAAATACAGTAAGTTAACTTCTTTACTAAAAGTCTTATGCATGAGGATAAATCAAAAAGTAATGGCAATATGAAATTTACGTGTTATCCGCAACAGAGAAGTTGATGTAGTGCAACACGTCTGCAAAGGCTCATGGGTACTTCAAACACTTACAGCGTTGTGCCGTTAGTATTGCTGACGCCAAGGTCAAATGAACATGGACACTCCGCTGAAGGATTGCACCATTGTTGAACATTTGGCCATTGTGAGATTTCTTTGGTCAGAGGTAGTTAAACCTGCAGCTAGCATTCATGTTCATTTGAGCTTGGTTTCAACTAGACTAATGGCAGAGCACTGTGCTGTGAATGTTCAAAGTACCTATAAGCCATTACTAATGTGTTATATTGCGTCAGTTTCTATTCATTGTGGATACCATGTATTTTTTAATTGCCTTTACCCTCATCATAAAAAATATTGTTAGCATTGTCCCTTGCAATCCTTCATTGTATTAAGTGGATTTGTAAATGAATGGAGAGAGAGGGTTACATTTTTGAAAAGATTATAAATAATGCAATGTTAGATATTATTAGTTTTATTTTTTTAAACAGGTTTATTTTTATACATCACACTGTTACTAATTTGAATATTTCTCATAGAGCTTCTTGTTTTTATTCCAGAATCCAGAGAAATACTATGGAGATCGATCAAAGAAGAACCTGATCAGTTTTGCTATGCAGTTTGTCACAACCCAGGCAACAGAACTATGGACTGGTAAGGAGAAAAAATTAAAGTGAAAATAAGTAAAATCATTTTATTAAGTAGAAACTATTGAGAACAGAATGTTAAGCAGGACTTGCATATCAGTTTCTGTTTACCTGTTGTGTTTAGACAATTCGTCGTCGTCTTCTTCTTTTGGCTGCTCCCGTTAGGGGTTGCCATCACAGATCATCCTTTTCCATCTCTTTCTGTCCTTGTCATCTTGTTCTGTTACACCCATCACCTGCATGTCCTCTCTCACCACATCCATAAACCCTGTCTTGGCCCTTCCTCTTTTCCTCTTGCCTGGCAGCTCCGTCCTTAACAAGCTTTTCCCAGTGTGCCCAGCATCTCTTCTCTGCACATGTCCAAACCAACGCAATCTCACCTCTCTAGCTTTGTCTCTAAACCATCCAGCCTGAGCAGACTCTCTGATGTACTTATTTCTAATACTATTCATCCTTGTCACACCCATCTTTAACTCTGCCACCTCCAGCTCTGTCTCCTGCTTTCTGGTCAATGCCACCGTCTCCAACCCATATAACATAACATAGCTGATCTCACTACCATTCTGTAGACCTTCCCTTTCACTCTTGTAGATAAGTCTGTCACAAATCACTCCTGATACTCTTCTCCAGCCATTCCAACCTGCTTCCACTCTTTTTCACCTCTTTTCCACAGTCCCCGTTATTCTGTACTGTTGATCCCAAATATTTAAACTCCTCTTCCTTCGCCAACTCTACTCCCTGCATCGTCACCATTCCACTGACCTCCCTCTCATTCACACATGTATTCTGTCTTGTTCCTACTGACCTTCATTCCTCTCCCCTCTAGAGTATATCTCCACCTTTCCGGGTCTCCTCGACCTGTACCCTTGCTCTCGCACCTCTATATTGAATCCATCCATCCATCACTCCTACCACAGACCTCACTAGTGTCACACTTCCCTTGTACATATCCTATACTACTCTTACATACTTCTCTGCCGCTCCCAGCTTCCTCATACAAAACCACAACTCCTCTCAAGGAACCATGTCATAGGTCCACAAAGCAACACCTTCTGGCCTTCTCTTTACTTTTCCATTAACATCCTCGGAGCAAACCTCATTAATTACATTAAATAATAATTCAAAAAATGTCCACATTTCCTCCTCAGTAGTTTTTTTTTTTTTTTTTTTAAACCCTCAGACTTGTAGTCCCTAAATTTTTCATGCAGTATCTAATGTTGAGGTATGTATTGTAAAGGCACTGACAAGTTACATCAGTCAGGGATGAGGCACGCAAGTTGGCATTAGGTCATGAGTGGCAGGGGTGGCTATATAAATAGCAAGCCTTCAAAGTCAAATGGTTTTTCCAACTAGTGCGTCAAAAGACGAGTAGTCCTTTTAAGGATAGTGAGCCTCCTCAAAGAGCCATGTAAAGAGCAGAGAATATATCCATTGCAGCACTACATCGGTGTTAGAAATGGGATGAGAAGACCTACAGTCCGACTTAGCAGAACCCCAAGTGCCTCACCGACCCAAAATGGATTTGCTGTGCTCTTCTGAGATGTTGATTGAGGAGTCTTGAAGCTAAGATCCGGGATATGGAACGGCGGCTGCGTAGTTAACCTAAGAAGAAAGACAGCTAAGATACCATTACTTTAGCCAACTACAACAATAACAACAACAACATTTATTTCTATAGCACATTTTCATACAAATGATGTAGCTCAAAGTGCTTTACATAATTAAGAAAGAGAAAAAAAGACAAAATAAATAAGAAAACAGAATTAGGGAACATTAATTAACATAGAATAAAAGTAAGGTCCGACGGCCAGGGAGGACAGAAAAAAACAAAACAAAAAAAAAAAAAAAACTCCAGACGGCCGGAGAAAAAAAAAAAAAAATCTGCAGGGTTTCCAAGGCCACGAGACCACCCAGCCCCCTCTAGGCATTCTACCTAACCTCAGTGACCTCAATCAGTCCTCATGATATTCAGGATTCACATGGAAGAACTTGATGATGACGGTGGACTTATGGCCTTTAATCCATCAATTCAGGGACATCGCAGTGCCTTGATCAGATGGTGGTGGCGCAGGTCGCCACCACAGAAAACCAGAAAAAGAACAGAAGAGAAAGTAGATGTTCGTATGGATTACGGAGCCACCAGGAATGATTTTGATAATTAAATGCATATACAGAGTATCAGGATTAAACTAAAATGAAGCTCTGAGAAAGCCATGTTACAATAATGAGTTGTTAGCATTGTTTTAATGTGATCCACTGTATTAGCCTGGTGAATTCCTATTGGTAAGCTATTCCAGTTTTTGGGTGCATAACAGCAGAAGGCCACCTCACCACTTTGCGTACATTTCAGTCACACACTTTTTCTAAATGGTCCCCCCCATTTCAGTGCACTATAATGTTTGGCACACAGCAATGGTCTTTTGAAGCAGTCGTAGTTAGGACTTTGTCGCATATCCCTTGCATGCAATGACTACTTGAAGTCTGCCATTCCTAGACATCACCAGAGGTCTTCTTAAAGAGGGGGGGTTGGAGGCTTATCTCTTAAGTTTTCTCTTCAGCATATGGAAGGCCTGCTCAATTGGATTGAAATCAGGTGACTGGCTTGGCCATTCAAGAGTTGTCCATTTTTTAGCTTTGAGAAACTCCTGTGTTGCCTATCTTGTGGTAGGATGAAACACCATCCAGTGAGTTTAGAGGCACTTACTGGAATGTGAGTAGATCAGATGTTTCTACTCCTGTCAGCAGTTCCATCATCAATGAAGAGAAGTGGGCCAGGACCCATGCCATAACATCTCCAGCACCAGGTTTAACAGATGAGGTGATCTGCTTTGGATCTCAGGCGTTTCCTTGTCATCTCTTCACGTTGCTCTTGCCATCACTCTGATGCAGGTTCTCTCTTCGTTCTCTTAATGCTGATCTTTTGGTCATTCCCCCAGTTAAGAAAAAAATCCCTTGGTCACAGAGCCTTTGTCTGTTGTGCACCTCATCTTTGTAATGGCTTTCCATTATATTTTAGAGAAGCACATTCAGCTGATATTTTTAAATTAAGACTAAAAACCTTCTTTTACTCCCTTCATTATAATCTACCTTAGAATTGAATTAGGTTTATCATGTTTGAAATATTTTCTTAAATGCTATTTTTATTTTCATTTCTATTTGATAATCATTAACAAGTTTTAATATTGCTTTAGTTTAAGCAATATCGTGGTAATTGTTTTAATTTTTTTTGTATATTTTGGCCCATGTATTTTTTTTTTTTGTACAGTTTATTAGGACTATGCTGCATGGTGATTGTGCACTTTAAGTAAAGTTCATTGATTTGAATGATAAAATCATTATGAATGTTCTTCATTTAGTGAAAAGTTGTTTAAAGGAGCTGTGTTTTAATTTGATGTTCAGGTAACTTTGTGAAAGCTGTGGAGACTGCATTTACATCAGGCACCGGATGGCTAATCACATTTTGTGCCAGCACAGGAGGTAGGTATGGAATTGCAACCGTAAGAAAAAAATGTATAATTGTGTTTTGTCAATTTGACGAGCCGAGTTCCTATTTAAAAGTTGAAAATAAAGCATGATTTTGAATTAGAAATGCTTTGCTGTGAACCAGTACTTTAATCCAGTATACATTTTTAATATTCATATTGTCTAAGTGTGAAGTGGCAGGGATGTGGATCAGTACCTCCAAACCTGAAGTCATGGTCCTCAGATGAGGTGGACTGTCCTGTCCGAGTGGGAGGCGAGTTACTGCCTCAAGTGGAGGACTTTAAGTACCTTGGGGTCTTGTTTACGAATGAAAAGAAAAGAAAGAGATGGATGAGATGGACAGATGGGGTCAGGCGACAAGCACAGTTATAAGGTCGCTATACTGATCCGCAATGATGAAGAAGAAGCTGAGTCAAAAGGCGAAGCTCTTGATTTACCAGTCGATATACGTCCCTGCCCTCACCTATGGTCATGAGCTTTGGGTAATGACTGAAAGAACGCCTTCGCCGGTACAAGCAGCTGAAACAAGCTATCTGTACATAGTGGCTGGGCTTTCCCTTAGAGAGAGGGTGTGAAGCATAGAAATGTGGTAGAGGCTCAGAGCAGAAACACTGACCCCCCTACTTTGAGAGGAGCCAATTGCAGTCATTTGGATATGTGATACAGATGCCTCCCAGAGCACCTCCCTGTGGAGATTTTACAGGCACTACCAACTCGGAGGAGACCCCCAGGGAAGATCCAGGCCTGGCTGGAAGGATTACATCTCCCAGATGACCTGGGGAATGCCTTGGGATCCCACAGTATGAGTT
Organism: Polypterus bichir lapradei; assembly: GCA_026402145.1. Lineage (NCBI taxonomy): Eukaryota > Metazoa > Chordata > Cladistia > Polypteriformes > Polypteridae > Polypterus > Polypterus bichir. Next base: position 6,863,246 of record JANRMT010062814.1, read on the forward strand.
GGCAAGTGTGTATGGGAAGGGACGTATGGACCTAAGGTTGTTGCATCCATGACCCGGTTTCAGATAAGCGAATATTGATAGAGTAGAGGCTTTTGTTAGCTTGACAAATGCATTGTAAGGCAGCCAGTTGAGGTGGTTTGGGCATTTGATTAGAATGCCCCCCTGGGTGCCTCCCTGCAAAGGTACTAGGGGCTACTTCAACTGGGAGGAGACCTCGGGCAGACCTAGAACATACTGGAGAGATCATATCCCCCGCTGACCTGGGAACACCTTGGTAGCTGTACCCACCAGAAGAGTTGGTGGAGCTAATGTGGAGAAAAGGGACATCTGGGTATCTACTGTCCTCATGACCCGGTCCAGAAAAGTGTTAGAAAATTAATGGATGGATGGCATGTAAGAGGCACCCAGTCCTATCAGGTGTTTGTTGGCACAGAGGCAATAATATGTTTGAACCATACAGTTTGCCAGGGGAATTTGAAGAGGGCCTGTGCCCTGTTAGGCAACATGGATTATTTGTAATCATTGCAATTGAAATTAGAAGATTACTTTTAATGAAGTAGTAACTTCCTGCATATCTTTATTGATTTCCACAATACCCAAAAATTGCGCTGAAAAGCCAGTTGGATTGCATGTTTGTGTCACTTGGTTTGCTCGACATTCAGTACTCTCTAGCAGTGAAGCGAACACTCAAGAAGGTTTACTGCAGACCAGAGATATTGTGGCCGGCTTGATAATGGTCAGTCAAATTTGACTTCACCGGAACTTGCAGAGCTCTCGAGGTTTGCCGCAGCTCAACTCTGTTGCTTATTTCCATGTTTCTCACGGTTTTGGTTTTGACTTTGTTGATCCCATTGATCAGATTAAGTATTCATTTTTTGTCTTGCTCTTCAGCAAATGGGCTGACTGCTGTGCTTCCCTTGTGTTTATGCTACTCTACCAGTTTCTAACGTAGTTCATAAATTCACCATGGTTTTCCACCTGTACACCTAATCATTTTTTATATTTATATAGCCAACTTCAGTCTTGTCATTTTTATTGATTTTGAATGTGTCTGAATTTTAAATCCAATGAGCGTGATCTCCATTTCCTCAAATTTTTCTTTGTACATAAAAATTTTCCAAAAAGAAGGGGGTGACTCCCAAAAGTACAACTTGCAGTGAGAAAGAGATAGTCAATCTATTATGCAACCTAGGGCGTCTTCACCAGCATGGCACCATTTACGAAAGCTAAGGTCTACACACTCCGGACACCAAGAGGGTGCCGTTTATGTAAGTCTCACTGTGGAGAGTCTGCATTCTGGACATTAATGGGCAACTTTTAGTAACTAAATGGGCACGTTTTGTGAACATCCTCACGAACCCTCATCTCCATTCCTGGACCTCGAAGTAATAATACTGAATGAGCACTAGGGACACCAAGGTGTGCCATTTATGTAGCCCAAGTGGCGAATGCTTTGCGCTGCCCCACTTCCCTCTGATGGCAGAAACTTTAGAGAAAAAGTAGAAAATTCTCATTAATATTCTCATTAAAATTAATATTGGCCAGAAGAAAAAAGATGTTGCCATTAAGTTCAGCATTCCACAATCAGCTTTACTTATTATGTGCTGGAAGACCACACTATGTTCCAGTTCCATTATAATAAAATCCACGTTATAAAGAATTGTTTTTTTAGTCTCTTGCACTTCATTCTAATGGAAATTGACGTGTGTGTATGTATGTATATATATATATATATATATATGTATGTATGTATGTATGTATGTATGTATGTATGTATGTATGTATATGTATATGTGTATTTATATCTAACTGCAAAATATATTTTATTTGAAAATGAGAAGTTAGATGTAATTTTTATAGATAATGGACTTGCTAATGTGTCATTTAGTTATGTTTAATGTATTTCATTAATGTCAATGCTGTTCAATCTGATTTAGTTTTTTTTCTTTTCTCTTTTTTATATTTTAGATTGCCTTTCTTCAGAAACCCGACATAAATTAGCAGGAATGTTGGTAAGTGTGTTTTTTTTGTTTTTTTTTTTGTTTTTTTTTTATATATGGTATAGGTTTAAGACTTGTGCACTTCTATGGCCAGTGGCCATCATAACATGGCCATTTGTTGTCTGTACCATCTTCTCCTAGTCAGGAATGCAGTTAGGTATCAATTATGAAAAACTGTCAAAAGACTCCTATTATTCACATATGGATGTTTTGCCAGTCGCTCTTGTGGGAGGATGGTCAGTTCATAATACAAGACTATATCTACCATTGAAAGAAAAAAAAAAGAAAAAAAGATATATGTGGTAATAACGGCATGACTGTTATTGTCGTGAGTGTACCCACTGTCAAATGGTGACTTGCTCAGGGGTGTAGGCCAAACTGAAAGGGAGGATTTGTACCCTGAGGGTGAGGAAATTGTGCAATTGGGTGGAAGAAATACAATCAAGGAGTAGGACATCTGGTTAGAGAAGGGCGGATACATATAACTGATCCAAAGGGGATGTGTCATGATTTCATGAAGAATGTGGAGCTATTCGGTTGTATCAGACTTCTGCAAAGGAAACTAATTTAGCCCTGTTATGCCCTGGTGGTGACACAGCCCACTATTATTGGTTTAACAGAATCTTGGAAATCATTAAAACTGTGTTTTTTAAAGGCCACTCCTCTTTAAAAGAAAAAGCCATTGATGCAACGCTCACTTAGACACTTTAGAACGGGGCATTCAGCCCAACAAGCTTCACTAATCCTATTTACCTAATTCCTCCAAAATAACACTTTGAGTCGATTTTTGAAGATCCCCAAAATTCTACTACTTGGTAATTTACTCCATACAGTGCATTCAGAAAGTCTTCAGACCCCTTCACTTTTTGCACATTTTATGTTGCAGCCATGAGCTAAAATTATCTAAATTCAACTTGTCTCATCATCAGGCAACACTCGCTTCCCCAATATGACAAAACAAAAACAGAATTTTAGGAATGTTTGCAAATTTATTAAAAATAAGAAACTAAAATATACCATTCATACAAGTATTCAGACCCTTTATTATGACACATGAAATTTGGTCCCGGTGCATCCCAATCAAGTTTCAACAATTAAAGTAGCAAAGCTATTCAACAAATGAAAACAATTGTGGAGTGTCTTTAGAAACCACTTATGTTTTTTTAAATGGAGACCTGCATTTTCATGTCCAAGCTTATCGTCATGAGTCCATGGTACAGTGAAATTCATGCTTGCATATGAATTTGTTCTGCTCTGTCTCCTCGAAACCTGGCAAAAATAAAATGCGATAAATAAAACCTTATACATAGCATATTAAGTGGATTAGAAAATGATATAACTTGTTACATACTGTATATTAGGGCTGTAAAAGTTAAAGCATTAATGCAGGTTTGTAATTTCAAAAGTATAAGACGTTATTTTGTCCTTAATCGATTTTCGTAGGCACATTGTTCCACACCCCTTGCTATCTAAACCAGGGGTCGCCAACCCCGGTCCTGGAGGTTTTCATTCTAACCCTTTTCTTAATGAATGTCCTGTTTTTGCAGCTAATGAACTTCTTTTGAACTAATTTAAATTGACTTGCTCTTGAAGACTCAGACCCCTTAATTGTTTGTTTTTAGCTAATCAGCAGCCAAACAATAATGACATACAAAATGAGCCAAAACAACTGGTCCATCATACAATATCTGAAAAGAACGATGAAGGTCTCAGGAATGTTGGTCTGCTCAGGTCCCGAAAACGTTTTAGCAGTGCTCATAGAAAAGAGAAAATCAACAATTTCAGAAATGTCTGCTAATGCACCACGAGAGCAGCAACAAGCCATGGAATTAAAGAACAGGTTTAATTAACAACAAGAAGCAGCACCTCATTAAGCAGCTGGTTGGAGAGAAATTGGTTGGAGTTTGAGGTCCTGACTTAGTTGGTCTTCTGTTGTTGACTCCCTTACTTCACATTTCATTTATGTTTGGGTGCCATTTAAGGAAAGAAATTAATAAATTCAAGGGAATAAATCTTAAAAAAACAATTCAATTAAAATTAATTCACAAAAAGTTAATTAGCAGCACAAACAGGGCGCTCATTAAAAAAAAAAAAAAGGGTTAGAGTGAAAACCTGCAGCCAAGGTGGTCCTCCAGGACTGAAGTTGGTGACCCCTGGTCTAAACCATACTGCTAACGACTGCTGATGAAGTCTGAGAAAGATAACATTTATGATGACTGCTTTCAGTCTAAAATGTCCCTTGGTGGCCCAATTGGGAAAATTGTCGATATCTGCAAACCTAGTTAACCAGCAAGTTTAAATGTCACAGAAGTAAAGCATCTTTGGCATGTTTATTAGAAGCTAAACATACCGCTGTTAAAAATTTAATGTTTAATCAGAAAAATCTGTGCCTGACTGCATTCCATGAATTTACAACTGTGTAGCCGGTCGCAAGGATCTTAAAGATTCACTTAAGATGCGATTTATTTATTTTATTACGGGGACCCCAGGAATCCATCCAGCCTTGACCCGCCATGCATTCTCACACTCGCAGAAACACTGATAAAGAAGATAGGTTCAAGGTTGCTTTATTTAGTCCTGTTTACACAAGAAAGCATGAAATTTGCCTTCTCAGTTGCATCTAATAACAAGACAGAAAGAAATGAGACAAGGCAGGTTAAGGTAAGGCAGTTTGATAATGCATATTTACACAAACATTGTTACAAGATACATATCAAACCTTAATCATTTTCTCCGATATTCCTTATTAAAAAGTCATATGGCAGTAGGAAGGAAGAAAGAAATTTCTGGAGCGATTTGTGTGGGTTTTCAAAGCGACTATCCTTCCTGATTTACTGAAGTTAAGTTGTACATGTAATGGATGTCATCAGTTGAGATTAGCATTGTCCTCTGACACACACTTGCCAGATCATCTACATCAGCCCCAATAACTTTAGCTGTATGCTTAGTAATCTGCTGGGGCTTTTTAAAATTTTGGTTTGTTAGACCACTAAACCAGGCAATGAAACTGAAAGATCAATGAATCGATAAGAAATAAAGTATGTATTAAGCAAATAATAGTTAGCTACGTTTCTGTCATCTTTGTTGCTGCGTCCCTACCTGTTACAAAACTTCATCCATTTCTCTCTATCCTCTGCCACTTCCTCCAGGTTGCAAGTCTGCCTCTTTCTCACTCTATCACTATATCTTTCCACCTCTATGTTAGCCTTCCAGCTCTTCTCTTTCCTATTGGAAACCATCTTTCCGCTTTTCTTGATGTCCTTAAGTCCAGGGTTGCAACTAACGATTAGTTTGAAAATCGATTAATCTGTCGATTATCAAATTAAACACAAAATTAATGAAATGGAACTTCTGCAAATAAACAGATTTCTTTTGAATTTCCAGAAATATCTCTCTATTATTAAAAAAATAAAAACTTGGGACAAGTCTTTTTTCCTGCGACGAGACGTGATCTTTTGAAGGGAGACAGAGAGACACTTTCACATCCTGCGAGGCGGGCAAGTCATGTCATACTTACAATCTTTGGAAGCAAGTCCCGTGATACACATGCATAGCAGGTCAGAGATAATTGAAGTAGGAAAATTCAAAAGTCTCAAAAAAAATAGTAAAGATCCCATTAACGCAAACAAACGGAAAATATTACTCGGTGAAATTGCGGAACAGTGAAAAGAGATTGAATAGTGTTTGAGGATGTCTGGGGGAGAAGAGAGACAAGGCAGTGACTTTAAAACTTTCAAAGTACCACACGAAATGCAGATCACGCGACATGGGAGTAGCAGCAAGCCAGCAGCTGATCGGGCAAAGAGGAGATAAAAAAAACTGTTATTTGTTTCCCATTGTATCACCGTTTAAGAGGGGTTTCGGAGGAGCATCTCCTTGGGGTGCGTTCAGCCCCCCTCGTCACAATGGCTCTGGTTATGGCAAGGGAAACAAGCAGGGGGCAAAGCAAAATTTGATACAACATTTATATAATAATACATTGAAAATAAATATTAATAAATAGAAATAAAACACAAGTACTTCTGGTTCTGGTTATGCAATGAACACACACACACTCACTCTTTACTTAAAAACAACGGTTTTCAGTGAATTAACTAAACTCATAATTTGCCTTATGTATTCAGAATCACACTAAGCACACACTTCAAAATTAAACATGAAATTTAAGTTACAAGTTTTTATGTAAATATCTGACCACCACAATACTCCACCCCTGAAGAATCAGTTGCAGCATCATGACTTTTATTTATTTATTTATTTGTAAGTCTGCAGTAATGTTTGAAATCAGATCAGTATATTGAACATCGTTGTCATACATTACGAGACAGGGACACTATCCAGTGACCTGAGACGAAGACTGGACTCATTTGGTACTGTGTCTCTCCGGAAAATCTTTGGGTACCATTGGTTTGACTTTGTGTCGCGAATGAGGCACATGACCTGCATTGTGAGGGAGCACCAGTTACGGCACTACAGACATGTGGCGCGTTTCCCCGAGGGTGATCCAAACCACATTGCTGAGGACCTGAGTGACTGGACCAGACCAAGGGCTCGCCCACGTAACACCTGGCTACGGCATATAGAGGGTTATTTCCGGAGGGTGGGACTGGACCGCATGTCTGCCTGGGGGGTTGCAAACCAGGATGCCGAGTTGTTTTGTCATGTAGTGCGTGCGGCAACGCACTGTACGAGTGCATGTTCCCCAACTTGTCATACGTTGGGGAAGTGTCCAGACTATTTTCCTTTTGCATCAAAACAAGTGGTTTCATTTGTTTGAAACTCAGTTTTCCCTCTTCTGTGTAATATGCCAAATTTATTTTAACTGAGAGTTCTTATCTTTTTGCATTATCATTCATCTTTTTTTGTGTCTGGAAAACTTTCACCGCCGTAGACTCTTTGGCACATTTGTTTGCACCCATCACACTGTTGCAGCCTGTTGCATGTCATTTGCTGTCAGGTGTGTGTTTTTATACGTTTGAAATTGTGTGATCCTGACACACAATCTGTTTTACTGACTAAAGTAGGTAGGTTTACTGCAGCAGTACTTGCACATTATCGCTTATTCCTTCAGACTGTATAAAAGCCATTTGAAGCCCAATAGCCACCTAGTCTGGTACTTTCCCTTTTCCACCCAGTTCCTGGCTTTTGATTTGGCTTTTTGGCTTGGAATGAGCGATACGCCTTTCAGTCGCATTTAATGTGCTGTAGAATTCATGGCTGCATTCTCATTGAGTTTTTGATTTTCTTTGCAAAGTTTTCTGTTTAGACAGGGACTTGCGTTTGTTCACATCCATTTTTTGTAAGCACACACACGCTAATGATACGAGTGTTTGTGATGCAGCACCATAATTTAGCAGAGTGGCCGCATCAAAAAAAAAATTGAAATACTGAACATTTACTAGCAAGTGGCTAATGACACATATCTTATTAATCGCCCATCAAGAAATTCTGTTGCGTATGCTGGTGTTTTATTCGTAATACAGAGAGCTGAACAATAACTCTAATTACTCCTCACTTCAAAGTGAAAATCATGTGAGAAGCGTAAAAAAAAAAAAGAATAAACACAAATGATTGTGATTCCCTCTGCATCTTCTTGGCTTTTTTTTAAAAAGGCTTAATTATCAGCTTAATTATCATTCTTCCTGGCAACTCCTGCACCCTCTGAATCTGCCCAATGGTATAATAGTACCAGGGCTGCTGAGAGTTGTAGGCAATTTAAGTAGCACTGCCACAACTAGGTCTGTGTCTATGAATTA
>JANRMT010062814.1:6886001-6900960 GCA_026402145.1 Polypterus bichir lapradei
TATCTATATATATATATATATATATATATATATATATATATATATATATATATATATATAGTGATGGCTAAAAAAAATATTTAATCTCATGTTTTTGTGCAGAGTAGAGATTGAATAAAAATTTACTATAATACAAACCAAAGCTGATTAAAGTTGATGAGAGCTGCTGGAGTCATTGAGGCCTTCCTCAGATGTCTGAGATAGTACTGTCGTTGATGGGCCTTTTTCGGTTTCCGCTGTAGATCTGTTCTCCTAAGATCATTGGTGATGGTAACCCCCAGGACACTTTCCACAGCCTCGCCCCCAATGTAAATGGCAGTGTGATTCACCTGCTGATTGCTGACATTCAGTGAGAAGGTTAATTGTCCTGACACCACTCTGACAGGAGCCTAATCTCCTCTTTATCATTCTGTGGTCAAGCGTTTGATGGTGGAAGTGTCAGCAAACTTTATGATGGCTTTAGAGCTATATCTGGCCATACAGTCTTAGAGTACAGCAGGGGACTCGGTCCATTACCCTGGGGGGATACCAGCGTTCAGAATCAGCAAGGAGTTAATTTTAAGATGCAGTAAAACCTTGGATTGTGAGTAACTTAGTCTGCGAGTGTTTTGCAAGATGAGCTAAGATTTTTAATAAATTTTAACTTCATAAACGAGCGAGGTCTTGCAATATGAGTAGTACATATACACTTTGTCTGCCGAGCGTCATGTGATCACAACTGAGCCGATGGTGGTTCTCTCTCCGCCGGATTATGGGTAATCCTCTCCCATGCTCGGTCTCAGTCGTTGACTATATGAGTGAGGCACACCATCCATACGAGCGTACACTGTTTACTATAGCATTGTGACCATGTGCGAGTCCTTGTCTTGTACCCCAAAACACAACACCGAGTCTCAGTACTTTAGCAAAGCCAGCTTTTATTCAGCCTGAAACAGGAACAGCACGGTTCCTATTGTAGCGGAATCTGTCACTCTCCTATACACAGACACCGCAATCAGGCAGAGTCGGGGCCAGTTAGTGTCCAAGTAATACTGTGCCCTGTGCATTTATAATGTTCCTTGTATCACCCGTTAACAGCAGGCACTAATAGCATGACCGTGATCTTTTCGGATTCGCTTTTGTGGCAAACTGCTACAGCGCTGGGAGCTTGCAGTTGCTTTGGGATGCTCTTCCGCATGTCGTCCCATTGGGGGGAATCCCAAAAGAGTTTAGAGACCTTACAGTGTGTAAAGCGTTTTTTTTATTTTGTGTCAGTGTCCAAGCGACTCTTCAAGCAAAAGCAACTGTCATTGGAGATAGGCTCCTTGTTAAAGTTGCAAAAAAAGATAAAGATTCCAACAGATAGGAGTGATTCCGTTAGTTATAGTGAAAGTTGTCCTACACAATAACCCTCCTCCTGCTCTCCTCTCCCTCGTCTCCCTCACACCAGCCACGATTCTTTTCAAAGATAAAGTGCAGGTTAATTTGTTTTATGTATTTTTACTTCATATAAAAAAGATTAATACAAAATATCAATATTTTTGGGGTGTAGAACGAATCATCTCTGTTTCAATTATTTCTTATGGGGAAATTTGCTTTGATATACGAGTGGTTTGGATTACAAGCACGTTTCAGGAATGAATTATGCTCGCAAACCAACCACTGTATCCGAAATTCATTTTGAGACATCTTTTTAAGTGTTAATTTGGCTTGCCATAAAACTGTTTATATTGAAAAGCATGGTTTATATACGGTATCTCATGCCTTCTTCCATACAAATTCAGAAGAAAGCAGAACATTAGATATCTAAGTATGCAAAAATCCTCATACACTTTATTGACAGTCAGCAGCATTTGTTCTTTATGATGTGTGTTTTTATTTAATCGATTGAATTATTTAATCTCTTTCAGTATCAGATCCAAGCATATCCCACTACGGTTATATTCAACCAGTCCAGCATTCATAATTATGATGGCCACCATTCTGCTGAAGGAATTTTGGAGTTTATTGAGGTATTCCATAGGTCATTTTAAATAATTCTTCTACATGTATTTAGTGATTGTAACCAGGGGTTAAATGGAATTCCACCTTAGCAGTTTTCAAGGGTTGAGCAAACTCTGCCCTGCCTGTGTCCACTCGGACTGCCTGTTTCATAATTAGTTAAAACCAGCATAGTGGCAGAGATGTTCTGCTTTTCAATTCCAGAGCTATGTGGACATTTTTAAGTTTCTTTTACACTGGTGGAGTTTTCATGCTTGAATTTCAAAGATAAGTGATGAAGTCCATTGGTGTACCTTCCAATATGTCCTGTCCAGGGAAGGTTTATTCTTGGTTCCTTTGCTGCCAGAATGTTTGATCCATTTCAGGGTGAAGAGAAACCGTGTCTAGAATGTGGATGCTTGGTTGATTCTATTATATTACAATATGTATTCTTGTGGTGTGTACACTTTTAATTTTTGTTTTGCTAGATTGTGAAAAATGTACTGTAAAATTCACCCAGTATAATACAGTATAGGATCACTTTGTAATAATCAGGATAGAATTGAGGGTGTAGAGGTGATTGAACCACTAGGGTCAAGTGACCATGATATAATACAATTATTAGTATTTTGGAAGAGTGCAGATGCAAAGACTAAAATTGTTAAGTTGAACTTTGGTAGGGCTAATTTTGAGCAGATGCGACAAAGTCTAAGGAGGATACACTGGGATAAGCTTTAAAGTGCACAGACAGTCGAGGAACAGTGGAACAGGTTTAAAAATGTTTTAAATGTAATGCAGGACAGATACAGACCTAAATTTGGAATTAATGGGAAACTAAAAAAACTCCATGTTGGATTAATAAAGATTTAAAAAAGAAGTTGCAAAGGAAAAAAAACTGCTTTATAAGGCATATAAGACTAGTAACTGCAAAGTGAATCATAGAGCGTATGAGAACATGAGGGCAACCATTAAGAAGGATATCAGGGAGGCTAAAAGACAGTTGGAGAAGAATATAATAGATAAAGCGAAAGAAGACCCTAAGAGATTCTTTCAGTATTTTAGTAGTAAAAGAACAGTTAAGGAGGAGGTCAAGTGCATCAGAAATAGTAAAGGGGAATTAAAAGATACAGACAGTGAAATAGTGGATGCCCTAAACTTACATTTTTCTGAGGTGTTTACAAGTGAGCAAGTGGATAACCTCAGAGCAGTAACAGGGACTACTAAGGAGGTACTGAGGGATTTGGAAATTGTAGAGAGAGAAGTACTGCTCAGATTAAATAAGATGAAATCAAACAAATCACCAGGACCAGATCATATTTATTCTCGTGTTCTTGAGGCTAGTGAGCACATACAGTGGTGTGAAAAACTATTTCCCCCCTTTCCTGATTTCTTATTCTTTTGCATGTTTGTCACACAAAATGTTTCTGATCATCAAACACATGTAACCATTAGTCAAATATAACACAAGTAAACACAAAATGCAGTTTTTAAATGATGGTTTTTATTATTTAGGGAGAAAAAAAAATCCAAACCTACATGGCCCTGTGTGAAAAAGTAATTGCCCCCTTGTTAAAAAATAACCTAACTCTGGTGTATCACACCTCCTGAGTTCAATTTCCGTAGCCACCCCCAGGCCTGATTACTGCCACACCCGTTTCAATCAAGAAATCACTTAAATAGGAGCTGCCTGACACAGAGAAGTAGACCAAAAGCACCTCAAAAGCTAGACATCATGCCAAGATCCAAAGAAATTCAGGAACAAATGTGAACAGAAGTAATTGAGATCTATCAGTCTGGTAAAGGTTATAAAGCCATTTCTAAAGCTTTGGGACTCCAGCGAACCACAGTGAGTGCCATTATCCACAAATGGCAAAAACATGGAACAGTGGTGAACCTTCCCAGGAGTGGCCGGCCGACCAAAATTACCCCAAGAGCGCAGAGACGACTCATCCGAGAGGTCACAAAAGACCCCAGGACAACGTCTAAAGAACTGCAGGCCTCACTTGCCTCAATTAAGGTCAGTGTTCACGACTCCACCATAAGAAAGAGACTGGGCAAAAACGGCCTGCATGGCAGATTTCCAAGACGCAAACCACTGTTAAGCAAAAAGAACATTAGGGCTCGTCTCAATTTTGCTAAGAAACATCTCAATGATTGCCAAGACTTTTGGGAAAATACCTTGTTGATTGATGAGACAAAAGTTGAACTTTTTGGAAGGCAAATGTCCCGTTACATCTGGCGTAAAAGGAACACAGAATTTCAGAAAAAGAACATCATACCAACAGTAAAATATGGTGGTGGTAGTGTGATGGTCTGGGGTTGTTTTGCTGCTTCAGGACCTGGAAGGCTTGCTGTGATAGATGGAACCATGAATTCTACTGTCTACCAAAAAATCCTGAAGGAGAATGTCCGGCCATCTGTTCGTCAACTCAAGCTGAAGCGATCTTGGGTGCTGCAACAGGACAATGACCCAAAACACACCAGCAAATCCACCTCTGAATGGCTGAAGAAAAACAAAATGAAGACTTTGGAGTGGCCTAGTCAAAGTCCTGACCTGAATCCAATTGAGATGCTATGGCATGACCTTAAAAAGGCGGTTCATGCTAGAAAACCCTCAAATAAAGCTGAATTACAACAATTCTGCAAAGATGAGTGGGCCAAAATTCCTCCAGAGCGCTGTAAAAGACTCATTGCAAGTTATCGCAAACGCTTGATTGCAGTTATTGCTGCTAAGGGTGGTCCAACCAGTTATTAGGTTCAGGGGGCAATTACTTTTTCACACAGGGCCATGTAGGTTTGGATTTTTTTTTCTCCCTAAATAATAAAAACCATCATTTAAAAACTGCATTTTGTGTTTACTTGTGTTTATATTTGACTAATGGTTACATGTGTTTGATGATCAGAAACATTTTGTGTGACAAACATGCAAAAGAATAAGAAATCAGGAAGGGGGAAAATAGTTTTTCACACCACTGTATACTGTATAAACCTTTGACACATTTTTGGGAATTCACTGTGCACTGGAGAGATTCCAAAGGACTGGAAAATGGCAAATATCATCCCATTATATAAAAAGGGTGACAGGGAAGATCCAAGCAACTACTGTATATGCCAGTAAGCTTAATATGCATCACGGGAAAATTAATGGAAGGAATCACTAAGGATAAGATTGAGCAACACATGGCAAGGACAGGAGTTTAACTGAACAGTCAGCATGGGCTCAGAAGAGGGAGGTTGTGTTTTACTAACATGCTGGAATTCTATGAGGAGGCAACAAAAGGATATGATCAAAGTGGAGCGTATGATATTATTTATCTGGACTTTCAGAAAACATTTCATAAGGTGCCACATGAGAAGTTGGACATCAAATTAAAAAGTGGGAGTTCAGGGTGATGTTTTTAGATGGGTTCAGAATTGGCTCAGACACAGGAAGCAGAGGGTGATGGTATGAAGAGCCTCATCAGAATTGGCCGAAGTTAAGAGTGGTGACCAGCAGAGGGCAGTGCAGGGGCTGCTGATATTTTTAATATATATAAATGATTTAGATAGGAATATAAGTAACAAGCTGGTTAAGTTTGCAGATGATACCAAGATAGGCGGATTAGCAGATAATTTGGAATCCGTTATATCATTACAGAAGGACTTGGATAGCATACAGGCTTGGGCAGATTTGTGGCAGATGAAATTTAATGTCAGTAAATGTAAAGTATTACACATAGGAAGTAAAAATGTTAGGTTTGAGTACACAATAGGCAGTCGGAAAATCGAGAGTCCACCTTATGAGAAGGATTTGGGAGTCATAGAGTCCACTATCTACTTCCCGACAGTGTTCAGAAGCCATTAAAAAGGCTAACAGAATGTTGGGATATATAGCACGGTGTGTGGAGTACAAGTCCAAGGAGGTTCTGCTCAACCTTTATAATGCACTGGTGAGGCCTCATCTTGAGCACTGTGTAGTTTTGGTCTCCAGGCTACAAAAAAGACATAACAGCACAAGAAAGGTCCAGAGAAAAGCGACTAGGCTGATTCCAGGGCTACAGGGGTTGAATTATGAGGAAAGATTAAAAGAGCTGAGCGTTTACAGTTTAAGATAAAGAAGATTAAGAGGTGACCCGACTGAAATGTTTAAAATTATGAAGGGAATTAGTCCATTGAGACTGTTATTTTTAAAATGAGTTCATCAAGAACACAGGGTACAGTTGGAAACTTGTTAAGGGTAAATTTTGCACAAACATTAGGAAGTTTTTCTTTACACAAAGAACGATAGACACTTGGAATAAACTACCAAGTAGTGTGGTAGACAGTAAGACGTTAGGGACTTTCAAAATTCAACTTGATATTTTCTTGGAAGAAATAAGTGGATAGGACTGGCGAGCTTTGTTGGGCTGAATGGTCTGTTCTCGTCTAGAATGTTCTAATGTTCTATAATACAGTAGGCTGTAAATGGAATTGCTTAGGTTGTATCCCATTATCTTAAATATTCAGGATCTGGTGAACCCCTCCGTTGTGGCTCTTTCCCCTGAAACGTTTGAGGCGCTGCTTTCAAAGAAGAAGGATGACAACTGGGTGGTAGATTTCTACGCTCCGTGGTGTGGCCCATGTCAAGCTCTAATGCCAGAGTGGAAGAGAATGGCTCGGGTAAAATAATAATAATATCAATGTATGGAATTATGTGGGGCTAATGATTAAAATGTTTTTTTTTTTTTTTAAATTCACTATTTAATGACGTAGTAGGGCGGCACGGTGGCGCAGTGGTAGCGCTGCTGCCTCGCAGTTAGGAGACCCGAGTTCGCTTCCCGGGTCCTCCCTGCGTGGAGTTTCCATGTTCTCCCCGTGTCTGCGTGGGTTTCCTCCCACAGTCCATAGACATGCGGGTTAGGTGGATTGGCGATTCTAAATTGGCCCTAGTGTGCTTGGTGTGTGGGTGTGTTTGAGTGTGTCCTGCGGTGGGTTGGCACCCTGCCCAGGATTGGTTCCTGCCCTGTGTTGGCTGGGATTGGCTCCAGCAGACCCCCGTGACCCTGTGTTCGGATTCAGCAGGTTGGAAAATGGATGGATGGATGGATGATGTAGTATTTAGCTTTGCTTAAAGCGGCTATTTCATCCATCCCTCATCCCAAAGATAACCATTTTTGATTAACTCCCAGTGCTGAATTGGTCACATCTGAGTGTTGGATGTGTATGATGAGTGGGCACTACTCATAGACTGGTACCCTCTTCTAAGGTGTCTGCTTCTGTCAGGACAGGCCCTGATACTGAATGCCCCTAAACTGGATTTAGCAGGTTTGACAGTTTTATTATTTTATTACAACAGTATAAGGCCAATACATGCACCTTTAGTATTTTTAGTTCAGGCCATTAACCTCTAGGCCAACTAAATGAGTAACAATTTTAATATTTAGACTAGATTAGATAAACTTTATTAAACCCAAGGGAAAATTCAGATGCATACAGCAGCAGAAACATAAAAAAACAAGGATACAGACTTTTAGGACAGATAATACAGCCAATCAATCAATTAGTTGATACATAAATAAATGGGTATTTTGCAGAAATTTGAAAAGGAGAAATGTTGGGGAAAGCATTGAATTGCCTGATAGCAGTGGGATCAAAAGACCCCAAGTGGTGCGTCTTAGCACACAGTTGTTGAATGAGCCTGTGGCTAAAAGTGCTCCAAGAGTGCGTCTCCTGGTGGAGATTTTTCATGAACGCATCCAATTTTGCCATCATGCTGTTTTCCACAGCAGCATCCTGTGTGTTGAGAATTCGGCCTGTGATGGAGCAGCTGTCCTTATAAGTGAACTAGAGATTGAGAGACCAATCAGTAATTCCAGGGAACATCTTATTGCACTTGCTCCCCTTAAGCACATTTAAGTCCCATTGTGTTGTGCATAAACCTATATGCTTATATTTTGTGTTACTTTATTTTATTTCTAAATATTCATTTTTATTTTTTCAGATGCTCAGTGGCGTTATCAGTGTTGGAAGTGTGGATTGTCAAAAGTATCATACTTTATGTCATGAGGCGGGTGTCAAAGCATACCCCGAAATTCGCTTTTATCCACAAAATTCCAAAGAATACCAGTAAGTTTCTCTGCTTTGAAATTATATAAGCTGTGCTTAAAAGCCTTAAACTTTATTTTAATATGCTTGGAATTCATCTGGTATTTTTATTTATTTATTTATTTTGGATTTTATTAAAATCAAACAACATTCCATACAAATAAGTCAAGTTTTACAAAACTAGGCTCAAAACAAATCAACCCCCCACCCTTGAGAAAGAGAGCTAGGCCAGCAGAGTAAAACTTTAAACTAGTAAAAATAAGTAAATAGATAAATTAATAAATGAATAAAAATAAATAAAATAGGGGGTTTTGAAAAATTATGTACAGATCCTCTAAGTGAGAATTTGATTCTTTCCAATTTTAAATAATGTAAGTTACCGAACCCAGCCACAGGGGATGCACAAACCAGCGTGTTTCTTTATGCCGATCCCAAGCCCAGATAAATGGGGAGGGTTACGTCAGGAAGGGCATCTGGTGTAAAATTTTGCCAAATTAATATGCGGACAACAATACAAATTTCCATACCGGATCGGCTGAGCCTGGGTTAACAACAACCGCCACCAGTATTGTTAGCCAACAGGGTGCTGGTGTAAATTGGGCTACTGTTGGCCGAAGAAGAAGGAGAAGAAGAGGTGGGGGACGTGTCTGGAGGCAGGAGGACAGGAGGAAGGTAAAGAGAGTGGAACTGAGGGTAGGAGCTTTGAATGTTGGTAGTATGACTGGAGCAGGCGAAAGAAAAAGAACATATAACATCAGTTACCCACTGACTATAAAGAGGTGAGTTAGAATTCTTTCAGTTGAACAGGACAAATCTACCTGCTAATAGTGTAGTTAGGGCCATTACAGTTTGTTTGTCCTTCTCCACTTTAAGCCCCTCTGTGAGCCCACCAATCACAACTGTTAGTGGGTTAGAGAGGGACTATGACACCAAAGCTGTCTGAAAGGCATTTAAAAATTTTGGTCCAGAATGATGTTAATTTGGTGCACATGTGGCCCAGTGAGGCTGGAACTTGATTGCAGCGTTCGTAGGTTGGATGTCGCCCTGGAAACATGATGGACAATTTTAAACAAGACAGGCGTGCTTGATAGATAATTTTAAGTTGAATCATTGTATGCTTTGCACATATGGAGCCCAAGTGAATTATGTGCATGGCTGCCTTCCACTCCTTTTCTGAGATGTTAAGTGAGAGATCCTTTTCCCACTGTACTCTTGGATCTTTTAAAGGGAGGGACTTTAAGATGTTTTTATATATTACGGAGATGCTGTCCGAGTCCTCAAGACTGATCAGTAATTTTTCCAGCATAAAGGTAGGTGGGAGGTGAGGAAAATTGGGCAGGTTTTGTTTAACAAAGTTTCTAATTTGAAGGTAGTGAAAGAAATGTGTTGCTGGTTCATCTGGTATTTAGTTACATCTATAAGATCAATAAGGACACTTTGAAGAAAGCAATGTGAAAAATTGATGTATTTTTTTGATTTTTGCCATAATTTGCATTTACTTGCATGATTAAAATATTGATTCAAATAAAATTCATATTCAAGTAATATCCATCCATTATCCATCCCACTATATTCTAACACAGGGTCACGGAGTCTGCTGGAGCCAATCCCAGCTAGCACAGGACGCAAGGCGGGAACAAATCCCGGGCAGGGTGCTAGCCCACTGCAGGGCACACACACACCAAGCACAATTTAGGATTGCCAGTGCACCTAACCTGCATAGCTTTGGACTGTGGGAGGAAACCCACGCAGACACACGGAGGACCCGGGAAGCGAACTCCAGTCCCCTTACTGCGAGGCAGCAGCGCTACCACTGTGCCACCATGCTGCCCTTCAAGTAATATGATCATGATTAATTATCACTCTCTGCTGCAATAAATTGATAATCATCATAAGAAAAAAATGTAACCTAAATAGAAATGGTTGGGTGTAACTGAACCTTTACAAAATAGCCATTCAAAACAGTGTAACTTCTCAATATCCAGTTATAATCGTTCTGTAATGTTTGCCCTTTTGAAAGGATGCAGTTCATGTAGTGTACAATTCAAGTCAGATACACTGATCAGCCACAACATTAAGACCCACCTGCCTAATATTGTGTAGGTCCTCCTCGTGCTGACCTGTCGAGGCATGGACTGCACAAGGCCTCTGAAGGGGCCCTGTTGTATCTGGCAGCAAAATGTTAGCAGCAGATCCTTTAAGTCCTGCACATTTTCGGCCAGGTTAAATTACCGACCGTCCATCACACTTGCCAGATCTGACCCAGTCGTCTCACCATCACAGTCTGGCTCTTGTCAAACTCAATCAGATTCTTATGCTTGCCCGTTCTTTCCATTTTCAACATGTCACCTTCATGAACTGGCTGTTTGCTTGCTTTGTTTGCCATAGTATATCAGGTGCCATTGTGACAAGATGATCCATGTTATTCACTTTACCCGTCAGCAGTTTTAATGTGGTGACTGACTGGTGTATATGTAGGGAAGCGCGATTTTGTGTTACTGCATTTGAATATTCGGCCTTTTTTGTTTTAAGCAAGGTCTAAAACAGGGTTCGTCAACCTACGGCACACGTACCAAGCGTGGCACATGGAACAATTTTCAGTGGCACTCTGATTGAATTGAAATATAGTAAAAATTATATTTTAATTACACGGCACGCATTCGCGCCCATACCTGTGTTTTGCGTATGCAGCTCACATGTAAATAGAAACCATGTGTTCAGTGCAGGCCATGGTACGTTGAAACAAACCTCTTGTTATAAATGACTCATAAAAGACCAAAACTTGATGTTTGCTCTTTTCAAGGCTCTTGAACGAATTAATATGGATTTGTATTACAAAAGGATATCGTGCTGTGCGTGCTTTATGCTCCGAAAGTGTCATGTGTCATATGTATTTCAAATGTACAAAGACATTTTCAAGCTAAACATCAGTCCATGTTTTAAAAACTCTGATGAGAAAAGTGAAGCTATAAAAAGGGCTGTTTCTGGCTTTAAGAAACAAACTATATATTTTTGTCAAATAATTGGAACCAAAAATAAAGCCACCTAATGTATTTATACAATTGCTTTATATTAATTGATTAATAGCTGTTTAATAATAAAGAATGATTAATTATATAAGAATTCTTGATATGTTTTTCTTATTCAAACTATGTATTTTGTATTGAAAAAACTTGTAATTTATTATTTGTAATACAATTTTTATTGTGTTGAAAATTAAAATTTCACAAAACCTTCTTTTCACATAGGATCCTATGTATTTCAGAATATTGAATAACTAATATAAGATCTGTCCATTATAACCGGACCAATTTTGATACTATATATATATCATAATTGGTACAATTATGCTGGCACGTGGAATAACATTGTAACATCGGTTCGGCACACCACCACTGAAAGGTTGCCAACCCTTGGTCTAAAGTATTGATAAAATTTATATATTAAGCAAAAAATGTGCGCAGCATCCTTTCCAGACGTTTCTTGATGTAATACCCCTGCACTGTTTTGAGTTTACAGCAACATTAATTTTCATACAAAGAACACAGTTACAAGGTGTCAATAAGAAAGTTAAAAGAATATGAATGTGATTCCTAAAAAAGTAAATAAAAATAAATCAATATGCCCTTGCATAACACAGATATGCCTGTAACAGGTATAGAGTCCTTACAGGGAGGACAAAAAAACCAAAAACAAAACGCACTCCAGGGGCAAAATACTGGGGGTAAAAGACAAAAACTACAGTGTTTCAAGAGTAAAAGGCCACTCAACACCCTCTGAGCATTCTGCCTAACGTAAATATGCTTAAGTAGTTCATAGAGCTTTTTACGTTTCGTCCTAAATGCAAAAAGATTTGATGCAATGGCCTTGTTTGCATTTGGCGTATCCAGTTTTATTTCATTGTCACAGGCATCTGTCCAGTTGTTTAATCATGTGAACAGCATAACAAATGGAAAAGAAAGGAGAGATTAATAATGGTTGGAAATCCAAGAATTGTATGCTGTTTCGATGTATATGTAACGTATTCGAAGTAAAACTAAAATCCATCTATGAAAAAGTCAGATTTAAAAATGTAGTTTTCTCTTTTACAATACTGTATCTTTGTGGGTTGTTTTCAGAATAAATAATTTGTCATGATTTACTAAAAAAAAAATAAGAAATGCTTTACCAGTCTTATACACAAAGCATTCATTGGGAGAGGTTTATGTTGGAAACTTGCAATTAGCCGCTATTTCTATGGCTTTTAAAATTATTTTTTTATTATCGCTTTGGTGTCTCTGTCTGATATTCAGTTAACTATAAATTGTCTTGCAGGGTTTATAATGGGTGGCACCGGGATGCTTACTCTCTTCGAGGTTGGTCCTTGGGGTAAGTAGTTACTTACTAGTGTTTCTCCAGAATAATGATTAAGACAGAAATTTTTAACCACAATGTCAGCTTTTCAGTGGGTCACAAGTTTCTTTCCTGGAGAAAAACTCTTACAAAAGTTAAGTAAATAAACTGATTGAAACATGAAATGTTTGTTAACGTGTTGTGCATGAAGCTGGGAAATTTTGTGTTTGAAAGTATTTTAGCTAAGGTACTGTATATGAAAATTTTACTGCCACAACTACTATACATATCTACATCTGTCTGTCTGCCTGTCATATCTATCTGTCTATCTAATCTACCATATTGTGCCTTTCCTATCTATCTAATCTATGCATACATGCATGCCTTCATCTTCGTAGTGGAAGGACCAGGGGAGAGTGCATGCTTCCCGATTGCTAACATTCAGAAAGAAGGTTAATTGTCCTGACACTACTCTGACAGGAACCTAATCTCCTCTTCATCATTCTGTGGTCAAGAATTTGATGGTGGAATGTCAACAAACTTTATGATGGTATTACACAATCCAAATGCAATTGGAAACTGGAAGAAATTCACAAGCCAATCAGTTTCTGAGGGTCCCCCAGCTTGCATGATCACACGCTTCTCACAGCACAACAGCTTCAAGCACAATTTAACAGTGCAGGTCAAAAAAAAGCAAGCGCCAGTTTGTACTGTGAAGAGGAGAGTTGGTGCTGCTTGTTTGACAGGGCGAGTGACAGGAAGAAAGCCATTCCTTAAAGGACAAAATAGGCCCTTGAAATACCAGCTGTGGACTACTGCAGACCGAAAGAAAGTCTTGGGGACAGATGAATCCAAATTTAAAATCTTTGGTTCTTCACGCAGGGTGTTTGTGCGCTATTGAGATAGTTAAGCAACTGACACCATCTGTCAAGCATGGAGGAGAAAGTGTGACAGTCTTGGGTTCTTTTCCTGGAGGCAGAGTTGGTGACTTGCACCAAGTGACTGGCATTCTGAATCAAAAGGGTTACGACAGTGTGGCTGTTATATCAGCAAAAGGTGCAGGCTACTTTGATGAATCAAAGATTTTAATAAAATTTTGTACTCTCAATAATTCCCTGACTTATTTTTTATTTAACTCGTTAAACTGTATGCATTTCCGGAAAAACTGAAAAACCTCAGGTGTTCTAAAACTTTTGACTGGTAGTGTGTGTGTGTGTGTGTGTATCCACATATATCACATACATTATTTTTTTGTCACTTTTTTGCATACTTTATGATGCCTGTAGTTTCACAGTAAACTGAAATTTTGGAATCTGTTATGTCCCATGAGAAATTAAATAAAGGAGACCCCAAGGTCCCCTGAAGGAACCTTACCCACAGCTCTCCTCCCACATTTAGACTCCAAGCGATGGTTGTACACCACTCACTAGCATTAATATTGCAGACTGGACTTGTTATATTCTCCTGTGACACACGTCCACAGAAAAATTGTTTTTTGAGTCTCATAGCCTAATCCTTCCATAGAACTCACACATACTCATAAGCCTGAAGCACTTCAAAAATATCGGGTGAAAAAATAGTATATAGCTTGACATTTAATTCTGGTTTAACTTCTTGAAACAAAGAACTCTTGAGGTACAGTGAGGGCCTCACCATCAGAGCATGAGCCTTGTGCTCTTCAGAACCAAGGACGAGTTTGTCTGTGGCTCAAGTGTTGTTTCTTGAGCTGTGTCCAAATGACTCGGTTAGGAGAAACCGGCCGAAGGATGGATGGCTTGGTTTTTAAAGCCTTAGGATAGTCAGACTGCAACCAGCAGGGTCTTATATTGTAGCTGTCCTTTCAGTCTAATGTTAAAACACTGTCGTAAGAGAATTAGGCAACTCAATGATTTAGTTCCCTCAGGACACCGTCCATGTGTTTTGGCAAGCTCTTTGTTTTATTAAAGATCTTAAAGATGTGCATCAAAATGATAGGCTGTTGGGAGGTTTTCTACCACAGTAAGGATTTGCTCTGACTTTTCTTTTGGTATTTTGGTGTTCTCAATGACAGGTCTCTTCCACGTGCTTCAGTAGACTTAACACCTGAAGACTTCAATAAAAAAGTTTTGAGTGGAAAGGAGCACTGGGTGGTGGACTTCTATGCTCCTTGGTGTGGACCCTGCCAGCATTTTGCCCCAGAATTTGAGCTGCTCGCCAGGGTAAGTTCACCGAAGTGACCAATATGAAGGCAGAACTTCTCTAAGAAGCTTATTAATAAACATACAGCTTAGACTTGCTGAAACAGATCAGGTGTCTTATCTACTTTTGGGTCTCAGCAAGTCAGTGTTCACTACAGTACAGTAAAATATATCACAGTGCAAATTTTCCTCATCGTGTTAAAGATCCGATTTGTGTGTTTTATGAATACAACCCTTTCAGATATCCCATGAGTGATTAATGTTTGGACACATACTTGCATAAAAAGAGAGCTTATAGCTATCCTTCTGTTTTTCTTGCTTCATTTATTCCAGTTCTCAATCACAGCAAGCATCTGTAGCTTAGGACAAAAGTTAGGATCCTCCTGTGAACTGAATTGGGACCAAGACCATCACGTTTCTCCCCCCCC
>JANRMT010062814.1:6901060-6915701 GCA_026402145.1 Polypterus bichir lapradei
TCTTGATAAAGCAAACTCATATCCACACTGTATTACTGTATAGTAGGATGAATGGAACTCGCCAGGTTCATTTTTGGATTGGTATGCTCTCACACACTTAAGCTTAAAACACACACACGCACACGCACACGTACACAGACACTAACCGTATCCACTTAAGCACTGACTATGACTGATGGCTGCACAGCCTATATCCTTCAGTACTCCACATAGGGACTGACTAGCTTCGGCACGAATGACACATGGATGTCCCTGGATATAACCCCTACACCTAAAGGCTGGTGTACCTTAGCCCCTGAGAATAGCCTAGAAACATGAAGAGTGATACACCTTAGTTAATGCCACTTGCCAACCAATGATGTGTTACTTCTATCATGCTGTCCTCTTTTGGGAAATCTCCCTCCATCTGCTAACCCTGCTAAGAAAGTAGCATCTCCCCACATCAAGTACCGTGTGTCTAACTTTACTATTTAAGTTACACGAGATATGCAAACAAAGTAACAGCAATGTCATAAAAGAAAATATAACTTGGTAGTAAAATCTGGATGTATGGTCCTAAATAAAAATGCCCCCTTGCTTTAAAGTCAGAAAGTTTTCTGAAGACTAGTAGCAAATAAAATGTCAGTGTGTCAAAAGAGGGGATCGCCCCGGTCGGCTTGTTTAAATTCAGCTTAAACAGTTCATTCTGTCGAGTGTAAAAGTCTGTGGGACGAGATGCAAGAACTTTTTCCTGGTCGTCAGTCATGACAAACTTGGCGTGCCCTTGTCCATCGGCTGCTGTTTATCCTTTACTGGGTGCTTTATTGAGCATGCTCAACCAACCTCTTACAGAAGATATAAAAAGTCTACACACCCCTGTCAATATCACAGATTTTTCTATAATAAAAAAATTAAACCATAATAAATCCTGTCATTGCTTACTCCACCTTTATTGCAGAATTGCAATCAATACAAAAAGGTGAAAACAAATCGGAAACTAATCAGTGAAAAACGAAAGAAAAACCCTACAAAAACCTGGCTGTATTAGCATCCACACCCTTTAATAGAATAAAAGGACCCTTTTGAATATTACTTGTGTTCTCTTCAGTGTATTGTATTGTATTGACCCCCCTTTTTTTTTTTTTTTGGACACCCCTGCACGCCCAACCTACCTGGAAAGGAGTCTCTCTTTGAACTGCCTTTCCCAAGCTTTCTTCCATTTTTTTCCCCTACAAGGGTTATTTTTGAGAGAGTCAAGGCTGGGGGGCTGTCAAGAGGCAGGGCCTGTTAAAGCCCATTACGGCACTTTTTGTGTAATTTTTGGGCTATACAAAAATAAATTGTATTGTATTTAATAATCATGGATGTGGCTGCATTCAGAATCGGCCAATCACAGTAACCGTCATCTCAAATAGTAGTTATTATACACCCAACATCAATTAAACGAAAGCACATAGTGTAACAGTGGGCACTCGCTGCTTGAAGGTGTGGTATTCTCTTTGCTATCATTACATAAGTTGATAGCTTCTCACATTTTATTTAACAGAACTTTTTCAGCTCTCTTGCCTCCATGTCTATTTGTTCTAAAGGAGGGTTTCTTAAACTTTTTCTGGTCACAACCCAATCTTACCCTTCATAGTGTCTTTTAGTGGTGGGACAATCGTAAGAGGGGTGTTGTGTGAATCGACAATAATTGGAGCAATGTCAATTGCTTAATTAACCTGCAGTAACACAACACAACTCACTTTGCAAACCATCTGAGACTTGGAAGCATTAAATTCATCAGTAACTTGTGACCCAACAACAGCTCTAAAGTCATCAACAATCTCTAGCCCTGACCAACAGATAGCCATGCAAAAGGCTCTGTCTTTATTCCAGGTAGCACATTTTGCAACGTGGTAACTGCCGATGGTCAGGCATAAGCCTGCATCTTCTGGCTCAGAAGCAGCTCCTTACAGCATGAGCTAATTGGAGAACTCCCATGCTCATGCAAGCAGTGCCTGCTTCTAAGCTCTTCAACTGGCCAATACAGTTGATGTCAGCTGAATTTTATTCATTCAGCCCCCCGACTTTTTCTGCATAGCAATACCACACACAGCTTGGAGGAACTTGACTCAAGACTAATAAATTGAAAGGTGTCACATAAAGTGGTAGACTGGGATCAAGTTTGGAAATCTCTGTAATTGAGAGTAAGAGTCGGGAGAAGCTAGAAATGTGTTATTTTGTCTAATTATTACTTTGTTTTCTGCTTTTTCATCTTGAAAGTCTGTTAAGCAAACCATTAAAGCTGGTAAACTGGACTGTCAAGCTTACCCTCATGTGTGCCAGAGTGCTGGAGTGCGAGCGTACCCTAGTGTCCGCTTCTTCCCCTACATTGGAGGAAGGCAGGTAAGTTCAGTTAATTTTATTCTCATTAAACACCTTTTTTTAATTAAGAGAATAGCTTAACAATAACAACAATAACTTTAATAACTTATCCAAAGTTATGGTGGCGTGCATGGATACGGTCGCTTTGCACTCCCTGAAATGGCTCCTTTTAGCAGCTGTTTTATCTATTGGAGAACTGCATCAATAATTTCATTGTACTGATGTGCAATTACAATAAAGCATTCTAATCTAATCTACACTCACCGGCCACTTTAATAGGTACACCTTGCTAGTACTGGGTTGGCGCCTGTATTGCCTTCAGAACTGCCATAATTCTTTGTGGCATAGATTCATCCAGGTGTTGGAAAAAATCCTCAGGGATCCTCATGTCCATGTTGACATGATAACATCACACAATTGCTGCAGATTTGAATCTCACGCTCCACCACTACTGCAGCTCCCCAGGATTTACTTTGCCCACACCTGTCTTAGAGTGACCTGTTGGGTTCTTGGTCACCTCCCTGACCAAGGCCCTTCTTGCCCAGTTACTCAGTTCAGCCTGACAGCCCTCTGTAGGAAGAGTCCTGGTGGTTCCAAACTTCTTTTGTTTCACAATTCTGGAGGTGACTGTACTCCTGGGAACATTCAAAAGCTTTGGAATTAGTTTTATCTCCTCGTCCTGATCTGTGCTTCACTACAGTTTCATTGTGGAGGTCCACAGAGAGTTCCTTGGACTTCATGGTTTTTTGTTTTTTTTTGTTGTTGTCCTGCCCATGCAGTTTGAATTGTAGGGCCTTCTATACTCAGGTACACGTGTGCTTTTCTAAGTGATGTCCAGTCAATTCAGTTTACCACAAGTGGACGCTAGTCAAATTTTAGGCACATATCCAGGAGAATTTAAAGAAAAAGGGATGCACCCTGAGTACAGTTTGGAGAGCCAAAGCAATGGGTCTGATTATTTATATGAATGAGAGATTTTATTTCTTGAGTTTAAATAAACTTGAAAACCTTTCTAAAGACGTGGTTAAACTACCGTATTTACTCGTGGATAAGTTCTCCCACGGATAAGTCGGGACTTGATTTTACCGTCTAATTTCCGGTATTTTATAATGTCGGTCGTATAAGTCAAATGCGGAAAACTCATATTGGTCCAAGAGATAATGATATGCTAACACCCACCTGAGAGAGTAACCACGGAGCACACTGCCTTTTTTTTTCCTATGTATTGTGTGTACATGTCCACACGGTAATACCCGAACTATTCCAAAGCGACGTTTACACTGTTTTGTGTTTTTTTGTATCTCATACCCTCATACACCTTTACGTTGGAGTGTTCGATCAGAAGAAAATTTGAAGCTGGTTTTAAATTAAAAAGAAAGAAAGAAATTGGTAACTGCGCTGCTGCAACAAAATTCCATGCTTCTGAGAAACTGGTGCGAGATTGGAGGAGGCAAGAAGATGTAAAAAAAAAATAAAGTTTCGCATTTTTGAATGGGCGTATAAGTCGGTGGTCTGATTTTATGATCGATTTTTCAGGTTTCAAGACCCGACTTGACGGTATGTCATTATGGGTTATGATTGATGGTCAAAAAATGTCAAATTTATCCATTTAATATTAAATGTGTACCATAGAAAATTTTGCAGAAAGTGAAGGGGTCCAATTACTTTCTGAATCCACTGTGTATATCCAGAGATGACGGGACCTTCGGCTTCATTCAGTGACCAACCTGTACCATCATGCCCAACTTTTATCCATGGGGCTGGCTATGCCAAATACCTAGAATACAACTGTCAATGGTGTAACTTTTAGTGCATCATTAGTTTAGTAGTTTTAATTAAGGACTTGCACATAGCATAGGCATTGCATTTTTCTCATTTGCTTTTCACTTTTTAATTGTTTACGTTATTTGTAGAAACATCCTGAGGGAGAGCACATTAACAGCAGGGAATCCAAAGCAATTGCAGATCTTCTGAATCAGAGGCTACAGCAGATAAATCCCCAGGTACAGGACAAGCCACATGTCAAGTTCATGGTGAGTACCTGTGTTTCTTCAGTCTGACCAAACACCGATATCTAATGCTTAGCACTCATTTTCATTGTAAACTTCTTCTCTTAATTTAAGTTCGGATTTGACAAAGGTGGTGTTCTTGGAAATGAAGATTAGACAGTCCATTTTCACATCAACAGCAACATTTATTTCTATAGCACACTTTCACACAAAAAATATTGATCAAAGAGCTTTACAAGATGTCAAAGAGAAAGTTACAAGAAAAGTTGAAATAAGATTAGGCAAGAATATTAATGAATATGTAACAGAGGACAAATAAATAAATCCAGATGATCTTAAATAAGTCTCTGAAGATGAGTCAGATGATCAGGTCAAATGGCCAGGAGGAGAGAAAAAAAAAAGTAACTCCAGCTAAGCTGAAGAAGAAAAACAAAAAAAAATATGCAGGGGTTTAAGGCCAAAAAACCACCCAGTCCCCACTGGGCATTCTACTTAGCATAAATGTTCTTAAGTCATTCCTCATTGTTTCCAGGCTTTGCCTGAGAGGATTCAGTGCTATGGGTCTCATGAACAGCTTGGACGCCCATCTTAATTCCAGAATCACAAGTAGCTGCATGGTGCCTTAGTCAGGTGATGGTAGAGCAAAATGCCACCACAGAAGAACTGGAAAAGACCACAGAGAAAAGTAGAGAATAATAAACAACATTAATTTATATAGCATGTTTTTCGTACAAATGGTGTAGCTCAAAGTGCTTTACAGGATGAAGAAAGAAACAAAGAAAAAATATAAAACTAAAATTAGGCAATACTAATTAACAAAGAATAAAGTAATGTCTGTTCCACAGTATCTATTCCAGATTTTAGATGCATAACAGCAAAAGGCAAACTCACCACTTCTTTTAACCTTGGCTCTTGGAATTATAAGAAGACCACCATTAGAAGATCTGAGATTACGACTGGGAATATATGGGGGACAGGCACTCCAGAATATAATAAGGAGTAGATTATTTAAGGCTTTATACACTATTAGTAGTTTTTAAAGGGTGACCAATTTAACAACGCTAAAATAGTGAGATGTGCTCAGATTCTCCTCTTCTAGTTAAGATTCTGGCTGCTGCATTCTGCGCTAATTGCAACGGATTGATGTCTTTGTTAGGTTGTGCCATTGGGATAGCATAACATTAATCTAGTCGACTAAAAACAAAAGCATGGGTTAATTTTTCAGCATCATGCAATGTTATGAGGTCCAACTTTTGCAATATTTCTTAAAACCTCCTTAGCGTTACAGCTTTGGCCTGTAAAAACAGTGCTAATAACATTAGTCCCAGGTATCGCTCGGGTAATATAGACACGTCTCACGTAAGACCCAAGGATTACTCGAGCTGTAAAAGTGCCAACAGCATTCGTGCTGCGCATTACTCAGTATGGACGTGTTTTGTATAAACGTCAGGTCCAAGTATTACCCGGGCAACGGTGTCTTGTAAGAAATGCCTCTCCTCTCTCTGCATTGACAACGAAGTGCTGAAATGAAAATTCAAAATTTCCTACGTTTTCCTTATTTTATTTTCCATTGGGTGTGCTGTACATATGTGACAAAAT
This sequence comes from Polypterus bichir lapradei, assembly GCA_026402145.1. Lineage (NCBI taxonomy): Eukaryota > Metazoa > Chordata > Cladistia > Polypteriformes > Polypteridae > Polypterus > Polypterus bichir. The sequence continues at coordinate 6,907,015 of JANRMT010062814.1, forward strand.
GTAAACAAAAACTCAAAGTGAAGAAATTAATCGCAGAGTCCTCCTTTGGACTTTCATTTTCAGCTTGAACAGTCAAAGAAGCTGCAAAAAAGAAAAGCCCAACGCAAATAAGCACTGGCGCCACCTGCTGCTCATTGAATTTTTCATTTTCCGAGTTGCATTTTCAAGTTCTTAACATACAATTATATTTTAATTAGCTTGGGGCTAAGACTTCAACATATGACTGACACGTTTTTTAGCAGGTACCGGTAGCTTCTACTCACACTCACTCGCATCATCACTGAGCAAACACAGCACAAAACATGTCAATGTCCTGTCCTTTCTCCCAGTTTCAAAACACCAGCTTTAAACATGAATTCTGTGGTGCCAGCACCACGTGCCAAATGGATCCTCTGCTCTTTTAGGTGTCTTACTACATGAACCCTGGTCTCCTTACTGGTAGCACTCGTAGTAAGCAGAGCAGGGTTCATGTCATGGATCCTCCCTGGGTGGAGTTTGCAAGTTGTGTGGGTCAGTGTCTGCTTGGGATTCTTCTCACAGACCAAAGCCATGCAAGTTAGCTGAATTGCCAGTCCTAAATTGGCCCTAGTGTGTTATTGGGGTGTGTGGGTATGTTCGCCCTGCAATGGACTGGTACCCTGTCCAGGGTTTATTTTTTCCTGCCACCTGTACTCTGTGTTTGTTGGAGTAGGCTTCAGCAGACCCTCACAATCCTGTTCAGGACTAAGCAGGTTAGAAAATGACTAAATGACTACCTTTTAAGACACTGTAAGAGAACAGACAGACCTCAATAAAGACCACTACCCAGGTGACCCCATATAATTGGAATTCAGTAAATACAAAAGAAAACGCACAATAATTACAAAAACTTCTTTCCAGAGGCAGGTTCTCAAATGAACTGCTTCAAGATGGCAGATCTTCCGGTCTTAAGTCCTTGCGACAGGACGAAGCGGATCCAGGCGGATCGATACTGGGAGTGACATCAGGGGTGCAACAGCTGTCAACCATCCAGTCTGCCGTGGGAGGAAGAGCAAAGGCATTAGGAGATGGTGCCAACCCCTGGAGCGGCGAGATATTACAATCTCCAGAGCCCTTACTCTGTTCACTATATGCACATGCGTGACAACACCAATATACCGACACAACATCACATTTCTGTTACCTTGTGTATGCACTGATTTATGTGTTTTTGAGATAAAAACATGTTTTACATTTAAATGTGTTTGCAAGTTTTCCACTCAGGTTTACCATTCCGGTAAAATGATTTTCTCAAGTAAGAAACTTTATTACTTTCACCTCCGTAACACATCACACGTTCGCTCATTCCTCTCCTTTTCTAATGCTGAGAAACTAATCCATGCTTTTATCTCATCCCGCATCGATTATTGTAACTTGCTGCTGGCAGGTGCCCCTTCTAATCTTATATACAATACAATTTATTTTTGTATAGCCCAAAATCACACAAGGAGTGCCGCAATGGGCTTTAACAGGCCCTGCCTCTTGACAGCCGCCCCAGCCTTGACTCTCTAAGAAGACAAGGAAAAACTCCCAAAAAAAAAAACCCAGTAGGGAAAAAATGGAAGAAACCTCAGGAAAGACAGTTCAAAGAGAGACCCCTTTCCAGGTAGGTTTGGGTGTGCAGTTATATCACAGCTCCAGTTGATTCAAAACTCTGCTGCAAGAGTCCTTACAGGGACCAGCAACAGTGAGCACATCACACCCATCTTTCTCCCTGTGTCTTACCGGATTCAATATAAAATTCTATCAATAACCTACAAAGCTTTAAATGGCCTTGAACTGGACTACATCAGTGGCCTTCTCCATCACTATGTGCCTGTCCGCCCACTAAGGTCCTCTGATTCTGGTAATCTTGTTGTGCCCCACACTAACCTGCACTCTATGGGTGACAGCAGGGCCTTCAGCTCCATAGTACGCAGCCTTTGGAATGCCATCCCGAAATTAATTAGAATAGCTGGCTCCATTCATTCTTTTAAAAAACAACTTAAAACTCCTCTATTTAGGAAGGCTTTTAACTTTACTTCACATTCTGCCCTTTCTTTCAGTTTACCTCTCTGTCCAGGGGCTCAGGATAATTTGTGTGTCTGTTATATCACAAATTAGGTTATTTGTTAGGTTTTCTTTTAGTATTGAATTTAGTATTTTACTCTGGTTTATTGTTCTTTATTCTATTTAATGCTTTGTTATCTGTTTCATTGTTCTATTCAGAAAAACATATGTATCCAATGTTACATATACCCTGCTGTTTGACTCTGTGAAGCACCTTGAGCATGGGAAAGGCGCTATATAAATAAAATGTATTATTATTATTATTATTATTATTAAAGAACACACTGGTGGGCTCAATAATCACAAAGGGACTGGTAGGCCAAGGAAAACCTCCATTGTTAAGGACAGAAGAATTCTCACTGTGGTCAAGAAAAAGCCCCAGACGCCTGTCTGACAGATCATACGCAGTCTTCAGGGGGTCAGTGTGTGTGTGTGTGTCAGAGATGACGATCAGCAGAAGGCTTTATGAACAGAATTACAGAGGTCACACTGCAAGATGCAAACCACAAAAACAGGATGGACAGATTACAGTTTGTGAAAAAGGACTTTGAATTCCTGCAGAAGGTCTTGTGGACGGACGAGTCAAAGGTGAATCTGCATCAGAGTGACGGCAAGAGCAAAATGTAGACACAAGAAGGAACTGCCCAAGATCCAAAGCAGACCACCTCATCAATTAAAAATGGTGCTGGGGGTGTTATGACTTGGTAATGTATAGTTGGCACATTTCTCTTCATTGATGATGGAACAATGAATTTTGAGGTGTGTAGAAACATCTGATCTGCTCAAGTTCCAGGAAAGGCCTCCAAACTCCCCGGACGGCTCTTCATCCCACAACACGATAACAAGCCAAACAGGCTGCTGAGGCCACACAGGAGTTTATCAAAGACAAAAAATGGAAAATTCTTGAATGGCCAAGTCAGTCACCCAAGTTAAACCCAGCTGAGTAGGCCTCCCAAATGCTGAAGAGAGAACTTAAGGGGACAAGCCCACCAATGCAAGCAGGAGCTGAAGATTGGCTGCATTAGAGGCTTGTCAAGAGCATCACCAGATAAGACCATCAGCACCTGGTGGTGTCTTGTGAATCGCACACTTTAACCGACCTGCCATTGCTGTGTGCCAAATATCATGGTGTCGCTCTCGAAATGACGGGGATCGTGTATAAAAAGTGTTGTGTGACAGAAATGTGTGCAGATCCCCTTAAATGAAAGTCTGCAATGTGCATATTAATCACAATGTCCGAAGTGTTTGATTTGTAATTTTAGACTTTGGAGCAGACGGGGGACAGCAAGGAAAGCGAGTCTTTGTCCCCAGACATTTATGGAGGGCATTGTATCCGTAGGGTTCTGGCTGATCTCTTCTAAGACAAAAGGAAAAGGAAGTGTCTCTGTCTCTACTCTTTTATAGGACGCCTGTTTGTGAAGCTACCAGAATGCTGAACATGTTACAAATCTAAATCTTCTAAAAATGCTAGCTTTCTTTGTAATGTTAGATGTATTCAAACTCTGTTGTTTATTTTTTTTTTATTTTATTTTATTTTATTTTTTTTACAGGATGAACTTTAATGAAGGATAAGAGGAAGAAAGGTGTTTTGGGTGGCTTGCCACTTCTTTGCCCAAAAAAGACTTAAAGAAGGCACGCTTCATTGCCCGTCAGAAAAAATAAAAAATAACAAGGTATAAAACAAGAAAACTGACAACAGTCTGCTCTCCTGTGCTCTTGAAGTGGAGGGACTGCACTGAAGAGCATTGCAAGGCTTCATGGACACTGAGATTTGACTTCCCTCTTGAGGCATTTTGGTGGTTTGTAGTTTTGTCATCACAGACGTGGTCTTTTGGGCAATTTGCTGAAAAACTTAAAACCGACAAACAGGGCGCTGGAAAAGGAAGACTTGGGGATTTGGTCAGACATTCCAGTCGTTGTTCAGATTCTCTGGAGTGCTGCACTTCACTTCTCTGAAAGCCTTCACTGACATTTAGTCGTATTGATTTTGTTTAATTTTTTAAACTGGTGGCGTATCGCTCAAACCTTCAAAGCCACACAGAAGTGATCTGTGCATTTGAAATAGTTTAACGTAAAAAAAGTCTTTGCCAACCTTTTGATATTTCAGTCCACTGCGTCCTTTTTACATAACAGGACAACGCGCTCTTCAGTCTGTTTCCTGGTCTGTTAGTAATGTCTTATTTCTGATATTTTGGGGATTCTAAACTCTCTTCTCATTTTGGGACAAAATGCTGAAATGCCTTCCTCTGTGTGCCAAGTGGGCATTTGGCTAACTTATCCCGAGAAACGGCTCTGGATTGTGTATTCATTACTCTTACTAAATAATTATTGGTTCCACAGTGGATGTCAAACAGTGTCAATGGGACGGGCCTCGGCATTTCTGGTCTTTCTGACTTTATTGACCTACAGAAGTAAGCGGTCATCTTAAAAAAAACAATTATGAGTCCCCATTGTGTGTACTTTTTTTTCCCAGTGTATCAGATAGAAAAATGGAAAATAAACTAAGGAAGGAAAGTGTGTTTGGAAAGGTGATAGAAAAACTGGCAGCCCCTCTCACAGAAGGCCTTAAAGGAGCAGCGCCTTACTGTTTTAGGTAGATGAGCAGAAAACTTGATTAGCTAATAAAGGCGAAAGGATTGGTGACATCAGATGACAATTCTGGAAGTGTCTTGCGTGACTTTTTAATATTTTGGAGAGCTTTGCCGAAGATCAAATGTGCTTAAAATATTTACATCCATTTTCTAGACCCAAGTAATCCATTTCAGTGACTTTACAATATTTCAAACAGAATTAACAGGCAGTCCTTTACGAGATTGAAATTGTCGGGACCTCTATATGCTGCTTGGATTTAAAACACAAAATAGTCCAAAAAATTCTGTTGCAGTAATTTATTATTTGGTTGTTGTTGGTTTTATGGAACTTGTTTTACTCTTCAAATATGCGTGTATAATTGGTTTGGGGGGGGCTTTGGGGATTCAGACTGACTCTTCTGACGGTAATGCTCTAGTTTCTTACCTCTTAAGGCTTGCTCCTTCTGAGGTTAATAAAGCTCGGATATTTTCTAACGTGTGATTCTTTTTTTAATTTTGTTGCCATTTCTATTAAATACATTCCTTTTTATGTAAACCCTAACCCATCAAAGATGGTTTGAAACCTAAGTAATCAACGTATGTATGCAATGCGTATATCTCAATTATATGCCTTTTGGTAGGGGAGTCATTAAAGGATTGTTAATGTTTGTGATGTGCCATCTGTTAGAATGCCAAGTGCAATTCAAATGTCTCTGTTATCTGCCATTTGGTAGGGGATTCATTAAAGTAGTGTTAATGTTTGTGATGCGCCCTTTGTTGGAATACTAGATGCAATGCGTATACCTCAGTTATATGCCATTTGATGGGGGATTTATTAAAGCAGTGTTAATGTTTGTGGTGCACCCTTTGTTGGAATGCTAGATGCAATGCGTATACCTCAGTTATGCACCATTTGGTAAGGGGTTTGTTAAAGTAGTATTAATGTTTGTGGTGCATCCTCTGTTCGAATGCCCAGTGCAATGCACATGTCTCTGTTATATGCCATTTGGTAGGGGATTCGTAAAAGTAGTGATGGTGTTTGTGATGCGCCCACTGTTGGAATGACAAATGCAATGCTTTGCATTCTTGCAAACTAGTTGTGCTATCTGTTCAAGACAGGTTGTAATCTAAGTAACCAACATAAACCTTTGCATTACCATTTGCAGTGCACCATGCACTGCATGTGTCTCTGCTATGTGCCAGTTGGTGTGGGATTCATAAATGCAATGTTAATGATTGTGCTGCACCATCTGTTGGAATGAGACGTGCAGTGTCTCTGCTGAATGCCATTTGGTATGTTTTACTAGCATGCTAGAATTCTATAAGGAAGCAACAATAGGATATAATCAAAGTGGTGCCTTTGAAGTTCATTTTGAATTTCAGAAAGTATTTGATGAGGTGCCACATGAGAAGCTGAACATCAAACTAAAAGAAGTGGGAGTTCAGGGTGTGGTGTGTAGGTGGGTGCAAAATTGGCACAGATACAGGAAGCAAAGGGTGATGGTGTGAGGAGCCTTATCAGAATTGTGTGATGTTAAGAGTGGTGTCCAGCAGGGGGCAGTTCTGGGGCTGCTGCTATTTTTAATATTTATAAATGATTTAGATAGGAATATAAGGAACAAGCTGGTTAAGTCTGCAGATGATACCAAGATAGGTGGATTAGCAGATAATTTGGAATCTGTTACATCATCACAGAAGGACTTGGACAGCAGACAGGCTTGGGCAGATTTGTGGCAGATGAAATTTAATGTCAGTAAATGTAAAGAATTACAGATGGGAAGTAAAAATGTGAGGTTTGAGTACACAATTAAAGGTCGGAAAATTAAGATTACCCCTCATTAGAAGGATTTAGGAGTCATAGTGGACTCTAAGCTATCGACTTCCCAACGGTGTTCAGAAGCCATTAAGAAGGCTAACAGAGTGTCAGGTTATATAGCGCCTTGATGTGTGCAGTACAAGTCACAGGAGGTTCTGCAGTTATGGAGTCATAAACTGCACCCTGGACTCCAGATGAGGCCTCACCAGTGTGTTATAAAGCTTCAACAGAACCTCCTGGGACTTGTACTCCACACGTCAAGGCGCTATATAACCAGACATTCTGTTTGCCTTCTAACACTGATGGCCAGGTGATGGAGTCCAGTCCTCTGCGACTCCTAAGTTCTTCTTATAAGGTGGACTTTCAATTTTCAGACCTTGAATTGTGTATTCAAAAATCCCATTTTTACTTCCTATAAAGTTTGAGCAGAATCTCCTGTGACTTGTACTCCACACATCAAGGCGCTATATAACCTGACATTCTGTTAATCGTTTCTGAACACTGTCGGGAAGTTGATAGCTTAGAGTCTACTACAACAAAAGGTGATCTCTCGATGTTCAGACCGCAAATTGTGTATTCAAACCTCACATTTTTACGTCCTGCATGTAATTTTTTACATCTACTGACATTAAGCTGTTAAAATCTTTCAACTCCTTTAATTTTCCCTTATAATTCACCCGCTGTAGCCCTGTAATCAGCCTAGTTGCTCTTCTCTGGCCCTTCTCCAGTGCTGCTGTGTCTTTATGGAGTCATAAACTGCACCCAGGACTCCAGATGAGGCCTCACCAGTGTGTTATAAAGCTTGAGCAGAACCTCCTGGGACTTGTACTCCACACGTCAAGGCGCTATATAACCTGACAGTCTGTGAGCCTTCTTAATGGCTTCTGCCAGTCGATAGTTTAGAGTCCACTATGACTCCTAAATCCTTCTCATAAGGTGTGTTCTCGATTTTCATACCACCCATTGTGTATTCAAATCTCACATTTTTACATCCTACATGTAATTGTAAATTGTAAAAGTGGTGGTGGATTTTAGGAGCACCAGGCCCCTCATGGACCCTGTGATCATCAGAGGTGACTGTGCAGAGGGTGCAGACCTATAAATACCTGGGAGTGCAGCTGGATGATAAACTGGACTGGACTGCCAACACTGATGCTCTATGTAAGAGAGTACAGAGCCGACTATACTTCATTAGAAGGCTGGCATCCTTCAACATCTGTAATAAGATGCTGCAGATGTTCTACCAGACGGTTGTGGCGAGTGCCCTCTTCTACGCGGTGATGTGCTGGGGAGGCAGCATAAAGAAGAGGGACACCTCACGCCTGGACAAACTGGTGAGTAAGGCAGGCTCTATTGTAGGCACAGAGCTGGACAGTTTGACATCCGTGGCAGAGCGGCGGGCGCTGAGCAGACTCCTGTCAATCATGGAGAATCCACTGATCCACTGAACAGGATCATCTCCAGACAGAGGAGCAGCTTCAGCGACAGACTGCTGTCACCGTCCTGCTCCACTGACAGACTGAGGAGACCCCACACTATGCGACTCTTCAATTCCACCTGGCGGGGTAAACGTTAACATTATATAAAGTTATTGTCTATTATACCTGCATTGTTATCACTCTTTAATATTTTTTATCAGTATGCTGCTGCTGAAGTATGTGAATTGGGATTAATAAAGTATCTATCTATCTATCTATCTATCTAATTCTTTACATTTACTAACATTAAACGTCATTGTCCATTGTCCAAGTCCTTCTCCGATGATTTAAGGCAGGGGTCTCGAACTCCAGTCCTGGTGGGCCGCAGTGGCTGCACATTTTCATTCTAACCCTTTTCCTAATCAGTGACCAGTTTTCACTGCTAATTATCTTCTTTTTCTTTCATGTTAATAGCCCTGTTTTTAAGGATTCAGACCTCTGAATTGATTCCTTTCTTCATTAAATGGCAGCCAAACAGAAACGAGATGTGAAACGAGCCAAAAGATGACCAGCTGAACTGGGTTTTCAAACTCTAGCCAATTTCACGCCAACCAATCTCTTAATGAGAAGCTCATTATTGCAGTTAATTAAACCCATTCTTTAATTCCACACTGCGGTGGGTTGGCACCCTGCCCGGGATTGGTTCCTGCCTTGTGCCCTGTGTTGGCTGGGATTGGCTCCAGCAGAGCCCTGTGACCCTGTGTTAGGATATAGCGGGTTGGATAATGGATGGATGGATGGATGGATTTAATACCA
>JANRMT010062814.1:6915801-6930579 GCA_026402145.1 Polypterus bichir lapradei
TGCCCTAATATGTTTACGAGTGTATATGTATGTGTGCATGTCAAATATTTACACACAGCTGTTTAATTCTTATGATTGACTGTTTAGCAATTTTATGCTCTGTGCATAGAAACTGTTCCTGAATCTACTGGTGCGAGTGCCAATGGTCGTGTACCATTTGCCAGGTGGGAGGAGTACGGCCAGTACTTGGGTGGGAACCCATATAGGAAAAACTTGGGTGGTTGTTGGTGGGGCCATCAGGGGGTCAGAATGTGGATCCCAATGCCCCAGTGCAGTGACGGAGACACTGTACTGTTTAAAAAAACAAAAAAAATAAAAACTGAGGTTTTGACTTTCTGTCATAAAAAAAAAAATCCCTGGGCATTCTTCGTAAAGAGGAGGGTATATCCTACTGTCCTGACTAAATTGTCCACCACGACCTGGTCTTTCTGGCCCCCTAATCATCCCATGTCTCTAATTGGCTATCTGTCTTTCAGCATTTCACCACCTAACAGCTAATGTGTGGTCAGCGCACTGGCGCAAAATGGCTACATCCCGTCATCCAGGTAGATGCTGCACATTAGTGGTGGTTGAATTGGCTCACAATGTAAATCTCTTTGAGTACTGAGAAAGGAACTATATGAATGTAAAGAATTATTATTATTAGTGTGTCGGAGAAGGGATGTTCAGCATTGTTCATATTGGCAATCAATTTTCTCTTTATTCTCTCCTCCTCTCCTATCTCCAGAGGGTCCAAAGTGTGTCCCATAAGTGAGCCCGCTGTTTTAATTATTTTGTTCAGTCAATGGGCTTCTCTTGAAGTGATTTTACTAGCGTAACACACCACACTGGCTGTCAGAGTCGTCACTAACCACATAAGAACATGAGAAATGTAACAAACTAGAGGACACCATGCAGTTCCATCAAGTCTGTTTGTTTAGCTAATAACTAAGCTGTCCAAACATCTCACCTAGATTCTGCTTAAAAGGTTGTCAAGGTTTCTTCCTCAACTACATATCTTTGTAATTTGTTCCAGAGTCCCACAGTTCTTTGTGTAAAGAAATGCTTCCTGTGTTCAGTTTTAAATGTACTTCCATTTAATTTCCACATTAAAGGCCTGCAGTCTCCTAAGGAAGAAGAGCCTACTCTTCCCTTCCTTGTATAGCTCCTCTGTGTCACGAGACCAGTCCGGCCTGTCATTGATGTGGATCCCCAAGTACTTGTAGGAGTGCACCACCTCTACATCCACTCCCTGGATAGTGACCGAACATAGAAGCTCTCTGGTGCAGCTGAATTTCATGATCAGTTCATTGGTTTTGCTGATGTTAAGATGCAAAAGATTCTCTTTAACTGTATTTTCTCTATTCAGTCACTCACTTTGTATGGAGCAATTTCTAGACATGTTTTTAATGTACTGTAGGTATTGCTACTTACATGGAATTCTGAACTTTGAAACAGATATGCAAAAAGCAAAGGAGTTAATTCAATCATGCAGTAAGGTAGACTTTGGTGCATGTTCACTCACATAATGCAGGCCCATTGTTGATGTATTTTTCCGTATTTCTGTTGCAGGATGGTCTGGCTCATGTTGGCTGGATTGACTGTACCTCTCAAGGGCAGCTTTGTGAAAGTTTTGATATTACTACTAGCATGACTGCATATTTCCCACCTGGAGCATCTCTTCAAATAAAAGGCGGAGGTTTGGTATGTGTCTCTATACTACAAATATAAGAAATTTAAGTAGTTTACAGTGCCGTCCATAATGTTTGGGACATTAAATTCCCCTTCTGCTTCACAGTTTCAAATTAAAAATTCCCACAATTCAGACATTGTGAATAAAGTGCACATTGCAGACTTTCATTTAAGGGTATTTGCATGCATTTCAGTAAAAATACTATTTAAGCATTTAGACCTGTTAGGCGAAAGAATATTTTCTTTCTCTTTAATTCGTGATTGAGACCTTTAACATTCCAGCTCACAAAGTTAACTGTTTGGTCATGGATACCTTGCTTCTGAGCTTTTGTTGTCATTGTGTAGTTTTAATTTAAGATAAGACAGCTGTGATGTTAATTTCCAATTTTTCCATGAAGCCAATTGTTACATTGATACTTATAATTATAAGAATTAAAAGTATAGATTAAAAATAGCTTGCTTTCTTTCTCTACCCGCCCCCTAATTTGTCTCCTGGCTTGAGGCTTGACCACACTTCACAAAGTCCCAGCCCTCTGGCATACCTAGAGACAGAGCACATCCAAAACAAAACAAGCCCCCAAACAGCGGTGTATAAGCATTAAAACAGAGAGATCTATTGACAATACAGTCCAAATACTATAAGCATAAAATACAATCTTAAACAGTCTTCAGAGAGTAAACCCAGGGAATGATGTTAAACAGTAGCCCTGGATAAGTACAGTAAGCCCTAATACAATAAACCAAGGGTATGATGTTAAACAGTCCCAAAAGAGGAAAAAGAAAATTAACACATACATACATACATACATGCATATAACTGCATGTATTTCCGTCACACCATGTAGAAATTATAACACTTTTCCTACATGGTCCCCCTCATTTCAGGGCACCATAATGTTTGGGACACAGCAATGAGAACTTGTCGTATACCTCTTGCAACCAATGACTACGTGAAGTCTGCGATTCATAGACCTCACCAGATGCTGAGGAAGCAGCCATCTTCATCTCCTGCTTGTTTTGGAGGCTTTTCCCCTCAGCTTATGGAAGGCCTGCTCAGCTAGCTTGGCCATTGAAGAATTTTCCATTTTTTTAGCTTTGAAACACTCCTGTGTCACCTCGGCAGTATGTTTGGATCAGTATCTTGTTGTAGGATGACATGCTGTCGAATGAGTTTGGAGGCATTTCCTAGAACTTAAGCAGATCAGATTTTTGTGCACACCTCAGAATTCATTGTGCCACTGCCATCAGCAGTTCATTCATCAATGAAGAGAAGTGTGCCAGGTCCTGTGGCAGCCATACATACCCAAGCCATAACACCCCCAGCACCATGTTTAACAGATGAGGTGTTCTGCTTTGGATATTGGACAGTTCCTTCTCGTCTCAACAGTTTGCTCTTGTCATCTTTCTGATGCTGGTTCATCTTTGTCTCATTTGTCTTCAAGACCTTTTTCCAGAATTCTGCAGGCTCTTTTAAGGCCTAACATTTACACCCTTCTTTTGTGGCTGACTAGTGGTTTGCATCTTGCAGTGTGGCCTCTGTATTTCTGTTCATGAAGTCTTCTACAGATAGATGAGCATGTGTCAGAGACGACTGTTTCCAGAAGACTGTTTCTGATCTGTCACACAGGCATTTGGAGCTTTTTCTTGACCATAGTGAGGATTCTTCTGTCATCAGCAGTCAAGGTCTTCCTTGGCCTACCAGTCCATTTGTGATTACTGAGCTCACCAGTGCATTTTTTATTCTTCTTGATTTTCTTCTAACAAACAGTTGATTTTGATCATCCTAAGGTTTTATTCTTGTTTTTTTAGCCATGTAATGGCTTCTTTAACTTTCACAGGCTCAGCTCTTGTCCTCATGTTGAACAATGGTAACTACAGACTCCAAAGGGTAGAAGCAATCCAAGGTATCTTATGAAGCCATTAAACCCACCTGAGGAATCACAAATGCCTATGATGCCAATTGTTCCAAACATTATAATGCCCTGGGATGGGGGGGGGGACACCAGGTAGAAAAAGTGTTGTGTGACAGAAATGTCTACAAATCCCTTTAAACGAAAGTCTGTAATGTGATTCAAGTTCACAATGTCTAAAGTGTTTGATTTGTAATATTTAACTGTGGACCAGAGGGGGAAATCAAGAAAAAATATGTCTTGTCCTAGATGTTATGGAGGGCACTGTAGATATTTCATTCTTTCTCCTTGACTATATAGATATACTGTAATTGCTTTATTTACATTACTTTGTTACTGAATTTTGTTCTCTCTTAGTTTTTTAGCAGCCTTGATGCAAAGGAGATCTACAGTGGAGTATTGGAGCATTTACCCGGTTTAGAGACTCTTACTAAAAATAATTTTAAGGTAACACATTTATGAAAGCAAAGTTTATAGGAGTTAATAAATACTGTAAATCGAGGAATGCATTTAGAGGCGGTCAATCCATTAGGTGACATAGGCGGCCGTCATCTGAGGGGTGCTGTTTATGGAAGTTATAGACGGCTTGCTGTGGACACCAAGGGGAACAAACCACCTCCCCCAGATCATCATCCAACTCTGACAATACTCGGTGAATACTGTTACCTGCCGGGCATCATTTTTGAAAGTAACACTTCATACACCAAGGGGCATGTGCTCCTTAAAGTCAGTAGTATGTCCACCAAGGGGTGCCGTTTGTTCCACTGATGGGGTACATTCTTCAGACACTGAGGTGGGGACCCGCAGGTCATCCAGGTCTAATAATATTGGCTTATCTGCTTTGGACAATGAGGGGCAACATCCACCAACCCTGCCTAGGGCTCCAAATGGGCTTCAACTGACACTGAATATATTCAATGGCTAAGGCATAGGCTACAAGCCTTGAAGTTGTCAGTTTAGTCACCATCACTGATGAGACCCTGACCAAGACACTAATCTTGTTAGTGCTCTAGTTGTTCAATAAACTAAATATGTAAAGTAATATACACTGTGATTTCTAAATACTTTTGGACAAAAGTGTTTCCTAAATAAGTAAACATTGATAAGAATAAATTCTGCAGAAAGATCGGTTAAACAGGACATCAAGTAAAAGGTAAATGTTTAGGGAGTTGAGGATTTGGGATTTCATTTTTGATCATTTTTACAATAGATTATGAGAAGAGTGCCTAAGAAAATTCTAAATTATATTTACAGTGTATATATATATATATATATATATATATATATATATATATATATTGTGAACTTGAACCCGGACACAGGCAGACGGACAACATTTTCGCACCCACACACTGTTTATTTACAATATATATATATACAAATGTCCTGTGCACTCACAACCCCAGTGCCTCCAGCACCGATTCCCCCAATGTCCAGGGCTCACAGTCCTTTTGCCTTCCTGGCCGCCTCCCGTCCTCTCTCTCCAGCTCCGTCCACTTCCACCCGACTTCCGCCTTGACTGGAGAGAGGCGGCCCCTTTTATGGGGACCCGGATGGGCTCCAGCTGCTTCCCGGCACTTGACGTTGGCCACACCCCTGTGTGGCGAAAGTGCCGGCTGCGCACCCGGAAGCCGTCCGTGTGTCCCCTGTCGTCTTCCCCCCGGCACTTCCTGGTGTGGCGGAAGTGCCGGGCTCCCGGGATAATTAGGCACTGGGGCGCCGCCTGGCGGTGGCCACGGGTCCCTACAGGGCTGGGCTTCCAAGCCCTGTACCCGAGGCCCCCTGCATAACCAGGACGGACACCCCCACTCGGTCTGGAGGAGGCACACGCCCTCCTCCGGTCCTCCAAGGCGTCCCGACCGGGCTCCAGCCCCGGCCGAGGACCAGATGGGACAAACCGGCATCGGGGCGCCGCCTGGCGGTGACCACGGGCCCCTACAGGGTAGGGCTTCCATGCCCTCGACCCACGGTCCCCAACAGAACCAGGACGGACGCCCCCTCACGGTCTGGAGGAGGCACCATGCTTATATGAAGTTAAAAAGTGTACTGAAAAGTAAAAAATAAGTCTCATATACATCACTCGTAATATAAAAGCGTGGGCACTTTTCATCAATCAACATTCAAAAACTTCTTCAAATCTTAGCAAAAGCGCCCACCTTTTATTTTGCGAGTGATGTACGAGAGACTTATTTTTTACTTTTTAGTACACTTTTTAATTTAAGCGCGGTTTTTAAAAAGTATTATATATATATAATAGTATTTTCAACTTTTTAGTCTTCCTTTAATATTTCTGGCCGTTACTACCGCCATCTATTGGTGAAATCTTGAACTATTCTTCATATGAAAATTTCATTTCTTAACATGGATTAATTGATCAGTTAGTGAAACTGATTATTGATTCATGTATTGTCATTGAAAGTGAGTAAGTGTGCAAAATTTCAAGTCATTTGGACAATAGGAAGTGGGTTAAATATCGATTGCAAGATTTATGCCAGACAACAAACAGTTGAAGTTTAAAGTAAGTGTGGTAATAATAATGCGCAGGAATCTAGTGCAGTGGAGACATCTATGGGGTGATAAGATCATTACATTTATGAAAGTTGGGAATATCAGCCTATAATGAGTACAAGAAATTTAATAAACATGAGGAGACCATTCAGTCCAAGGTTATTTCTTTAGCTAATACCTAAGCTGTCCCAATATCTCATCCAGATACTTCTTATAGGTTGTCAAGTTTCAGCTTCATGTCTCCGTAGTTTGTTCCAGTTTATCGATATAATTAGCAAGTACATAGATTGTGTGTGTGTGTTTGTTTTGTGTTTTTTTTTTTTTTTTTTTTTTTTAAGTATCATTATTCTAAATTAAATTTCTCTTAGGATAAATTATCTCATCATCGCTGGCTTGTACACTTTACGTTTGGAGAAAAAGAGGAAGGTACAAATGAATACAAGAAGTTGAAAATGCTTCTTAAGGATGAGCAAATTCAGGTGGGTCAAGGGAAAAATGATTTGATTAATAATTACTACTATGCAAGTTTATTGTTCTGGTATTTATTGTACATTGTTACCTAAGCGTTTTAAAAATATGTCCACTTATCCAGTCACATGTGCAGAAGTACAAATGCATTCTATAAGCATCATGTAATAAATCTCTTCTTTGCTTGTTTGTTTTTTTTTTTTTTTTATTATTATTATTTTTTTAAACACAGTCAGTCATTGTCCATCCCGCTATATCCTAACACAGGGTCACGGGGGCCTTCTGGAGCCAATCCCAGTCAACACAGGACACAAGGCAGGAACAAACCCCGGGCAGGGCGTCAGCCCACCGCTGGGCGCACACACTAGGGACAATTTAGGATCAACAATGCACCTAACCTGCATGTCTTTGGACTGTGGGAGGAAACTGGAGCACCCGGAGGAAACTTACGCAGACACGTCTCTATTGTGCAAATTACTTTTTCCAAAACCAGTGAAGATAGTTTTGGAACTATTGCCCATTTCCTTCAGAGGTCAGACTCATTTGTGGGTTGTTAGCTTTACCTCATTAGCATTATATTCTCAAAAAAGATATAAAAAGCATTGCATTTTTTAGCTTGAAAAATATTTTTTTATTAATTCTCATCTTTCTATGGTAAAACGTGCAAAACACTAAAAGTTCAAAGTCAGAAATGTAAAGTATAATGATGATTCATATAATAATATGAACAGCAGCATGCTGCACATTTGCGAGTGACGTGAGAATCACTTTTGGTTTCACTGACTGTTTCAATTTCACTGTCTGAAGGCAGATTCACTTCGTCATCACATTATGAGCCTAGGAGAAGACACGTCTACACCATTGCCCAGATAACACTCAGTGCTGATGCTATTGACACTTCTACAGCCCATGTAAACCTCAGGTCTTATGCGAGACCCATCTATACCATTGCCCGAGTGACAATCGGGGCTAACACTTTTAGCACTGTTATTACAGCCTGAGTGATGCTTGGGTCTAACGCTAAGGAGGTTAATTACACTGTAGGATCAGTTGGCTCCACAGTGCTACTATACTTGAGTACCAGTAAATGACATGTGAGAGTAAGCAGGGTATATGATAAAATAGCTGGACAAAGAACTTTCCTGCCACACTTCTTAATAATGATGGGTAATCACAGCCCAAAACCTTCATCTCGTGCTAGAATTAATTCAGTCAGATCTGAATAGTTAATGGGAAGTCCAAAACCTGAGAATGTCTGTCTGTCTTTTGATTTTTAAGATGCCTTCTGAGTCTTGAAACAAGTAAATGCTAATATCCTGATTTCCCTGACCAGTACATTATATGGATAGATGTAGTTTGTGGTAAATGGAAGCACCTGTTCTTTTAAAATTTTATTTTAGTTTTGAAATGAATGTCATACTATTCAATCAAGCATATAACCGCATTAACAGATAATCATGTACATCAAAATCAATACAGAGAAAAGAAAGTAAAATACAAATATAAAGATTCAACCTCCACCTAAGAGAAAAAAGAAGAGAGATGTGAGCACAAAAAGAGAACCCCTTCTCAATTTTCATGGCTTATGAGACTGGGTTTCGGGGCAGTAGTCCTAGCAGCAAAGCCCATACGTCCCTTTCCCCAGCCGGACTTATCAACAAGAACATTTATTTATATAGCACATGTTCATACAAAAGATGTAGCTCAAAGTGCACAACTCATGTTGTGGGATGCAAAGGTGTTCCTAAGCCACCTGGGAGTTTTAATAATCCCATTGAGCCCTAGGTCTTTCTTGGGGCCTGTTCCCTGCTGGTTGTTCCCATAATGAGCCAAAACACCCTTAAATGGCTAAGAACCAAACCTTAAACTCTTCTGAAGTGGCCTTCTATGAACCCTGATTTAAATCCTGCCGAACATTTATGGAAAGAATGGAAACATGCAGTCTGGGGAACACCCCCTTCAAACCTGACCCAGCTCGAGCAGTTTGCTCAGGACGACCGAACCAAACTACATGTGTGCAGGTGTAGAAGTCACATGGAGACCTCCAGGAACTGTTTTTTTGCAGGGATTATAAACTCTAAACATTGTGCAACCAAATATTAGGTTAAGGTTTCCCACCATTTTTGTCTGTGCCATTTTCATTTTGTGTTATTATTTGAAATAGTCTGTTGAATCAAAACTCTAAAGTAAAGTCTGATTTTTGCTAATTATGGAATAAACAGTGATGGGTGCCAGTGATTTTTGTCAGTTTCAAGTTATTTCAGAGACAATTGTGGGTTCTTTTTTTTTTTTTTTGTAGAGTGGTATCAACAATATATGTTTGTGTGTTTGTAAGATGAAGTATCGTTTATTAACTTCATTATTCATTCCTCTAGGTTGGGCAAGTCAACTGTAAGGAGGAGTTAGATTTGTGTAATTCTCTGTACATCCACAAGCCAAGCATAGCTGTTTTCAAAGGGACTGGTGTGAACGATTTTGAAATCCACCACGGTAAGTCAACTCTAGAAATACGAGGGACGTTCAGAAACTTTCCATGCTTTTTTTTTTCAGCTCTATTTATTAAGAATCTCAAAAACAAATTACATCACTTTTCAACATAGTTACCTTTGTTTGCGATGCAATTTTCCCAGTGTCGTACCAGCTTTTTATGAATTTCAGAAACAAATGACATCACTTTTCTACATAGTCACCTTCATTTGCGATGCAATTTTCCCAGCGTCGTACCGACTTTCTAATGCCCAATTACTACTCCTCCCGCCTTCACTGTTTCCATCAAATCATAAAAATGTGGAAACTTTTTGAACATCCCTCATAATTCCAACTCCAGGAAACTTGAGTGCTTTACCACATTGGAATTGTAGATAATAAAATTGATATCTACAGTCTTTGAACCTTGGAGTGTAATGGTCTGCCAAAGAGCCTTGGGTGTAGAGTTTACATGTTCTAAATGGATTCATGTGAAGATCACCAGAGTCTTGGGATGTGAGGTAAGGCAGATGACCATCTTGGTTTCTCCGGCAAGTGTGAAGGTGTTTGTTAAAGAACTAAGATAGACTGATAACTTGTCTAGGTTTGGTTAACTGCTAGAGTCTACTTTTGGCAGGCTTGGACTCCCAGCAACCCTCCCTTTGGGGAAAAACAGTTTCAGAAAGTAGATTGATGGGAATAGAAGAAAAAATAAACTGTGCTCCTTATAGGCTTTGTGGTGAACAGGAGTAGCCAAAAGAAGAAGAAGATGGCTCCTCACTTGTGATGATCAACTTGTGTAACCTGTCCTTCAATGCTTATTCAAAACATTCCCTAGACTGATGGTACCTGATTATTTTCACCTCTGTTGTATGTCGCTTTGGATAAAAGCCATCTGCTAAGTAAATAAAAATGTAATTGTAACCAGGCAAGATGGGCCTTGGTCAGGGAGGAGACTCTAACAGAACTTCAGAAGTCCTCTATAGAGATGGGAGGACAGTCATCTCAACAACACTTAATCTGTTAGGCATATCATGGCATTGAAAGGACTCGGAGAGCATGAGGAGAATGATTCTCTGGTCTAATGAGACAGAAATTCAACTATTTGAGTAGAAGTCCAAGCACTGTGTCTGGTGAAGACCAGGCACTGCTCATCACCTGCCTAATGTCATCTCTGTGGTGAAATGTGATGGTGGCAGCATCATGCAATATGCCTATTTCTCGGTGGCAGGATAAGGGTGACTAGTCAGATTTGACAGAGGGGTGAATGCAGCTCAATACTGAGAGGTCCTTGAAGAAAATCTGCTCCAGAGTGAACACCACCTCAGACTGGAGCGACAGTTCAGCTTTCAGCACAACAATGACCTCTGGAGCATGCAGCCAAGAACACACTAGACTGGCTTTGGGAGAAGTCTGTGACTGTCCTTGAGCGGCTCGGCCAAAGTCCAGACTTCAACCCCATTGAACTTCTTCGGAGAGACCTGAAGATGGCAGTTTACAGATGCTTCCCATTCAATCTAACACAGCTCAAGAGGATCTGCTAGGAGGAATGGGATAAACTGCCCAAATCCAGGTGTGCAAAGCTGGTAGGGACTTAACCCAGGAAGACTCAAAGCCAGAATTGCTGCCACATGGGCTTCTACAAAGTACGAATTATTGATCTGAATAATTAGAGATTTCAGTTTTGGATTTTGAAAAAAATTGCAAACCTTTCTAAAAAAAAAAGTTTTTTCTTAGTCATTATGGGTTAAAATTAAATTAAGTCAAGTGTGCAGAAAGTGAGGGGGTGTGAATCCTTTCTGAGTCCACCATACTTTAAAAGTGTCAACCAAAAGGCTAAAAAAAAAAGGGTTATAAGGTGATATCCATGAGAAAACAAAAATGTTTTGAAAGAACGGTAAAAGCACAAAAATGTAAGAGACATATTTTTTTGATGTAGATGTTGAGTTGTACTCATAATTTTGTCGAAATGGCTTCAGTTAAGAGTTTCTTTGTGTTTTTTTGTTTTTTTTTTGTTTTGTTTTCCCAGGAAGGAACATTTTGTACAACATCGTTGCCTTTGCTAAAGATAGCATCAATGCCCATGTGATCACACTTGGACCTCAGAATTTTCCCAACAATGAGAAGAAACCCTGGCTGGTGGATTTCTTTGCACCAGTGAGTGATTTTTGTGGACTAACTTGTGTTGTACTCGTGTGCTCTGTTTGTGTCCTGTATGATAGCCATTCCTGTGTGTTTCTCTCCCTTTTTTTTTTTTTTTTTTCCCCTTCCCTTTAGTGGTGCCCCCCTTGCCGTGCTCTACTTCCAGAATTAAGAAAAGCCTCTAAACAGCTGTATGGCCAGTTGAATTTTGGCACTATTGACTGTACCATCCATGAGGGCCTTTGCAACATGGTGAGTATTATAACCCGCTTTCTTTTCACAGTGGGAAATAAAATGGCTCTCTCGCTATGACTTTAAAGGTTGGACATTGGTTCCAGTGCCCTATAGCTTCTCACTATGAAGACACTGTGCAGTTCCTTATTACTCAAATTAACTTCAGCTAATTTTGTATTGTTACATTCACTTTTCATACTGAGGCTTACGGTGCCTTTTCCTTTTGTTCTTTTTCCCCTAAAATCTGACTTGCCTTATAAGATACAGTATGTTGGTTTCCTTCAGCTTGCACAGCTCTCTAGAACTGTGGTTCCCAAACTCGGTCCTGGGGACCCACTGTGGCTGCAGGTTTTTGTTCCAACAGATTCACAATCGGTGATAATAATCGATAACAACTGATATAATTTAATTAGCTGGTCTTTTTTACTCTTCTCTTATTCTGCATTCAGAAAAACACAACAGTACGGTTTTTACATTTATAAGGCTATAAATGCTTAACTCTCTCTTGTTGTTTTCCAATTATTTGCCCTTTTTCCTGTGTAGTTTGTTCCCTTCATTTAACCCTAATAGTGACAATTAACAACCAGCATTACAGACACCCAGGATGATGAAAGTAGCAACAACTTCATTGTCAGACCTGCTAATTAGTAAGTAATCAATTAAATAACCAAAACACCTGGAAAAGCAAAATGGTTGAAAATACTGTAAATGACTTAAAAAAAACTACATATTCCCCATATAAATGCTTATTACATTTTAATAAAGTCTACCAAACATGGTTTGTAAATTCTACATTGACTCCAAAACACAGAAAATGGGAAATTAATGACTCACTTAATTAGGTAAGAGTCCAACGAAAAACAGACATTGGTTGGAACAAAAACTTGCAGCCACAGTAGGTTCCCAGGACCGAGTTTGGGAACCACTGGTCTAGACCACGGGTGGGCAATGCCAGTCCTGGAGAGCTGCAGTGGCTGCAGGTTTTTGTTCCAACCGAATTTCGTAATGAGAAGTCAATTATTGTTGACGAAGCACTTATTGCTCAAGTGACATTTTGATGCTTCATTTTAGTGGTCTCATTTGTTAAGTTCCCCAGCCTTAATTGCTTACTTCAGTCTTAAACAGCTGCATTCACTGTGTTTTAATGGCTCCTTACTAGCAGTAAAATGTAAATGACAAAGCAGCCAGCAGTTCTCAAACTACCTTGTTTTCATTTACATTTGTGTGTGTTCATCATGCACTGTTCGCTTTAATAAAACACAAAATAGAAAATGTGACAGACTGAAAATTATCTGTTTTAGGCTTCAAATCATTTGGATGATATCCTTGGAAAGGAAAAAATCCACGATATAAGAACCTTGCATTGCAGACTAACAAGCCATAAAATGAAGTAAGGTCTGAGATTGGCAAGGATTGGTTTCTAATTAAGCAATTGGGTTGGAATGAAAACCTGTAACCACTGTGGCTCTCCAGGGCTGACATTGCCTACCTCTGGTCTAGACCAGGGGTCGCCAACTCCGGTCCTGCAGGACCACCATGGCTGCAGATTTTCATTCTAACCCTTTTTTGAATGAGTGCTCTGTATGTGCTGCTAATTAACTTCTTGTGAATTCATTTTAATTGAATTGCTTTTTCAAATTTGTTCCTCTGAATTGCTTCATTTCATTCCTTAAATGGCACCCAAACAGAAATGAAATGTGAAGTGAGTGAGCCAGCAGAAGACCAACTAAATCAGGGCCTCAAACTCCAACCAATTTCACTCCAACCAGCTGCTTAATGAGGTGCCAATTCTTGCTGTTGATTAAACCCGTTCTTTAATTCCGTAGCTTGTTGCTGCTCTCGTGGTGCAATAGCAGACATTTATGAAATTTTTGATTTTCTCTTTTCTAAGAGCACCGTTCAAATGTTTTGGGGACCTGAGCAGACCAACATTCCTGAGACCCTCACCTTTCTTTATTTTCAGATATTGTATGAGAGACACCAGTTGTCTTGGCTCATTTTGTACAGTATCTCATTATTGGTTGACTGCTAATTAAGGAAAAAGAAACAATTAAGGGGTCTGAGTCTTCAAGAGCAAGTCAATTTAAAAAGTTCAAAATAAGTTAATTAGCAGCAAAAACAGGTTGTTCATTAAGAAAACGGTTAGAATGAAAACTTGCAGCCACGGTGGTCCTCCAGGATAGGAGTTGGCGACCCCTGGTCCATCCATTCCAAACTTCAGTCCTTGAAGGCCACATTGGAGCGACAACACTCCACAAACTTAAATTCCTACCATAGAGTTAGGATTTTGACCTGGGTGAAAAAGATGTTTCTTTTTCTTTTTCTTTTTTAGCCTTTCAGGAGTATCTTCTTTGGTTTTATATTTTTGATCAATGTCTTGTTGAAATCTGAATTGTTGCCCCGGTTTTATATCTTTTGCATGCTGTGCACACCATCTCATATATTTTGCCTTCTCCATTATACCTTCTGTTTGGATAAGACCACTAATCCCCACTGATACAAAAAATATAATCTTGGAGCATAATTTGACCTACACCATACTTCAATATGTGGATGATATTGTAGAAGTGATGAGCTGTTCACTTAGCATTAAAGGAAAACTGCACCCAAAATATATATACAGGATGGTCCAGATCTAATTATGCAGATCCAGATCGTCTGGATGACTTTGATTTATGCGGGGACGATTCCAGTTCGGCGCAGAGATGATTCTTCATGTCGTCAGTTCTTACACTTCTCGATGGTCCGGGATTTTCCGGATGACTTTCTATGCAATAATAATTATAATATATATAATTCTGTAATTAGATCTGGACCTCCCTCTACAGTAATCCCTCCTCGATCGCGGGGGTTGCGATCCAGACCCCCACCCCCCCGCGGTAGGTGAAAATCTGCGAAGTAGAAACCATATGTTTGTATGGTTATTTTTAGATATTTTAAACCCTTATAAACTCTCCCACACTGTTTATAAATATTCCCCGCAGAGTTATACAGCATAATCCCTTTGTATACTCTTAGATATTAGGTAAGATTAATTGAAATTATGTATATAAACACACTGTTTATATACAGTAAAACCTAAATATTATTTTAAAGATATTGAGTGTCTCCGATATCACATATTACAGCCATTACGATAAACAGGCCACCAGCAATAAATACGTACAATGCAAGAAAAATAGTATACAGTACATATGTGTGTACAGTGACACTAAAGGTACGTACATGTACTAAGCACTGTAAGAAGAAAATTAATTATGGTTACTCACCAACAATGACACGATGACTTGTCCGATAACAATGAGTTTAATTTTACTGCACAACAAAGGAGAGCGTTACAGCCCTTGTAAAGGAGCCACTTCAGGCGATTGTGTAGCAC
>JANRMT010062814.1:6956114-6977299 GCA_026402145.1 Polypterus bichir lapradei
CTAATGTTCTTTTTGCTTAACAGTGGTTTGCGTCTTGGAAATCTGCCATGCAGGCCGTTTTTGCCCAGTCTCTTTCTTATGGTGGAGTCGTGAACACTGACCTTAATTGAGGCAAGTGAGGCCTGCAGTTCTTTAGACGTTGTCCTGGGGTCTTTTGTGACCTCTCGGATGAGTCGTCTCTGCGCTCTTGGGGTAATTTTGGTCGGCCGGCCACTCCTGGGAAGGTTCACCACTGTTCCATGTTTTTGCCATTTGTGGATAATGGCTCTCACTGTGGTTCGCTGGAGTCCCAAAGCTTTAGAAATGGCTTTATAACCTTTACCAGACTGATAGATCTCAATTACTTCTGTTCTCATTTGTTCCTGAATTTCTTTGGATCTTGGCATGATGTCTAGCTTTTGAGGTGCTTTTGGTCTACTTCTCTGTGTCAGGCAGCTCCTATTTAAGTGATTTCTTGATTGAAACAGGTGTGGCAGTAATCAGGCCTGGGGGTGGCTACGGAAATTGAACTCAGGTGTGATACACCACAGTTAGGTTATTTTTTAACAAGGGGGCAATTACTTTTTCACACAGGGCCATGTAGGTTTGGATTTTTTTTCTCCCTAAATAATAAAAACCATCATTTAAAAACTGCATTTTGTGTTTACTTGTGTTATATTTGACTAATGGTTACATGTGTTTGATGATCAGAAACATTTTGTGTGACAAACATGCAAAAGAATAAGAAATCAGGAAGGGGGCAAATAGTTTTTCACACCACTGTATGTCCCCAAAACACTTTAATTTCATTTCAAACTCAGCTTAATACATTGCCCTAAAATAAAAAGAATGTAAAGGTAAACCTGTATACTGTACAGTACTGTACTGCTATGTCTCCCGCTGTGCTAGAATGTAAAATACCGATGTTACCCCTACATGTCCTGTAATTCATGCAAGCGTGTTTTCTTTGGTATAAGTAGGGTAAATACGTAATAATTTAATCTTATAAAAATACAGTATATGTACGGGTACTCACCAATAATGAATGATATTGATTGAAGATGATGATGATGATGATGAATTAGAAGTGCAGTACGATGAAAGTATGTATGGAAGCTGAGATAGGACATGCAATATTGTTAATTTTTTAAATTATTTCCTCAAGATATAATTTTATCGAGATATTGATAAAACAAAAGATCTTGTTTTCTCGAAATTATGAAATAATTGTATCTAACGTTTAATGTTTAGCTTATTGAAGCCACATCCTCTTTGAAATGGCAGAAGAGCAGAACTGTATTGATCAGCGCGCCACATTTTTGTTCAATCAAGGGCTCACGCAGGCTGAAATATGTTTATGCCTTAGTTTAGAAAATAATAACGTTAGTGTCCGTCATTTAAGAAGACGATTAGCAAGGCTTCAGCTGTATAGGCGTCGCAATCTAAGCGAGTCTGATGCCAGGAGCAAAGGTTAAGTTTCGTTTTCTCGAGATTGCGATAAAATTAATTCCGTTATCTCAAGAAAATAAAGTAAATTTTTTTCGAGATCTTGATAAAAAATAGTTTGTTATCTCGTGGAGACAATTTAAAAAAATAACGTTATTCCATGTCCTATCTCGGCTTCTGTAGGTATGTAATGAAGAAAATGACTGCACAGCAAAGCAGAAGGATTTACAGCTTCTTGGCTGGCTACTGCATATAAATATAGGTAGACGCCGCATTCACTGTGTTGCCCAGTTGACACGATACGTCAGCGCGTCCGCCATATTGCGAGTGGCAAAAGTGGCATTTAAACTAATACAGGTAGACATGGAAACCGAGTTTTCTGATGAGAAAACAATAACGTTTTAAACAGTATCGTTTACATACAACAGATTTTGGCGAATCATTTTAATGCAATTATTTATATCCATTTATATACTAATAATGGCAATTATTAAATAATAATAATTATTATTATTAAATAATTCCTCCCATATAAGTAACATTTCTCCGACTGCCTTTTTCCATCTCCGAAGCATTTCTAGACTTCGTCCTGTTCTTACACAACACAGTACTGAAGTATCGGTTAATGCCCGAGTCACCTCACGTATCGATTACTGTAATGCTATTCTAGCTGGCATCCCACAAAAACTTATCCATCGCTTACAACTTCTTCGAAATTCTGCTGCCAGGATGATAACCTGCTGCTCTAAATCCACTGAACATATCACACCGATTCTCTCTCAACGTCACTGGCTCCCTGTTGACTACTGAA
The DNA here is from genome assembly GCA_026402145.1 of Polypterus bichir lapradei. NCBI lineage: Eukaryota > Metazoa > Chordata > Cladistia > Polypteriformes > Polypteridae > Polypterus > Polypterus bichir. The sequence continues at coordinate 6,958,351 of JANRMT010062814.1, forward strand.
TACGATACACAATCCCGCTCTGAACATTTAAAGCTCTCCACACCTCACTGATCTCCTCCAGACTGGCACTCCTCTCGCTCACTCAGATCCTGTAATTTGAGAGGATTCAGTCTGTCAATGTGGTGCAGCCTTAGTTTGTGAAGACAGACACAACTGAAGACATGAGCATGAAATGATGGCTGTCAATTTCAAACTGTGTTTCCTCGATGTCTGAACCAATCTCAGCCCAAACAAACTGACTGATCAAAGACACACTGACAGCTTGCCCTAATGTCAACTGTCGGGTAACACGCTCAGCTACTTTGACCACCTTGACTGGACCCTCAGAAGGAATCATCAGACCTCCTTTGTTTTTTAATGTGAGCAAGTGGTAGCTTTGATCATATGACGCCGGTACAGCATCTGTTACCAAACTAGCATGGCACACATCACAGGACAGCTTTCTCCAAATCCCGTCTAAGGGCTACCTGACCTCCCACTGCTTCCTGAGGTGGATTTCTTTGGGAAACCTTCAGAGTTTGAGAAATGTTAACAGCTAACAACAATCTACACAGTTAGTGACTAAATACGTTTAGCCAAAACGTTGTTTGGAGGCCAACTTGAGCACATAAATGCATAGCTTTGCTAGCTTAGCCTGGCGTAGCTAAAGTTAAGATTATAAAACGGGATTTTCTAATGGCCAAATATAACCAAAACAATTGTTCAGCCTTATCTTCGAAATGTAATCCCCCGGGATCGGGTTTGGAGCGTACAGCGGTTTGTAATCCCAGGCAGCACATGCGTGAGACATCTTCATCCATTACTTCACTCCACAGCAGTGCCACTTGCAATATGGCGGCGCCATTGACGTATGATGCTGCTGGTCATGCGGCGTCTAGTAATTCTATGTCTATGGTCTACTGCGGCATAACTTTTTAGATCCGGGAGCAAATCCAGTAGTTCAACCTTCTCCTGGTGTGTCTTAAACTTTTTCTGGCGCGTAGGTTCATTGCCAGAAGCTTTAGAAGGTGCAGGGCGTTTGGGTGGCATCTTTGGGCTTTAAGAAGAACAAAACACGAGAAACACTCAGCGAAACACTCAAGAGAGCTACACGCGGTAAACTGTTACGATGCGGGAATGCTGGGCTGCATCTGCCTGACATGCGTCACAGAGCAGCTGCCAATTAGCAGCAAGGAGAAATGAATAACGCTCTCGGATTGGCTACTTTCACCAGCCCAAGCCACCTTTTTCTTTGTGTTCACTCAACATTACAGTATTGCCACAAAAAAAGCCATAAAAAAATTGCGGAGGATATTTGCGTTTTCCACTAACAATTATTAGTTGGGTTCTAAGGAAAAATCCGCGAACGACTGAGGCCGCAAACTCTGAACCGCGACTTCGCGGGGGTGTAATGTACTCTGTTTGCCTATTCTTCGACTCCTAGAGTAAGGTGACCATCTGTCCCTGTTTTCCGAGGACAGTCCCCTTTTTCGGACAACTGTCCCCACTCAGAAACATGTCCCCGGTTTAAGATTTCGTCCCCGGTTTCAGCTGGTTCACTTTTTTGAATGTATCTCATCACCACGACAATTTGAACTCGGCGTGTATGCACAGTGTTTTGCTTTACCATATCCTGCAACTTTGGCGAGAAATTACGTGATAAGCTTTCGCTTTGTACTCTGTAGTGTTTAGAGTCCCTACTCGTGATCTGTAGATTCTACGCTCCTCCACAAATACATCCCCCTTCCCCCCCACACACACCCCCCCGTCACTGGATTGGCCCAAAAAATTCTGGCCACCTTACCTAGAGCCTTCTTTCAAGGTGAGAATCTCCGGTGCACTTTTTGCTTCGACATAAAGCACTGACCACAATCTGGAAACTGTCAGTGTTCATGTTGGGGGAAATGTGGGGGTCAATAAGCTTTGCACTGTGGTAGCCCCCAATCATACAATGGGGCACGGCCGGCCCTGACATTCTACCTTCTTATGTGCAAGTTACAGAAAAAAATATAAGAAAGGTTTACAAGCAAGCACGTGCCTACTGTCCCGCTTGTGACGTTGGGCAGCGCATTGGTGACTTTCTCAAAAGATGTCACACTGAGGACGTCAGTACAGCGGACCTTCTCTATTGTATTCATGCTCACGTTTTGATATCTCCATGCTTCTGTTTCTTAATTAAAACAAGTCTCGTGTTGGGGTGGGGTTTAAACATAAAGCTAAGGAGGCAACGCGACTCAGAACAGCGCCCCCACAAGGACTACTAATGCATAGCCGCCAAGGCTTTTAAATTGCCGTACGAAGTCTCGGTAGCTCACATTTCAAGCGCTGACTTCTATTGCGTTCCGTTCACATTATTTTTATATAGCGCGGTCCTCGGTGGTCTGGCCAAGTGCAACCCCATTATGAAAATAATAAAACCGTAACCAACCTCACCAATCCAATATCGTAATAATTAGTCACAAAAGAGACCCGCGACACCAGCGCATCCGTACAGATGCCACAGCCATAATAGGATTTCGAAGCCGGCATGATATGCCGTGTGCCAAAGGAATGATTTGTCACTCCAAAATGCACCGCCACTCACTTTTGGGCCAACAGTTTGACCTTCACTTGTCATTCCAGTTGTTTTAGCGGGACTGCTGTTGTTCGGAGACATGGAAGCCCTCCAAGTCGGCACTCCACGCAGATTGGACGTGCTTAGGTCATTGTTTCTCTTCATTAGTCCGCGCTCCCCGAGGAGTGTTTGTAAACAGGGGGCTCGTCACAAACACGAAAGACGGCCCCGAAGGAGTTTCCTTCCATTACTGCTATGAGGGCACGGCGCGCTCGCCTTCATATGACAGACGCCTTTTCTTCTTTCTTTTGTTTTTTCCCCTTTCACAGATGAGCCAGGATGATACAAAAAAAAAAAAAAAAAAAAAATGAAGATGCCGCTTTTGGTCTTAACGGCTGCCTCGCCATTTCAACTGTGAACGTCTGAAAGCGGAGACGCTCAGAATAATCGGCGCAAACACCGTGGCGAGACAATGCATGCTTTTAGAATGAATTTCACAGCCAGGCTCACGTTAATAAAGACGTGGACAAGTGAATGAAATCCAGAACGGATCTTCAAACGAGATCACCAGAAACAGAAACGCCGGGGCCACCAGGGCCGCGCATCTCCAGGGGGTTTTCGTGTTCACTCCCGCATTATTTAGTTGGCTTCCATAACAAATAAAAAGACAAAAGTTATCTGTTTGAATCCTAGCGTGGAGAACCTGCCATGAACAAGACCCCCTTCTGGTGTGCCATGAAAATTCATTAATATTACTTCTTATTAAACCGAAGACTTTTTTTGACCAGAGGTGACTTACAATATTTGAGACACTATCGGTTCCATTTCTTTTGTTTCTCCAAGTGGGGTACATTCAGGAGAAATTGACTTGCCCAGGGTCACACCAAGTGTCAGCAGAGGGATTTGAATCCACAGCTCGATATTCAGCACCGCCTAAACATCACACCTTTATACAAACCTGTATGAATCCCATGCCAAAATACATATAATAGAAATATTCCAACAGATGGTGCATCACTAAAATTTGTTGTAATGCATTTTATTACTATAAACATTTCTGATGTGCCATCTGTTAGAATGACAAATGTAATGTGTTTTATTACTGCATGCATTACAAAATACATTGCAATAGATGGTGAAATGCAAATGTTAATTCTGAGGTGTACATCAATTATTTAGATTTCAACCCATCCTAGGCAGTAGCACAGCTAATAAAAGGATAAATGTGAGTGTGCATTTGATTGCTATGTCTCTGTCATTGCAACAGATTGTGCAGCACAAACATTAACACTGCTTTTATGAATGTCATGCCAAAGTACATATTAAAGAGACATTTGCATTACGTTTATCATTCCAACAGATGGTGCAACACAAATTTTTGTTGTAATGCATTTTATGGGCTTGACGCTGAGCGGGTACCGGAGGTGTCCTCCTCCTTCTTCTCCTCCTCCTCTTCCTCCTCCTTCCTATCATGTAATCAATTTCTGAAGTTTGCTTCATGCTCAGCAGATGTTGCTGTTCTTCTTTCTCTTTCAGGCATGTCACCTTCTTGATCCGTCTGCCTATCCAGTTTACCAAAAGAAAGACGTATTCTCTGTTAAGCCACATTTTTTGCTTCACATTATAAGCTTCCAATTAAGACAAAGATTAACATTCTAGTCTTAGTATATTTGTAAGTAATTGCATAACAGACAGGAACAATATATATATGGGATTCATAAAAAAAGTGTTAATGTTTGTGATGTGCCATCTGTTGGAATGGCAAATGCAATATGTATGACTCTGTCATATGCCATTTGGTATGGGATTCATAAAAGCAGAGTTAATGTTTGTGATGTGCCATCTGTTGGAATGGCAAATGCAGTGCATATATCTCTGTAATATGCCATTTGGCATGGGATTCTTAAAAACAGTGTTAATGTCTGTGATGTGCCATCTGTTGGAATGGTAAATGCAGAGCATATATCTCTGTAATATAGTATTTGGTATGGGATTTATAAAAGCAGTGTTAATGTTTGTGATGCACCATTTGCCGGAACGACAGAGACACAGAGACACTTTTATTAAGGTGGACTGTGAGCACCAACATGTATTGATTGCTTTGAACTAAATGTTTAAAAAAATTACATGTTGCTGCAACACCATTTTTTGAATGGACATGCAATTCTGGGTAAACATTGCTAAGACATGGGTCTGGGTGCTAAGCCACGCCCCACCTGAAGTCACAGCACGTGATGTCACCAATGCGATGCTGATTAAGCTGGTGTTGCACCGTGCTGTTTGTCCAAGATTGTGGATTCACGCCAAACATTTCTCATTCTTTTTGAAAGTCCAGTTAATGAATTACAGTTTCATTTTTTTCTAATGTTTTGGCTCCGGTTGTGTTGTATTTCTTTAATTTATAGCTATGCAATATTACAAATGTTTGTGATGTGCCATCTGTTGGAATGACAGAGACATAGCAACTGGTCAGACACACAGATAGACAGACAGACACTTTATCCTTCTTTTAACGTGAAATATTATTATTACTGTGGTGGGCTGGCACCCTGCCCGGGGTTTGTTTCCTGCCTTGTGCCCTGTGTTGGCTGGGATTGGCTCTAGCAGGCCCCTGTGACCCTGTAGTTTGGATAGAGCGGGTTTGATAATGATGGAGCGTATTAATTTGCTTAAGCCGATGTCAGATTACATGACTTCTAGCCATTGGGTATGTCAGACTCTCCGACTGCAGTTGATGATCTCATCATCAGTTTAAACAACTGAAAATCACTGGACATGTCAGAGTTAGCGACTAAAAGATGACTTGTCATGCCCGCCCCTTTTTGTGAGAACCAATAGCGTGTGGCGCAACGGGTTAACAGATACGACGAGTTTACATGAAGTCTCCGCCCTCTTCTGACGAGGTCATTGAGTATCGTTTCTCTCCATTTACACTGTAAACTATTAAGAGAGTGGGGGATGCAATGGGGGGGGGTAGTCCACCTTGGAGTTTCGTGCTTCGATATATAGCGCTGATCGATCAGAGAGCTTGGGGTGAGGGCTCCCCTTGGAGTTTTGAGGGTCAGTATGTCCCTAAATGTGATCAGAGAGTTGGGGAGGGGGTTTCCCCCTTGAGCATAGGAAAGGTGCCATATAAATAAAATGTTTTATTATTTTCCCCTTGGAGTTTTGAGTGGAAACAGTTACAGTTTAATCTGATGTGGGTGAGGTGGACATCAATGTACCCATAATGAGTCCACAACAAAGCCTGCCGGGAAGCAGCTACTTAAAATGGTGAAGTGCCGGTAACTTTGGTTGTGGTATGAGAAACGTGAGACATCAGACAGACGAGCTTCTGTTCTGTTTCTGAGATCCAAAGCTCCCATGTCCCGTATTCCGCGCATTGTACTTCTGCGGGACCATTCATTGGTTGTCAACTGTCATGCGCACAGAGCCCACCACCCACTGCGACTCAATGCAAAGCCAAACCTGTCTCATTGTGTCAGATTGAGTGGCAGGGTATGTCACATTACACGACTGTGTCACAAGAGGGCGCTGCCGACTGCCTCCGCTTATGTAAATAAATTGCTGGAAAAGTCAAATAACGTGACGTGGCCTTTAGAGTTGCACAGTGAGCTACAGATGGAGACAGGTATTATATTACGTCTTTACATAATAAATAACAACTGGAAGACAGTGATTAACTCTTTGAGGGCTGAACATTTTTTTTCAGCGGCCAGCCACTGGAGCTAAAGGCGGACCTGGTGAGAGAACGAAGCAAACGCATAAAGCAAAATACTCTGTGGAGTAACGTTTTGCTTATTATTGCTGAATCGGACTCTGACTTATCGGACTCCAATTTTGATACAAGTGATCTGGAGATCGAAAACGAAACTGATGTACCCGCATCAGCTGATCAGTCCCCAGTTGATCGTGAAGGCACTCCTACATCATGTCATTATATGTCGACATGCGCCTTGAAAGAGTTAAGCCGGGACGCCACATTACACAACTTTTCCAGCGATTTTTCTGTCGTAGTCTTCATTTACATAATCATAGCGGGTCGGCGGTGTGCTCCCATGAAGGGCACCTGTCTAGTCTGATATCCCCCCGATCCCACGACTCGCCCCTCTGACACGTTTGATTTTAGTCATAGGGGCGGCTGGCTAAGTGTGCGTGGGAACCGACAGCCAATGGACGCTCAATGAATTTGAATGAGGCAATCAACAATAGCGAATTTGGTTGATTTGGACCCCACAAAGCTCCTCTGTCTGATGTCTCATGTTTTATGTACCACGAGAGAATGGGAAAGGGGAGAAAAATAAGGGTCGAGACTCTTATACCCGCTAAGCCTTCCTAAAGCGCCGGCTCAGTCCGGCAGCACTTTAATGGCTGTCACAAAAAGGGGCGAGCGCGACTGTTTCTAAACGTGATGTGCCCAGTGATTATCGGTCGTGTAATATGACACAATCATCGGTGGCAGTCGGCAAATCTGACACACCCTACATCAAGGAGTGACACAAATCAGTCAGTCAGTCATTTACCAACCCCGCTATATCCTAACAGAGGGTCACGGGGGTCTGCTGGAGCCAATCCCTGCCAGCACAGGGCGCAAGGCAGGAACAAATCCTGGGCAGGGTGCCAGCCCACCACAGGGTACACACACACACACACATACCAAGCACACACTAGGGACAATTTAGAATCGCCAATGCACCTAACCTGCATGTCTGTGGGAGGAAACCAGAGCAGACACGGGGAGAACATGCAAACTCCATGCAGGGAGGACCCGGGAAAGCGAACCCGGGTCTTCTAACTGCAAGGCAAATGCCCCCTGGCAGCCCCCGTGCCACCTGACATAAGTTAGGGTTCTATAATAAATAAGGTCCACTGCCGCAGGGGCATTTGGGTGACAAACTGATTCGACTAAATGACTGACAACCAAATGAACCAAAAGAGACGCGCCGCACTGAAATGAACCATCTGCAGTGACCAACGACCACTTAAAACTGTGATGAAGCGCCAGATACCCAAAGTGATCCTCAGTTCCCGCATTTGAAACGAAGCGGCTAACAGAAGCTCATGACATCTTCAGGACTGAAATGCCACCTGCCACACCAGGGTAATTAAAAATCGGCTGAACGCCTCTATGGACCCAACAGACCCTCCGTTTGTGACCCCAGGGTGGCAGCGATAGCTTTCACTGCGCCTTCTGCAGGCCCCTCATTTGAGCCAAATGTACCCCCATTTAAAACGTGACGATGATGTGGTGGCAACTGAGTGATGGCAGAGCCCCTCAGAGCCCCCTCAGTCAGACAGCTGGCCTGAAGCCGGCAGGCAAGTCAAGATGGGATGCAGAGACCCTCCTGTCTGCGTCCAAATGAAGAAGCTTCTCACTAACTTGTCAGGTGGCTGCTTCCCTGGGACTTTCCAGATGGCACCACAATCAGTCAATGTGGCTGCTAAAAGCTTGTCTAGGGACGCGTGCGGAGCAGGGCTGGTTACAGGTGGACATTGTGAAGTGGTCGCTGTGGGTCTGCATACAAATCAGAAGGGGCCGGGGATTAAACTGGAAGACATCAGCTGTGAAAGAATTGAGGGATGGAAGCACAGGGGCTCATGGTATCAAGAAATTAAGGAGCGAAAGACAACAGCGCTGAGGGGCTTATTAACGGCAAGCAAGATGCTAACAAGACCTCTGACCAACTGTGGTGGGTTCAAGAGTGTCGACACCACCCCCCCCCCCCCCAAACCCATAGGTCGTCTGGATAAAGATGTCTGAATCTGGAAGAGGCGGAGCCTGTGACAACAAGGAGCCTTTTTAATAGTAGACCCCCCTCACCTCCACTCATGCCGAGATGATCAAGGGGGACTTCACCCCCTTCACTCAATAAAACATTGGGGTAATCGTGAGTCAAAATGACTATGGGGACCCCACCCCACTTGATGAAATGATCAAGGGGGACCCCCCATTTGGTAAGTCAAAATGACTATGGGGACACCAGCCTGGTTGATGTAACTATCAAGGGGGGCCCCCCCCAGCCCCCCACTTGATAAAATGTTTCAGCAATCATAAGTCAAAATGACTATGGGGACCCCAATAAGCTTGATGAAACTATCAAGAGGGACCCTCCACTTTATAAAATGTTTTGAGTAAGTTGAAATGACTATGGGGACCCCCCCCACTTGGTAAAATGTTTGAGTAATCATAAGTCAAAATGACTATGGAGACCCCACCCTGGTTGATGAAACTATCAAGGGGGACCCCCCCCCCCACAATCCTAAGTCAATATGACTATGAAGCCAGTGCCTTCTTAACATATGGGCACAATGGGCACTTGACGGGGGTCCCAGAAGCACAGCGGCCCACGATGTTTCTAAAGCCTATGTATGTTTCTGTTTTGCTATCAAAACAGGGACCTCAGTGCACAACTTTGCCCAGGGGTCTATGATGCTGGTAAGATGGCCCTGTCCCCACCATCCCAGTGCTTGATAAAATGTTTCATTAATTGTGAGTCGAAATGACTATGGGGACCCCACCCAACTCTATGAAATGATCAAGGGGGGCCCACCCACTTGATAAAATGTTTGAGTAATCATAAGTTAAAATGACTAGATAGATAGATAGATAGATACTATGGGGACCCCACACCGCTCAAGGGGGCCTCCAACCCCCCACTTGATAAAATGTTTGAGCAATTGTAAGTTAAAATGACAATGAAACTATTAAAGGGGAACCCCCTCCCCCCAGGGCCATCACCCAGGGCTGTCTTAACCTTTGGGCACAATGGGCACTGGCCACGGACCCCAGGAGCACAGGGGCCCACGATGTTTCTGATGCCTGTGAATGACCTCAGTGCACAACTTTGCCCCGGGGGCCTAAGATACTGGTAAGATGGCCATGCCCCCATCCTCAACAAGCTCAATAAAACATTTCATTAATCGTAAGTGGAAATGACTATGGGGATCCCACCCAACTCAATGAAACAATCAAGGGGGACCCCTCCCTCCATTGATGAACATTTGAGTACTCCTAATTTGAAATGATTATGGGGATCCCACCCTGCTCAATGAAACAATCAAGTATCCGCAAGTGGAACTGATCACAGGGGACTAGGGTGACCAGACGTCCTCCAAAAGGAGGACATGTCCTCTTTTTTTAACATGGTTTCCTCCGTCCTCCAGGCATTCCAAAAATTCATCAAAATGTCCTCCTTTCACAGAATCACGAACAGAGTTGACCGTTTTTGACTAATTATATATGATATATACTGAGAATGAGCAGCCTTCGGCCATTCTCCATTCATTCGCGGCACCGCGTGACATTACGTTACGTTACCACGTTATCAATAATTTTAACGTCAAGTAGCGGCAACACTGTTTTATATTCTATTTCCTCCCGACCGCGCAACGGACAGCGGTTAGCGGTTGATTGGAGTTGGAAAATATATTTGGTAATTTTTGTCCTCCTTTTTGACTGTCGGTGTCCTCCTTTATAGCCGAACCCATCTGGTGACCCTTAAAGCGATCAAGTCTCACAGTAAAATGAAAAGTGAAAAATGAATGACTGCATTGTTAAACATAAGGTGGTTAAGTCAGCGAGGGGTCTATTGGGGTCTTTTGCTGCGTTCACGTGCTCTTTGGACTATTCGGAGCTCCGAGTTGTGACGTTTCGACTTTCCAACTCATTTGCATTCACAAAAAAGCAATTCAAGGTAAACTGCATTTTTTGTGGAAGTAAAGAGCTAAATAAACGTGTTGAACAGGTACGTATCACTGTGCTCCACATGCAGGTCGACCCAAAACAGCCATTTTGGGCTGATCAGATTATACAGTATGTTTTAGATGAAACAATCTACGACTGAGGTGACACGTCACAGTTACGTCACAACTCGGCCAATCCGGTAGCTTTGTTTTGTCCAAGCTGTGATTCCCAATTCGTCGAGAGTTCACGTGATATTTCCGACTCGAGAAACCGGATTTACTGTCTGATAAACAAATGTTGGGTACTTTTCTATTATCGTGGGGCCGCCGCCCCGGTTACTTAATTTTTGGATTTTAAATTATTAGACTGACCTACCCTAACCACAAATACTACCCTTAAAGTCAGTGGGGGTGGAGCATAGTTACCTATAGGTCCCTAATTGGTGCCTAATCTTAAAAACGATAATACGATTTGCGTCACGATAATAGAAAAGTACCAAATATTGTTGTTGTTGATCGTGGTCACGTGAACGCAGCTTTGATCTGACCTTGGGGGCGGGGTTTGGAAGTCGCGTTGGGGGCGGGGCTAGGCGTCGTCTCCCTGGACCGAGCTGCGGAGGAAACAGAAGATACGAGTAGCCATGGCGCCCTCTCTAGTTTCGGTATGGTATTAAAGGATTTTACCTGAGCCTTCCGGTGGTCACAATGCGGGCCTGTGAGACTCAGGCGTGTGTGTGTGTGTGTGTGTAGACGGACTGACGTCTCCAGTCCAACATTTGTTCCCGCTTGCGCACAACGCGGCCTGATACGCGGGCCGAATAATAGAGGGAATATAATAAAGGACGGATTGATGCCGCAAAAATAACTAAAAAGTGTCACAAATATGGACACCACTGTGTAAAGAGGGGGAGTTGGGCACTGGAGGAATTGAGCCACTAGTCGACCCCACTAAGCCGCCCACTCGCATGTCAAAACAGCTCGAGGCTTTCCAGAATCACACACACACACACACGCCCCTTCGAAAATGCAGTCTCCATTTTGATGTTGGGCTTTACACTTTGCGGGGGTCTCAAGCCAAAGAACACGCCCTCCACTTGTCTCTCTATTTTTCTCGTATTACGGTAAGCGACAATCGGCGCCATTCATTTTCCTGCCAAATGCCACCCAGTTCTTAAAAAGTGTGCCAACAGCACGAGAGTGAGGACAAAAGTATTAGCAGCTCCTGTAAAGCATGACTGATGAAGGCACCGCGGTAGAAATGGGGGGGGGGGAAATGTCCTTGGAAGTGCAGGCACTTCTGCAGAACAATTAACTTAATTAACCAGACGGCATGAATATTCATAAGGCAGTTAATGTCTCCCACATTCGAGCAGATAAATGCGACGCGCTGACTTGCTAGTGAAGCGTTGCTGAAAACGCGCCTGCAAAGCGCACCAACATTTTGGTCCTTTGCCTGAAATATCAAAGAAATTAACAATCCCCCGGAAACGCTTTAGCCCTCACAAATTAATTGGGAGCGATGAATTTAAATAAATGACATTGGACCTTCCGTGTGGGGAGACGCCGCCATCGGTTTGCCGCTGTGACGGCGCGGACGGCGAGCACTTGCCTTACTTTCATTAAATCGCAGATTTTAAGATGAAGTCAGGGAATTCTATTATTAACCACTGGCTCCTGGAAATAAAAGTTACGACTGAACAAGGGGGTGCCTAATCAGAAACAGATAAATAAAAAGGTGTGTGTGTGTTTAGGGCACATATTGATAACTGAAGCGCAATGGCTGAATTAGGATGGACAGCAGCCTTTGTGTGTCATCCATCAGATCACACAGCTACCATGTGAGTTTGTCATGGAATGTGGCAAATATGGGCACGATCTGGGTATCAGCTGCATCTCCCCTCTGCCAGGTCCAGAAAATGCTTAGATGGCTGGATTATTTAAAGAGGGCAGCAAGGTGGCACAGCAGTTAGTGCTGCAGCCTCCCACCTCTACTGATCTGGGTTCAGTTACCTCTGTGTAGAGTTTGCATGTTTTTCCCACGTTCTAAAGTTTCCTCCCACATCACAAAGACGAATGGAAAGTGGAATGCACGAGTGAGTGAATGTGCAAATGGGTGATTGGCATCCCATCCTGGACTGGTACTGCTTTGCACCTGAAGCTCCTGGGCTGCACCCCTGCTCCTGACCAGAGGAGTTGCTATCATCTTGACAGTTTAGTGTGGCATCCTGTGTTAAGGCTTTGGACTGCAAACCCCGAGGCTGTCGATTCTAATCCCACCGCTGACACCATGTGACCCGGCGCAAGTCAGTTCACTTGCCTGGGCTACGGTTTGAAAAACAAAAGAAATGGAACCGATTGTGTCTGAAGTGCTGTAAGTTGTTTTAAATGAAGGCATTGGCCAAATAATGACAATCACAAAAGAGTAAAGAAGCTGACCAGTCTGAATTTATTTTATGTATGTAGTGCCTTTCACAGAGCTTAGGATAAAAGACTTGTTTAGTATGCAGTTGTCAGAGTGGATGGAGAAGATGACGTGCTTGATAAAAGCTCATGAACCAAAAGTGATTACAGGGTCAAAATCGAGAGCTTTACCTTCTGACTCCGCTCGTTCTTCACCACTGCAGATCAGTACAGCGAACACATAGCCGCCCATCTGTCCATCTCTCCCTTTAGCCCCCACTTGTGAAGAAGACCCCGAGATACTTTAACTCACCTCTCACTCTGAGAGGACAGCCCACCTTTTACCTCCTGAGGAGTTTCAATTAAACTTATTGAATATAGCGCCTTTCGTAATGGACAAACTGTTCAGAGTCCATCCATCCATCCATCCATTATCTAACCCGCTATATCCTAACTACAGGGTCAAGGGGGTCTGCTGGAGCCAATCCCAGCCAACACAGGGCGCAAACACTTTAAAAATAAGAAAGCTAATACTATTAGCGCTCATTTAATAAAAAGTGTAATTGAAAACATGGCAAAGCTAAGTCTACTAAAAGGCAGCGTTCAAGTATAATGTAACGCTTCTTATGGGAAACTGTTCAGAGGCACAGTTTCAAAATTAGAAACTAAATGTCTAACTGCCAGTGCTTATTACAAATAAATAAGTAAATAAATTAATAAATAAATATGAATCTACTAAGTGCAAAGGAAGGGGGGTTTCAATTATAATATAGCACCTTTTTGATAAACTGTTCAGAGGCACAGTTCCAAAATTAAAAAGGTAAAATTTAACTGTCAGTTCTCAATTAATGAAAATAAATAAATAAATAAAATGCTAAATATGGATACTGCATTCTAAGTGCAAAGGAAGGGATATTTCAATTAAACTGTTTTTAATGTAACTTTTCAGAGTCATTTTTAATATTTTTCTAAATATTGATTTTTCAAAAACAATTGAAAGGAGACTTCAATAGAACTAATGTAATATATAGCGCCTTTTGTGTTAAACTGTTTAACGGCATGATTATAACAGTACATAAATAATACTTCATTAGTGGTTATTTTATAATGATCTTAAGTATTTACATAGATAGATAGATAGATAGATAGATAGATAGATAGATAGATAGATAGATAGGGCACTATATGATAGATAGATAGATAAATAGATAGATAGATAGATAGATAGATAGATAGATAGATAGATAGATAGTGAAGGGCACTATATGATAGATAGATAGATAGATAGATAGATAGATAGATAGATAGATAGATAGATAGATAGATAGATACTTTATTAATCCCTAAGGGGAAATTCAAAGTACAATGGAAAGGACCTTTTTTAATTCATCTTATTTAGTATAGCGCCTTTTGGGCTGTCCTAATGTAGAAATGTAATATTTAGGCACCAGTGGTCCTTTTGTTGTAATTTTAACACAATTATGAATTTAGTAAGAACAATGGAAACTAACTTTTATTCAGACAATGTAATATTGTGCCTCTTGTGAAGTGAAGAGTTCTAACAATGGAAAGGTCACACTGATGTGTTGGTTGTAATTTTCTAAAAAAAAAAAAAAAACACACATAATGAAAAATATGAATTTAGCAAGTACAATGGATGAAAGCTTTCACATAAACTGATTTAATATAGCGCCTTTTGTGATAAACTGTTCAGAGACATGGTAATGCAAAAATAATACAATTTAATTAGTGCTTATTAAAAATATATAATTAAAAATATGAATTTATTAAGTACAATGGAAAATACCTTTCAATTAAACTCATTTAATATAGCGCCTTTTGAGATGAAAAGCTGAGACAGTTGCAAATATAGAAAGGTTCATATTTAATTACTAGTGCTCATATTCCAGTGACATTCATGTCTCTGGTGACTCGTCCTATGAAGTCAGCAGACGGATTGGGAGAGCACGGGGTGTCATGAGGTAAATGGAAAGGGGTGTGTGGTGACCCCTGATATCTCTGTAAAAGTCTTTAGAGTCCTGGTGCTCCCTGTTTGTGAGTCATGGCCGCTACTGGACTCCTTCATCACTGTGTCTCTCCAGAGAAATCTTGGGTGCCGCTGGTTTGACTTCGTGTTGCTCATGGAGTCCCGGATGAGGCACACTACTTGCGTTGTGAGGGACCGTCAGTTACAGAAGTACAGCCATTCGGTGTGAGTCCCCAAGGGTGATCCAGCTCACAGGGTCTTTATTGTTGAGGACCCAAGTGGCAGGACCAGGCCAAGGGGACACCCACGTGACACCAGGCTCTGGCAGATAGAGGGTCATTTCCGGTGCAGGGGTGGGAATGAACCGCGTATCTGCCTGGGAGATCCCAAGCTATTTCGTCGTGTGGTGGGTGAGCAGCGCGCCAAACCAGTGCATGGCCCCCAATCTGAGCTGACCTGACCTGACCTCTCATATTTTTATAGTTATTATAATACATGTGGGCAGATGTACCATTGTGGCAACCCCTAACGGGAGAAGCCGAAAGAAGAAAAAGATTATAATACAATTAATGATTTAATAAGAGCAACAAAACTAACTTTTAAATTAGACCGCGTGTGGGTTGACTCTGTGGTGGAGTGGCGTCCTGTCCAGGGGTTAATAATAACAATACCTTCTCTTTATATAACACCTTTGTTTGTTCCTGCCTTGTGCTTTATGCTTGCTCAGATCGGCTCCAGCTCCCCTGTGACCCTACTTAGGATGAAGTGGGTTTAGAAAATGGATGAATGGATGTAATGCAAATGATATCCGTGCTAAGTACAAGGAAAAGTAGCTACTGATTAAATGTAAAGCGCCTTTTGTGATCCATAAATTGAAGAGACACAGCACCGAATATCAAACGGTCCAATTTCATTACCAGAGCACATATTATCGAAATGGATCGATTCACTAAATACAACTAAATGGAGGTTTTAATCAACTCTAATATAGCGCCTTTTGTGATAAACTATTTAGACCGTTGAAAGACACAGCTATAAAAGTGCAAAAATAACTTTGTATTAATGGTACCTTTATAACAATTTTACTAAAAATTACTAAAGCAACTTATTGAATGTAGCGCCTCTTGTGATAAATAACACCCTGACAACAGTATAGAAATAAATACGCGCTTATCCGTGCTTACATCACCGTAACTTTAATAAAAATGACGGATTGACAAGGAACAATCAATTAAATGACTATAGCGCCTTTTGTGATAAACTGCTCAGAGCCATAACGATATGAAAACAAATCTGTAATTTTAGTACTTATGTCATAATAATTATAATAAAAAATATAGATTTGGTATATGAAAAGGAGCTCTTAATACAACTGACTGAATATAGCGCTTAAAAAATCAGAAAGATAACATTAAATTCACTTACTGACATTTATAATTTCAGCTCATCTGGAAACCATAAAAGGAACTTATTGTAATATGTCAGCTATTTATTATGCCACGGTATTTATTATTTAGGAGCGTAGGTCGTCCTGTATGCGAGATTCTCGAGGGTTTATGGACCCCTTTAAAAACTCGGGGTGACAGTCAGGAACGACATCTCCGGTTTTGGCTTTAATGGAGGAGGAAGCCACTGGTGACCACTGACGTCACATCTGTCCATCTTCCGAGACTCCGCCCCTTTTGGTCCGGCCCCCGCGAGACGTCGCTGTTCAGATGAAGATGATCCGCCGTGCTTTAACAGCGCGCTCCCTTCAAAGAGAGTTACACGTGAAGGACTCGGCCTTCTTACGGACTTTTCTTTTTTTTCGGATTCTTTTTATCCGCTCTTTATTAAACAAGGACCCCAGCCTGGGCTCCAGTACTTCATTTTGTTACAACGTATAATAATATTTTACTCAAAAATAGCGGATTGTACAAGTATGAGAGCAAGGAAGTTGTCAAACTGAATTTATATAGCGCCTTTCACGTCTAAAATGGTCAAACACCAGTTCTAAAATAACAATTGTTCTTCAGATTTAACTTCATAACTAGCATAATAAAAATATGGATTGAATTTTTGAAAAAGAATGGAAGGCCTTTTTATTTTAAACGGCACCACCTGTGAGAGACGCACACAATAATACCAAATCAATCTTCAGTTTGCATTTTAGAAATGGAGTCCAGCTTTTTATAACATAAGCCAACATTCTCAAAGTGACTCCAGGTGACGGTGCCGGAATGGGGCCTAACCTGGGAGCCTTAAATGCAAGTCAGGAATCAGACCCGGATGGGATGCCAGCCCAAAAGCAGGGCCTGTCCACAGTCGTAATGAGGTCACTATGGAGCTTTCAATTAGCCCAACACACACTTCTTTGGAGACACCGGACGATGAGCAGAGTACTTTGGGGGGCACACAGCTTCACAGCTAGATTTGAACCTAGGGCTCTGCATCTGTGACCACCGGCTCACTGGTCAATGAACAGCTAGTGCAGGTTGGCATAGTAGTTCAGACTCTGGGTTCTAATTCCTTCACTGATACTGTGTAACCCTGAGCAAGTCACTTCACCTGCCTGTGTTCCAATTGGAAACAATTGTATCTTAAATACTGTAAGTCACTTTGGATAAAGACATCAGCCTAACAAGTAACAAGCTGTGCATCCTGCCCGAAATCGGTTGAAATTGAAATAATCAACGCAGATCTTAGCATTAACGTTTGCAGTGCATCGTCTATTGGAAAGTTCTTTGTAAAGCAAGTAGTAGTAAAACGAATTGCATTTGTCGTTCCAGCAGATGGCGCCACACTAATGTTTATAGGAATAAAATTCATTGTAACAAATATTTGTGAACCGCCATCAGTTGGAATGGCAAAGGCATAGCAACAAGATGGACACAAAGACACACAGACACTTGTTTATTTCCTAGCTGTGCTACCTGTCTAAGATAGGCTTGAAATCTAAGTAGTCAACGTAGACCGCAGTGTTAATATTTGTAAAGCACCACCTGTTGGAATGTATATTCTAATGTATGTAGTAATAAAATCACATTGCAAATGTTTGTGGTAGTAAAATGCATGACTGCAAATGTTTGTGATGCACCATCTGTTGGAATGTAAAATGCAATGCATATGTGTCAGTTATATACGCATTTTGGGATTCATAAAAGGAGTGCTACCATTTGTGATGTGCCATCTGTTGGAATGACAGACACATAGCAACTGGATGGACACACCTATACACTGACATGTAGACACTTGTTCTTCATTTATGTCAGATAATAGTAATAATGGATAGATAGATATGACAGGAAGATATATAGGAAAGACACTGCATAATGATAGATACTAAAGGCACTGTATTATTAAGACAGGTCTGTATAAAAGTGTGGCACAGTGGTTAAAGCTTTGGACTTCAGACTCTGAGGCTGTGAGTTTAAGTCTGCATACTGACACTCTGTGATCATGAGTGAGTCACTTCACCTGCTTGTGCTCCACTTGGAAAAACAAAAGACATGGAACTAAGTGTATCTCAAATGTTGCAATAAGTCACCTATAGATAAAGGGGCCAAGTAATAAGATGTGCTAGCCACCTAAGATGAGCTAAACAGAACTCAGCATTAACATTTGCAGTACATCATCTATTGGAAAGTATTTTGTAAAACATGCACTAATAAAATGCATTGCCATCTTCAGTTCCAAAAGATGGCACATCACGAACATCAGAAATATAGTAATAAAATGCATTACTTTGTAGTAATAAAATGCATTACAGCATATAATCGTGAAGTGCCATCTGTTGGAATGATAAATGCAATGCATATGTCTCTGTTATATGTATTTTGGCTTAGGATTCATAAAAGCGGTGTTAATGTTTGTGGTGTACCATCTGTTGGAATGACAGAGATGTAGCAGCCAGATGGACACATACAGATACACAGACATGTATCCGTTTTACTAGCTGTGCTACCAGTCCTTGACAGGTTGAAATCTAGGTAATCAACGCAGACCTCAGTGTTAAGGTTTGCAGTGCACCATCTACTGGAATATATTTTGTAATGCTCATAGTAATAAAATACATTACATTTGTTTGTTAAACAAATTACACATCACAGATGTTTGTAGTTATAAAATACATTACAACAAATATTTGTGTTGCACCATCTGTTGGAATGATAAATGTAATGCAAATGCCTGTTTTATATGTATTTAGGCATGGCATTCATAATGCCATGTTCATGTTAATGTTTGTGATGCACCATCTGTTGGAATGACCGAGACATAGCAATCAAATGGACACTCAGATGATGGCACATCACAAACATTAACACTGCTTTTATGAATCCCATACCAAATGGCATATGACAGAGACA
>JANRMT010062814.1:6986307-7001885 GCA_026402145.1 Polypterus bichir lapradei
TTGGTGACTTTGAAGAACAAAAAAAGTCCGTCTACATGCGGCTCGAACCTTGTGCATGTTTGGTAGCACATATCTGTGTGAGAAGCTCTTCTCAGTGATAAAGACTAACAAAACAGCACACAGGAGTCGCCTCACTCATGAGCACCTGCAGTCCATCCTGAGAATCTCCACAACACAGAACCTCACACCAAACATAAACGAACTTGTTGCCAAAAAAAGATGCCAGGCGTCCAGCTCTAAAATGACATATGAGCAAAGACAACTGAATGATTTGATTTGTTATTGCTGAAAGGAACACATTTTATTTATATTTCCAGGTTTTGTTATACAGCATATTCATATTTGAATTTGTATAATTTTGACAGGATATATTTTTATGCAGAGCAAAATCTTTTGGGATATTTAAAATCTAAGTTTATTTTTTATATAAAATTACATAAGAGTAAAGAAATTTGAATGTTTCTTCTTTTAACGTTTACTTTATTTCTAACTTGTATAATTTAGACAGGATATATTTTTATGGAGAGCAAAATATTATAAGTTGTTTAAGGTTTGAGTTGATTTATTCAGGAATAATATTCCTGTCTGTTTTTACCATTCCTACCAAAGATATTTCTGTCGACTAAATAAAAATTCCTTCTATTTAAAATTTAAATAGAACTTGAACAAATACGATGGTTCATAATATCCACGCAGACTTGCACGTAAGAGCGGGAGTTATCCATTTTAACAAGCAGCGTCTTGCACTGATACGAAATAGCTGTGTGTGTATATATGTAGATATGTATGTATATGTATATATATGTTTATATATGTGTGTGTGTATGTATATATATATGTATTTGTGTGTATATGTGTGTGTGTGTATGTATGTATGTGTGTATGTATATGTATGTGTATATATGTAGATATATATATATGTATGTATATATGTGTGTGTGTGTGTGTAAATATATATATATATATTTATATATGACAGCAACACTCATCACTCACAACAGTGACAAAACAATTACATTGACAATCATGTTACGTTATTTTCAAAATGTTTCCTTTTCTTTTTCATTGCTTCTTTAACACACTACTTCTCCGCTGCGAAGCACGGGTATTTTGCTAGTAGTAAACTAAATGTAAAAACATTGAATAAAACTGAGAAAACCTTGAACAACAGAGAAAACTAACACTGCAAGAGTTTGTGCTATAGCGCTACAAACCGCTGGCTAAAAGCACTTTTTTTAATGAGTTTTAAGCACAGGGAAAAAAAAATGAACATTTGAAAAATCCGCAATTTAATAAACCACCAAGAAAAGTAACATTGCAACAATTCACGCTACAAACCAATCGCTGTAAACAGAAGTGAAGTGGAGGTTAAAATCCAATAGAAAAAAGTCTTCATTAAATACAACGAGGTTAAAACAATGCTCGAAGCAGTCTCTTTAAAAACAAGACCGGTGCATTCTTTAACTGCCTCGTCTCTCTCTCTCTCTCTCTCCGTGCGCGTGTGTGTCTGTCTCTCGATGCCCAGGGAATGCATAGATACGACATGCCTTATGGACACAGTAGGATTTCAGCAGTGACATTAAGTTTATTGGATTAACAGAAAATATGCAATATACATCATAACAAAATTAGACAGGTGCATAAATGTGGGCACCCAACAGAGATATGACATCAATACTTAGTTGAGCCTCCTTTTGCTTCTTTGAGCCTCTAGACTCTGTCCTCCTATAGCCTGTGACGAGTGTCTGGATTCTGGATGGAGGTATTTCTGACCATTCTTCATACAAAATCTCTCCAGTTCAGTTCAATTTGATGGACAGCCTGCTTCAAATCATCCCATAGATTTTCGATGATATTCAAGTCAGGGGACTGTGACGGCCATTCCAGGACATTGTACTTCTCCCTCTGCATGAATGCCTTTGTAGATTTCCAACTGTGTTTTGGGTCCTTGTCTTGTTGGAATATCCAACCCCTGCTTAACTTCAATTTTCTGACTGATGCTTGAACATTATCCTGAAGAACTTGTTGCTATAGGGTTGAATTCATCTGACCCTCGACTTTAACAAGGGCCCCCAGTCCCTGAACTAGCCGCACAGCCACACAGCATGATGGAACTGCCACCAAATTTGACAGGAGGTAGCAGGTCTTTTTCTTGAAATGCGGTGTTCTTCTTCCCCCATGCAAAGCGCTTTTTGTTCTGATCAAATAACTCCATTGTTGTCTCATCAGTCCAAAGCACTTTGTTCCAAAATGAATCTGGCTTGTCTAAATGAGCATTTGAATACAACAAGCGTCTCTGTTTGTGGCCTGAGTGCAGAAAGGGCTTCTTTCTCATCGCCCTGCCATACAGATGTTCTTTGTGCAAATTGCACTGAATTGTAGAACGATGTACAGATACACCATCTGCAGAGAGATGTTCTTGCAGGTCTTTGGAGGTGATCTGTGGTTGTCTGTAGCCATTCTCACAATCCTGCCTCTGCATATGCCACTCCTGTATTTTTCTTGGCCTGTCAGACCTGCTGGGTTGGTTTAACAGCAACTGTGCCTGTGGCCTTCCATTTCCTGATTCCCTTCCTTACTGTTGAAACTGACAGTTTAAACCTCTGAGATGGCTTTTTGTAGCCTTCCCCTAAACCACGAGACTGAACAATCTTTATTTTCAGATCTTTTGAGAGTTGCTTTGAGGATCCCATGCTGTCTGTCACTCTTCAGAGGAGACTCAAAGGGAAGGAAGCACAACTTGTAATTGACCACCTTAAATACCTTTTAGCACTCATGATTGGACACTCCTGTCTATGAAGTTCAAGGCTTAACGAGCTAATCAAGTAATCAGCATTGAGCAGTGACAGGCATTCAAATCAGCACAATGACAAGGGGACCCACATTTGTGCACAGGCAGTTTTTCACATTTGATTTCATTTCATAAACTAAATACTGCGTCACTGCTTCACACCGCAGTACTCCGATGTTCCTAGGAAATGAAAGACATGCCACTGTTATCTGTTTTGTTGAAAGGAGAGTCAATTATTATGCAGGCTGAGAGGGGTTCCCAAACTTTTTCAAATGACACTACTAGCCATCCCCCACGGCTCCGCCCACATATTAGTCAAACAGGACAGTGAGGAGGCCCCGCCCAGCTCCCCACTCCTGACGTCACTTTCTCCCTCCCCTTTGCCCGCAGCCTCTGTCTCGGATTAGCGTGAATATATCGTTCCTGCAAGCGAACTATGATTCTTAGCGCAATGAGAGGAGTCGCAAAATCAACCAGAACTTTCAAGCAAATTATAGAAAAATCAATCTAAATCCGTTAAGTAGTTCTCTTGTTCGCTAACTAAGCGGAGTTAGGTTACACCCCGAGGCAGACGCGTGAGTCTCTCGGAGTCGCACTCATACATTGGTACCGCAAGCAAACTCTGGTACTTCGCACGATGAGAAAGTCTTAGTCAACGGAATGTTCAAGCAAATTATAGAAAAAAACCCGATTTAAATCCGTTAAGTATTTCTCTCGTGAAAAGCGGACAGACATATAAACGGGTCTAAAAAACTGTAAGAAATTCCATGCTTGGACCGCGAAATTTTTAAAACTGTTTCTTAGCGAGCACCTATGGGCCAAGGGTAACCTCCATTCCAAATGTCAAGTCCTCATGGTTTGTGAGATTTCATAATGAGTGAGTCAGTGCTATTTGGCTTTTATAGATGTATATAGATTTTGAGTGCCAAGGAGGACAGATGGGCATCCCAGCTGGATGGCAGCATGACCTTTTGCTGGAGGCTAGGAGTAGTTCCATCTCCCATATGTTAGGTGGCAGTTGTCCACTGGAGGTGTCCCAGGGGTTTGTGGGAGGTGGAGTCCGGAAAATCAGCTGTCCCTGGGTGCCACAAGTAGGTGCAGTTGGGGGAGGACTGCCCTGGTTTCCAAACAACTCAAAAGTGTTCCCCACAAATCATGCCAGGTGGCTCCCCCTAGCAATTTGCGTTACAAATGGCATAGTCGGCAGGATTTCCTGTCAGTCTGCTTGGCAGGGACTTTTTTTTTTTTTTTTTACTGTAACTAGTAGGGGGCGCCACTGAGCCCCAGACCTACTAATGCCCAACAAAGTCATATGTTCAATTGATAGATTTTTGAATCCACCAAGCAACTTGTATAATGGACCCAACCAATAATAATACAAAAAAAGTGAACTCTTCCATCTCCTTCTGTCTCCAGTTGTGTGTCAGCTGCTGCCTCCTGACTCCTTGAGGTAAGGCAGTGGGCTCCTTTTACGCTGGACCCAGAAAGCCTTCCAGTGATCAGATATGATTTGACATCTTCTGTCTTGGCAAAAGGTCATTCCATTGTCCAGGCAGGATATCCACCTGTCTCCATGGCACTCACAATGTATAGACACACACCAATCAGCCACACCATTAAAACCAGTGACAGGTGAAGTGAATAGCATGGCTTCTCTTGTTACACTGGCACCTGTCAAGGGGTGGCTTATATCAGGCAGCAAGTGGACAGTCAGCTCTTGAAGGTGATGTGTTGGCAGCAGAAGAAATGAGCAAACATAAAGATCTGGTTGGCCAAAGAACTGGGTCAGAGCTTCTCCAAAACAGCAGGTCCTGTGCAGTGGTTACTACCTACTAAAAGTGATCCAAGGAAGGTGACAGGGACATGGGCGCCCAATACTCTTTGGTGCACATGGGCAGTGAAGGCTGGCCCATCTGCTCCGATTTCACAGGAGAGCTTCTGTAGCACAACTTGCTGAAAATCATTTTGCTGACCAAGAGAGGGGGGCTTCAGAACTCAAAGTGCATCGCAGCTTGAACAGCCACAGACTGGTCAGAGTGCCCATGGTGAGCCCTGACCTCCACCAAAAGTGCCTGCAGTGGGCATGTGAGTATTAGAAGGTGGCTTGGTCTGATGAATCATGTGGGCGACTGCGTACGAGATGGCAGCAGGTCCTTTATACCCAATTACTCCTGACATCACTTCCTGTAGTCAGAGCCCAGCAACGTTGTAGTTACTGAAACAAAGTGTCACCTATAATAAAACGATATGATGTCACTTTAAGTAAGTGCTAAAAAAAATGCAAAACCACAAAGTGAAAATCAAAATCCAAAAAATCGTGTAATGTAACACCAAAAACGATTACAAATTGAACCAAATTATAACACAAGACAAGTTAAGTGTCCATGTAAATTGTGCCTAGGAACACAGATACGGTGGACAGACAGAATGGTGTTGATCCCCAGGGAGAAATAGTTGACTTTTTACAGAAGCTCCCTCTACACTACCAGTCAAAGGATTTAAAACACCTCAGTTTTTCATCACATTTTATCAGCTGAAATGCATTGAATGACCTAAAATGGTGAAAACGTGAGCAGTAAAGTAAAGATTAAGTAAAGATTAAGTTAGGAAAATTTTAAAAAAGGAAATTTCAGAATATTACAAAATTAGCCTTCTTCAGGGAACAACTAATAGGTTTTAACTTGCAGATGTTCTGCAGCAATTCAAGTAAATGTAGCCTTGTAAGTTGAAGCAAACAATTTGTACAGGTGTCCCAACTTGCTCTGATTACTTAAAAACCCTCAGTGCGTCTTAAAGCAGAGTTGGAGCAGACCGTGTTACTACACCCTCTGAAGTACAGTATATTTAGCCCCGATGTCGATTGCTTAAAGTGACCTCGGCGACCCATCATGAGACACTTCACAAACCGTCCTTGACCCTTTTCTATTGAATACAATGGTGAGTTACGTCCCTCGGTGACCCTTAGGCCGGGGTTATACTTCACGTGACGCGATGCATGCTGCAGCGGACGCTCCTGCTACACAAGCGTTTGACTGTTTATACTCGTGCGCGTACTTTATGTAAATCTGGAGGAATCCACCAGGTGGCAGTGCGAGATATTATCACGGTGAGAGCAGGTTTGGCTTCACTGTGTTGTGAATTGCCTGGAACAGCCATTAAATTCCGATGACACCTTACCACAGTATCTCTGAAAAGGATGTTTAATGATTAAATCCATCAATCCAGGGATGTGCCCATTTCAGCTAGCACTGGGCATGAGGAAAAAACAATTCCTGGATGGGACATCAGCTCATCGCAAGGTGAATACAAGCACTCACATACACTCGCGTCATTTTAGTGTCACCAAATCTGCATATCTTTGGAAGGAAACCGGAGCACCCTGAGGAAACCCAGCAGGAAAACATGGAAACTCCAGGCAGGGAATATCAGCGATGTGACTCCCTGCAAGACAGCAGCACTGCCACCGTGTCACCCCCATGTGTGTAATTATTAACAGTATTCATTATTTGAACAAAATTACCGATTTATCTGCAAAATGTAACATACAAACTTTAGGGCATTTCATCATGAAAGTGATATCAAGAATAATTCTAAGGATTCTAAATGTGCAGAGTGTTGGAATATCAGACATTTAATATGTTCAGAGGAAACCCTAGAAAAAAAAAGATGGCACAGAAGACCGTGTGTGAGACTTTTAAAATATATCGTGTCATTACGATCAGGAATATGCAAGGCTTGAATATGAAAGCACCACAAATGCATCTGTATGTCGGCATTTTGCTTCACCACATCGAACCATTCATCAAACATCGAAGCTCACGCATCAATCTCGTAGGATCAGCTTTCTGTCACATGTCGATAGTAATCAGAGACTCTGACGTCACATTCCGACTTTTAGCACACTGCGCCCCCCGACTTTTTGTTGGTACTGCAACTCACGCACGCGTCGCGTTAATTTCTGAGGACCTGCTAAGAGGACACATCAAATGAACGCTGGGGACGCGTGGCAACCATGATGCGGGTGCGTACGCGTTCTGAGCGTGAAGTATAAATGAGCTCTAAGAGATGGCAACACAGGACCCAAACTTAGAAACTGTCCCTCTGTCCACCTGAGGGACTCCCAAGAGAATAAGAACTTTGACAAACGAGAGGAGACCATTCAGTCCATTCGTTTAGCTAATAGCTCTGCTGTCCTCCGTTTCTCGTCCAGATCCTTCTTAAAGGTGAGGTTGGGGTTTCTGCCTCAACTCCACGGCTCTGTAATTTCTTTCAGATTCTCACAGCTCTTTACATAAAGATGTGCTTCCTGACTTCAGTCCTAAATGCTCTGATGTCCTCGAGTATGAGATTGAAAGAATTCCACAGGATCTTCTTATTCTGTGCCTTTGAGGATTTTGGAGACCTGGATGAGGTTCTTCTCTGCACTCACCAAACAGATTTAATTTTCTGAGTCTGTCAGAATATGTTTGCTGATGTGAGATTCCCCATTGCCTTTGTTCTTCTAATTCAGAGTTCTTACTCATTGGTTGTGCCCCCTGTTGGTGATCACATCTGGCACTATTCATGTGTTGGGTTGGTGATAATAAACTTGACTCGAAGCACTTGAACCCCTAGAGCAGGCCATGTACAGCAGACACAACATGGTCATCCGAGTCAGAGGAGAAACCGGCATTCACGGTGTCCTGTAGAGCAAAACCTCCATTAACAGCCTGATGCGCCCTTCTCTTTAGATTTCTGCTCAAAGTCGGAGGAGGCACTTGTTGATAGCTCAGCTTTATGATACCAGACCACCCACATTGGGCACCTCATCTTGTATAAAATATTAAAGACTAGCCTTATATATGTTCTGCAGTTCCTCTTCCCCATTTCCATGTTCTAAGCAGGTTCCACTTCTAGGTTCTATCTGCTCTTTACACACTCAAACCGGCTTTATCCAGTTGAGGGCTGTTGCAAGGCAGGAGATGATCCCAGGGAGAGTGTCCTTATCCATCACACACATACACACACACACAATCAAAACCTAAAACATCTGCAGGCCGATTTCTCTTTTGGATTGACCCTGAAGCTGACAGAGTTTTGAGCCCTGGAGGTGAACACGTTGTCTTCTCACGATTTTCTTTTCTTTTTTCAGAATCTGCAGAGAAGAGGACAAACAACTCCCAAGGGGGGGTAAGTTCTCTTCACAAAATAATTAATCATTATATAGCACCTGTTTCTATTGTAAACTGTGGGCGCTGAAGTTGGAAACAACAGGATACAAACACCAATTTAAAGTAAAAAGCAATTTCTTTATTCTTGGTGGCAGAGAGGCTGTAGACCCTGTCACGTTCCAGTGTGCCACAGACTGTCAGCCTGCCATCAGGAAGGAGAGACTTCCTTTAAATAGTCAAGTTTGTTGACAAGAAAAAGAGAAAAAAGAGGAAACGTAGCAGTTCATCTTGAGGTTATTACATGGATTGCTGTAACCCCTATCCACATCCTGAATTTCTACGTGCAGAAAAACACTGTTTTTTACAGATAAAGAGTTGTCAGCATTTTAACAGTTTTAGAAAATACACTTCTGCTAGCTTGCACGTACATAAGTCCAGTTACAGCAAGTTTTGTCCTAATGGTTATAGGGTTTATGCAACTCAGCGGTTTTAGACAATGTTCACTTCCTTATACTTTTTTGCACACACATTGCTCATAAAATATCAAGGGTTACATAAAGGTTAGTTCAGTACATTACATTAGTTATAAAGATATTATATTCTTATAGCTTTAGTATCTGCATTAGATTACATTTGTTCAGTTAGCTTAGCATATTCTTATTTAATACATAAGTGTCACACTTCTTATAGTTCTATTCGCATCGTACTTTTATTATTTGGAAAGACTGATGCACCTTAATTCTAAATATTCTTTCTCAATTCCCCCCTTTGCACATAAAATGTGCACATTAAATAAATCAGACCCAGTCAGTGGGAGCAATATCATCATATTCAGTAGGGTTTGTAGGTTCCAGGAGCAAAGGGTTACAAAAAAGTTAGTTCAGTTCATTACATTAGTTATAAAGAAATTACATTCTTATAGCTTTAGTATCTGCATTAGATTACATTTGACGCATCTTAATTCTAAATATTCTTTCTCAGCACCTTCCCAGGGTATGTTAAGTGGTCACACACGGGGTCCGTGTCCTGCTCTGGGTCACACAATGAGTGAATGCTGAGGGTTGAATTCAAATCCAGTTCCATATCCGCTGAGCCACACCACATCCTCAACTTGTGCCTCAGCTTCATGTTAAGGATTTATTGTGGGGCGTAAGTCAAAGGTGGCACCTCCTGGTGGCGCACGGTGGGAACAGCATCTTAGGTGCTGGTAATAAACTCAAAAAGAAGGTCTGATTTCTTGAAAACAAGTAGGGTGCTGTGATTAGGAATCCTTCTTCTACCCTGGAGATCCCTGTAGAAAATGAAAGATAGAAGACGTCTCAAGCAGTTGGGGTGCCATGAGTTACCCCATTTAATTTCGGTGATATTTTCTTATTTAACGATTGGGGGAGGGGTTATTACTGTTGCCAGTGTGACACTGCAGGGCATCATAATGTGGAGTTGGAGTGAGAGAGACATCTGACAGGCTAAAATGGTTATATCAGCCCTCTCCTTCTTTGTCTATCTGGAAAAGGCCTCACCTGAATGGGCCTAAATCCCAACTCTAGTGGCCTATCTCAGGCTTCCCAGGCCCAGAAGGGATTTATGCTTTAAAAAATAAACTTAAATATCCCAAAATGATCACAAAAGCCCCAAAGGAGAAGGGATGACCTTAAACCCTCGGCTTTCATGAAAAGGGCAAACAAGGAATCTTTATAAAAAGAAATATTTATTTACCCAAAATTGAAAAATACAGTGAAAGGGTAAAATGGTCAAAAAGATTGGCCTAGAAAAGCAATGAAACGAGTTCCAATTCACATTTCAGAATAAAAATCCAAGAACGTTGCAAAAAAAGCAGCAAATTCAGTAAGAAAGCAAATCTTACCAAATGTGGCTATAAATGAATGAATCTCAACCTTCTCAGCAGAGTTTTATAGTCAGGGGCTCAGGAATGGTGATGTCAGGGTGGCCCCGCCTCCTCTGGCTCCACCCACTAACAACAAGAAACAAGGGAGAGTACACAATGACAGAAGTACAACTGAAAACAACAAAAATAACAGACATGAAATGTAACCATTCAAAATTGGCAAAAACAATAAAACATAAAATATGCATAAATTCATACTTTTACATAACACATTTATGATTTGGGGTCTCAGAAAAAGGTATGAAGCCTCCCAGAAATCCCATAACACAGACCAGGACCCTGACCAGCCTGCCCATTATGGCATCACCTCAGGCAGCCTGTCCCTAACTACTACCTGCAGACTTTGGCCTACGCTTGTCCAAAATGGGGTGCTGGCTTTGAAAGTTTGAAATGCAATGAAAGTCCAAACATTTCTTATTAGTGGGAGAAAAACATCAAAATGTATCTTGTTAATACGATCCAAATATGGATCATTATAAATTATGGATTTATTTAGAAAAAAAAATTAGAAAAATAAAACAAAAGGCACAAAATGGTAACAAAAGGATGTGCATACAAGAGCAATGCAAGGCAAACAGTCTGACCCACAGAAGCAAATAAACCACACAAGAAAAGCAGAAAATCCAAAGAAAAATCAGAATTCACGAAAGAACTTCCATTACAAACTTGATGATCCACCGCTGAGACTCGCGCTCCGACCTTCACACAACGGCAGAGGGAGGACCCAGCAGTGGTGATGTCAGGGAGGCCCCGCCTCCTGGGGCTTCACCCACAAGCACAAGGAGCAGAACTACATTTAAAGTGACAGTACATAATTGAAAAAAATCACATAATAAATCAGCAATAAAACAACAATAACACAAAATAAACATAATTTCGACCAGATATATAAATGCACAAATCACTAAACAACAAAATTAGATTTCTCATGAAATTACTAATAAAGGTGAAATAGAATACTAAATGAGCCAAATGTAATGAAACCATTCAATAATAATCATAACACAGTCAGTTTGAGCTGTGACCACTAGGGGGTGTTGCAGAACCCCAAAACCCCAGACACAAGTCCAGGTTCAAATCAATGGTTTATTATAAAATGCTACCTTGACAAAAGGCTTCTTTCTAATTTTGGCAAACACAACACAGCTCTCTTTCTCTTCTTCTTTTTCTCTTCTCCTCCACACCTCCCAGGCGACTCCAACTCACTCACGGAAAGGCAGCGAGACTCCATTTATTCCAAG
The DNA here is from genome assembly GCA_026402145.1 of Polypterus bichir lapradei. Lineage (NCBI taxonomy): Eukaryota > Metazoa > Chordata > Cladistia > Polypteriformes > Polypteridae > Polypterus > Polypterus bichir. Next base: position 6,997,396 of record JANRMT010062814.1, read on the forward strand.
TAATTTCCAGTGTACTTCCAGAGCTAGAGCACATCCTGCTGGAAGCATTTCCAGGTCAAGCAGACCTTCTTGAAAGTAAAGGGAATAAATCTCCGCAGCACTCCCTGGTGGCACCTAGGGAACTCAACAGAGCTGCTCCGTGGCACTACAGTTCCCAGCATGCCCTACAGGAGTCCACTTGGGATGCTGCCATCTATGGTATGGAGTCCTCCCTGATTGTTCCATGATGATGTCCTTCTGGCCAATCTCATGATTAAGACAGGAAGTCTCCTGCTTTTTCTTTCTCCTGGCCTCTCAGGACTTTGACCCATCCTGGCAAGAATGCCAGCCCAGTGCCATCCATGATAGAGCCCAAACTGAAAAGGCAGACTTCAAAGGTATGCACAGGCCCAAAATCAGGTTCAGATTTTTAAAAGTTCAAAATTGCCCTTCAAGGGAGAGAATAAAATCTAAAACCTTTAACTTGACAAGTTAAGGTCAATGAAGAATCTTTAAAAATAAAAAATCTTGATTATTTCGATTGAATAAAATGCATTGCATTTGTCATTCCAACAGATGGCACATCACAAACATTAACACTGCTTTTTTGATTTCAATAGCAAATTGCGTATAAAAGACACATTGAACTTGTCATTTAAATGTCTGGTGCATCACAAACATTTGTATCAATGCACTTTACAACTAGAAATGTTTTTGATGTGCCATCTGTTGGAATGACAATTGCAATGCATTTTATTCCTACATGCTTAACAAAATACATCTCAAGAGCTAGTGCACAGCAAATGTTCACACTAAAAACACTAAGGTGTACATTGATTATTTAGACTTAATAAAATGCATTGCATTTGTCATTCCAACAGATGGTGCATCACAAATAGTAACTCAGCTTTTTTGATTCCAATATCAAATATACAGTATATAATATATATAACAGAGACATATGCATATGCATCAAATATATATAATGTACATAACAGAGACATATGCATTCTATTTGTCATTCCAACAGATGGCACATCACAAACATTTGTAGCAAAGCATTTTATTACTATGACTGTAATGATCAAAATAACGATAAAACAGTAAATAAACATAAGGCAAGGAACAAACCCTGGCTGAAACGCAACACCTACCATTACGCCATGGGCACCAGTTCAGTGCCAGGCCTACTAACACCTGTATGGTCTTGCTTAAAATTTCCAAATAAGCTAATAAACATGTCTTTGGGAATGTGGGAGGAAAACCGACGTGAACATGGAGAGAATATATAGACACGGACAATGACCAGGCAAAGGATTTGAACCCGGGATCCATGAGGCAGCACCACTGACCACTGTGCCAAAATGCATTTGTAAGTAACGGTCGATGTGTGGTACCGAAAGGAGCTATATAAGCCTTGAGACTCGCTGGCTGATGTTTGGTGCTCTCGTGCTGTGACTCTTTAGGTGAAGAGCCTTTGAGCCTCGTGACAGGTTCTCTCTCTCTTTCTCTTTCCAAATTTGTGCCCAGCTCTCCTTGTATTTCTCATAAACGAAGCTTTATTGATCCACTAAAGGCTGACTTGCCCAAAATAGCATCTCCCTAATCCAATCTCTCTCCACTCTTTTCCATCATGTCTGCCAGATGCAGAGCGCCGAGATGTCGCCGAAGCAGCGGAAGCAGAGCGTCTTCACGCCCCCCGCCTTGAAAGGTAGGCTGCCGTCCTGGGATGACTCGGGGTGTGCGGCGTGTCGGCACGGCTTCATCCCTGCGACTTGATTGGTCCACGCCGAGTCAGTCATGACAGAGCGGCGACGTCGCATTTCTGTAACTTTCAGATCTTCGGGGTTCGCCTACGATGAGTGGACGTGCTGTGTCAGCATGAGCTTTAAGAACAAATCCATCTTTGTATGAAATTTAAATGAATTCATAAAAAAAAAAAAAGTTTGTTCAACTGAAGTATTTTAATTGATGTCTGAGGAAATGAGCAGCATGAAGTTCTCTTAGTTTACTAAGCTTCTCATGGACAAGAAAAGAGGCCAACAGCTTGTGACTTGTGGTTCAAACCCCCCTTTGTTTGTTAAGCCTGGCTATGATGTTAGGCAGCAGTTTGCTGTTTTAATAACTTGCTTAGCGGGGTCACCGTGACAGATGGGTCCAGCTGCAGACCCCCGCAGCTCCGTGATTCAGTGGCTACTCACGATGGCCAATTGCATTGTGGGTTTTTGTCTCCTGGTTTACTTGACTTGAGTCGGACAAATCCGCACCCCTATGCCACCCCACCCCACCCTACCCTACCCTAACCTAACCTAACCTACCACACCCCACCCCACCCTTAACCATAGTGTAACCAGGTGTCACCACTGATGCATAATATAAAGCAGGGGTTCCCAACTCCGGTTCTGGAGGGCTGCAGGTTTTCATTCTCACCCTTTTCTTAATCAGTGCCCTGTTTTTTCTGCTAATTAACATCTTTTGAAGTCATTTTAATTGACTTGCTCTTGAAGACCCAGACCCCTGAATTGTTTCTTTTTTTCTTAATTAGCCACCAACCAATAATGAGATACAAAATGAGCCAAAACAACTGGTGTCCATCATACACTATCTGAAAATAAAGAAAGGTGAAGGTCTTAAGAATGTCAATCTGCTCAGGACCCCAAAATATTTTACCAGTGGTCTTAGAAAAGAGAAAATCAACAATTACAGAAATGTCTGCTGTTACACAATGAGAGCAGCAACAAGCCATGGAATTAAACAGCGGGTTTAATTAACACCTCATTAAGCAGCTGGTTGGAGTGAAATTGGTTTGAGTTTGAGGCCCTGACTTAGTTTTTGTCTTCTATTGGCTCCCTCACTTCACATTTCATTTTTTTTGGGTGCCATTTAAGGAAAGAAATGAAGCAATTCAGAGGAACAAATCTTAAAAGAGAAGTCAATTAAATTAAAAGGAAAAGGAGTTAATTAGCAGCAAAAACTGGTTAACCAATTAAGAAAACAGTGAGAATGAAAACCTGCAGCCCTCCAGGACGGGAGTTAGGGACCCCCGACATAAACAGATACCCTCCTCAATGGAGTGGAGTTCTGCAGGTCAGCAGCTCGAGTCTACTGTCAGTCCTGTACTCCTGTCCTTGGCATGGCCGCCTGTGTGTCGAGTGGGTTTTGCGGGGGTCTCTGCTGATTTCACAGCAGCGACCGCCCTCAGGCAGAGCTGACTGGTACTGAAAAAAGATTTTGTTGTTTTTGGTTTGCTGTGTTACAAGATATCAGCTGATAATCTGTGTGCTACATTTAAATTTCTTTTTCATGTTCTTTTTGGTTTAAGTTGATTTGTTTAATTACAATATTATTTTTTATCAGTTATGTTAATTAGGCTTTAGGTGTCAATGCTTGTTCTTATGTGTTTTTGGCCCTTATGTGTTTTGTGGGTGTTTCCCTAAGAGGTGGGGCCACCTGTCAATCTCTGTTGAGGGACTGCCCCCTGCCCTATCAAGGTGGAATTGCAGTCCCTCCAGGGCACATTTTTTTGTTGTTTTGCTATTGCTAATTCTCAGGTATCCTGGCTTTTCTGTTTTTGGGATTCTGGTTTCTGGATAGTGGTTTGGGTCTTATTTGCCTAGGATTGCCTTTTTTGGCCAATCCCTTTTTCCCTTTTTTGTTGTTAATAAATGATTAATTTTTAAGGATTTTTTTTGTTGCCTTGTTCTGTACTAGCCAGGGTTTTAAGAATGATTCCCCACCCTAAGTGAGACATTTCAGAGTACTTTTTTTTTTACTTTGAGAGCAAAGTAAATTTAGCTGGTTCACGTGCTGCATAATACATGCAAAAGCTTGACAGGAGCCATCGTCACGCAATAATCCATGTTACTCACTTCACCTTACAGTGGTTTGATTGTTCTGGCTGATCAGGCCAGGATGGAAGCCCTTCTGATTTGAACAGAATGGAGATCTGCAAGAGGACACCAACATGAGTTAACATCAACTGTCGAGTCGATCAGCCTGATTGTACGAGTCACCGCGTCACTCTTCACATCAAAACGCTGAAATGCTGCTTCACGCCGACTGCACAGCCCCCCACCCCCACCTCCCCCATGTCCCCATGGTCAGGCGATCACAGACTTCTGAAAACAACACAAGGCTTTATGGCCTAAATTAGTACTTATAAATTATTAAGGGAGGCTCTTACTAAAGGAGAACCAGCCGTCCCGGGAGGCCGAGCAGGAATCCCTCTGAAGAGCCTGAAAGTGACGCCTATGAGATTTAAATTGTCTGTAGAGTCAAATGAGTTAAAGTGACGTGGTGGACAAAAGGGACAGGAACACACAAAGTTTAATGTTTATCATATAGTGCCTTTCATGTCTATCTATCTATCTATCAGTTATATAGTGCCTTTCATTTCTGTCTGTTTATCTATCTGTCAATTATATAGTGCCTTTCATTTTTGTCTCTCTATCAATTATATAGTGCCTTTCATTTCTATCTATCTATCTATCTATCTATCTATCTATCTATCT
>JANRMT010062814.1:7001985-7014571 GCA_026402145.1 Polypterus bichir lapradei
TATCTATCTATCTATCTATCTATCTATCTATCTATCTATCTATCTATCTATCTATCTATCTATCTATCATATAGTGCCTTTCATTCCAACTTTAGACATTGCTGTTCAAATCCTTTGGCCAATAAGACATCATGGTTCAAAATGGCCTCTGATTCAAAGCCAATCCCAAACAGCCGGACTTCAGACCAATGGCGGCACATGCTGGCTCGTCACACCTGCCCTCCAGCAGTGGATAGGCTTATGGAATTGCCCCCCCCCATTTGTTTAGTTGAAGTTTGTTATGGCCTTCCTGTGGGGGATGTTCCATATTGAATGTCCTTACAGAATCCCCCTCACCAAGCCAGTATGAGCCTAACCCCAACACCCCCCAACCCTGCAATAACATGAGTCAGTGCTAAAGACTCAAGGGTTGGTTAGTTAGACATGAAAGTAGACCAAGTCTAAGGAAACCCTAACATTTCAATCAGAATGTCTAGCTTATCAACTTGTACAAAATATGACTTCACCGCAGCCAGAGCCCCAGTCGTTGGGCCGCTCATTCTGCAGGTGGTCATTGGAAACTGGCTGGCATAAATGGGCTCTTCTGGACTGGTCAGTGAAGTTCCTCGCCCGCTTCTGTGGCCCTCTTCACCACGTGTGAGACTCCTCCTCATAACCGTCCCGGTGTCGGCTTTGACTTTGTGACTCAGGAGTTTGTTTCTGATTCCCACAATTCTTAATTTTAAGAAGAGTTTCCCCTTAATTTCCACTGGTGTCCACGAGTGCGCGACTCCCCTTTAAGTTGAAAGAATTCTACTGGATCTGCTTTCTGGATGCCTCTGATGATCTTGAAGACCCCCACGCTGTCTCCTTTGCTTGAGACTAGATGGCTCTAATTCTCTGAGTCGGTCACAGTAGGACACGTCCCTAAGTCCTGGTCATTCCTGGTTGCTCTCCTCTGCACAGCTTCAAGTGCTGCTCTGTCTTTCTTGTATCGTGATGACCCCTGAACCACTTACATGACCCCAGTTGTGGTCTGACTAGTGGGTTACTTAGTTCGAGCATACCATCCATACATTTAAATTCAACAGTTTTAATGACCTCTTGGGCACGGCCATCAGCAGTGTGTCTGTCTGGGGAGAGAGTGTCGCCCTCATCGAGAGGTTTACTGACCTCGGCAGTGACATTCATGACTTTGGTGACTCTTCCTATGAAGAGGGGGGTCATGAGGTCGCTGGAAAAGGGGTGTGTGGCGCTCCCGATATCTCTGATAAAGAACGAAGCTCCAAGTCTTTAAAGTCCTGGTGCTTCCTGCTTGTGAGACATGGACGCTATCCGGTGACCTGAGATGAAGACTGGACTCCTTCATGTGTGTCTCTTCAGAGGGTCCTTGGGTATCGCTGGTTTGACTTTGTGTTGCTCATGGAGTCCCGAATGAGGCACATGACCTGCATTGTGAGGGAGCGTCAGTTACGACACTACGGCCATGTGGCGCGTTTCCCAGTGGGTGATCTGACTCACAGGACCCTCATTGTTGAGGACCCGAGTGGCTGGACCAGGCCAAGGGGATGCCCACATAACACCTGACTGTGGCAGATAGAGGCTCATTTCTGGAGAAGTGCCAACCGGGATCCCGAGCTGTTTAGTCGTGTGGTGGGCGCTGTACCAGTGCATGCCCCTCCGACCTGACCTGACCTGTTTTTACGATACAATCCTCCATTTCTGTTTGCTTCTGCACATTGCTTACATGATGAGACTGCTGTGGCAACATCAACCCTGTCACAGACAACATGGGTTAGGTGACATTCTGGCCAGGATGGGATGGTTCCTTACCTGTTCTGGAAATCTCTAGAATGGAAGGACGAGGATGAGGATGGTGCTTCACTTCACTTTGCCTGTTTGCTGTTGGATTGAGTTTAGATTTTACTGTCTGTTTCTAAGTCCCTGAATGCTTTAGCCTCCCTCTTTTCTTGCTGACCACTTATGCCCTCGCGCTCCTTCACGGTCACTGAGGTCCTCTGACCTGAAGTTGTTTGTTGTGCCGAGTTCTCGGCTTGAGCTTAGAGGGGGCCGTGCTTTTGCAGTAGCTGCCCCTAAACTTAGGAATAGTCGACCTTTTCATATGAGGTCAGCCCCAACTTTGGTCACTTAAATCTCACCGGAAAGATGAGCTTTTGCCTTAGCTGTTTAAACTTGTATGAGAGTTCTGTTTTTGAAATGAATTTATTTATTTTGGTGCATTTATTTACTGCATCTTTATATTTTATGATAGATACCCACCTTAACCCCAACACAAACACACACGCACAGTCCCGGGTTCAAGTAAAATGTTCATTTATTTACTAAATGTTCTTTTACATGGTACCACAAGCACAGAATACCAGTTTCTTTTCCTTTAAATATTTCTTCCTACCGCACTGCCCTCCTCCACTCAAACGTTGCCCCTTTACCACCCAGCTCCGACTCGTCTGGATAAGGGAGTGCGGTCCCTTTTATGACAGACCCAGGAGTACTTCCGGTGCCAGGGCGATTGCCCGAAGGAAGCACTTCCGGGAAGTCCATCAGAACAGGGAGCTTACCCCCATGATTCCAGCAGGTCTGCCTTGCCGAACTACATCTCCCGGCATGCCTTGCTGGTTTCCCGACATCCGAGACTGCTGCCATCTTGTGTGCTGGAGGAATAAAAAGTTTCTGCCGGTGTCTTTCTTTCCAAGTGGGCTGTCTGTCCATCCCTTTTGGTCCTCCCGTCCGAGTAAGGAACCATCCCCTCTTCTGGCCGGGATGCCCATCCAGCCCATGTGGCATCTACAATGCATTGATGTATTTGGTCAACTTCTGTTGTTTTAAATGTGCTCTGTGAATGAAATTGACTTGATGTGAAAGGCACCGGGGGGCCTTCATAACATAAGGACAGTAGGAGACATCCCGCCCAGAGGCATAAACTCCCCCTGTACGCTGGCGGGCAGCTTCCCTTGGGTGAACGTTCCATTTGTGCGGCCGCAGGGCAATATGGGAACTGTAGTTCCAATGAGTAGTCCTGTTGGGATACTTGGGGGCTGCCACAAGGACCCTTCTCTGTCCTAGGGAAGTTCATCCTGACCCAGAAGTGCGGTGTCATTGCACCAGAAGTCCTCCTCAAGTCTGGGCTAAAAAAGGATCTGCGTCATCTCCCCCCCAGGGGAGTCTAAGTCAGTGGATTAGTCAGGGAAAACTCAACTTGGAGGAATGGAGGAGAAAGACATGGATTGTGCTTATGCTTGTTAAATCATGTAAGGAAGCCTTTGTAAGGTATTCAGTTTAATTAAAGGGGTGACTTGAACCCGGGACAATTGCATGTGTAGTTGTGTCTGGGTGTTTGGGGCTCTGCTGTGCCCCCTTACAGGTCACAACCCCTAAATCTTTTTTTTAGTGGTTTCTTCCTGCAGTACAGTGTCTCCCATCTTGTATTTATAATTGAAGTTTCTTTTGGCCATGTTTAACACCTCGCACATTCCAGCCTTAAACTGCACTTTTCTGCAGCTCCTCTCTCTCTCTCTCCTCTCTTCTGACTTACTGCTCTGCCAGTCCCACCTCGCACCACTCATTTGAGGTCAGAGGTAACAGCGTCTCTGCTCACTTTCCCAAACTCCCTAAGCTGATCCAAGCCGGGATCCTTCCGGGGTCTCAGCTGTGTCCGACTCCCCAGGCTGATGGATTTTAGCAGCACCTCCGGCCGAAGTGTGTGCAGGTTTATTGCTCTCCAGCCACACCTGCCGTTTCCACATTCTGCACCTGAATAAATTGTTGCCTTGCTGAAGCACGTGGAGAGTAAGGTGGCAGATGTGATGAAAATATACGTGGTAATGGCACAAATTTTACTTGTGGCGAAACTTGCAAAGTAGAACTCCATTTCACTTGAAACGTTTGACTCATCACCTGCTTACCTGGGGCCTCACTTATAAAATGTGCTTACACTCGGAAATGTCCATCACCTGTTTCTTATGTAAAGACTGTGGTTTATAAAAGAAGAACTTGCCGTGAATGTAATAGGACATTTCAACCGTCTTGGACTTTTTTGATATTGACATTGTAGATGCCACAGGGGCATCCCAGCCAGAAGAGGGGATAGTACCTTACCCTGACGGGAGGCAAACAGGCATCCCGGCTAGAGAAGTGAAAGGGATCAGACCCGGAAGAGAGGGCCAGATAGGATGGACAGACATCCCTCCAGAACTGGAAGATTAAGCTGGGAACTGTTTACTCCCCCAGCACGTTTAGATGGCAGCGGCCATAGATAGCTGTGCCCAGTATGGAACCAGTAGGGCAGGCTGGGAAGTGTAGTCTAGCAACACAGCTCTGCTGGAACCACTAGGTGCTGCAGGGAGATGCGTCACCTAAAATGGGACTTCCGTATGGCACCTTGGTCCTTAATAAAAGGGACTCCCAGCACCCTCTTGTCCAGGCGAGTTGGAGCTGGGAGGAAGGAAGGAAACAGTCACCTGGAGGAGGGCAGTGCGGCGGTGAGGGTATTGTGGAGATATCGTGCTACTTTATGCTCCTGTAGAAGGAATTTGGCTCTTGGTGTGTTCGTGTTGGGAGTTTGGGCCGTTGACACCCTGGTCTCCTTCACAACATTTTAACGACTCCAGGCAGCCGGACGATGAAGTGAACAGTAAATCTCATTTTGTTGCGTAGTTCAATGGTGCGTCGCTCACATTCTGATGTTTTTTAGCAAATTATATCTCATTTGAGTGGCGTGACCTCTCAGTGTCGTTAATAACACCTAATCCGTACATTTAATGTCAATGGCTTTCTGCGTATAGTTCATCTCTTTGGCCTATAACAAAGGGTGTGCTGTATGTTGCATGACAGGACTGGCGGTGGCAGGATTCACCTTTTTGGAGGACATCGCCAGTGGTTGGCTATGCAAGGAGCGAGTGTTCAGGGATGGTGATGATTTTTTTTGGCTCATAATGAACCTTATTGTGACTTTGTAGGACGGGGTTTCTTAAACTTTGTTAAGAAAAGGGCGGCAGTTTAAAACACATGGACTGAAGAAATCGTTCGGGGGGGTTCAGGTGTTTTAGGAAGAAGCCCTGTGTGGGTGGCGCCTTTGTAGCTCAGGATTTTGCCACCCTTCACTTTTCTCCAGCCATGTGTTCTCATTTGAGGATCACGTCTGGCCCCGTGTGCTGCGTGTGACGCTTGGCTTCTTGCTCGGTAAGCCTGATTGATAGGATTGCAGTGACGTTTTAGTACATCAGAGACAACTTGCATAAAGTTTCTATCAGGTGATCGAAGGAGATATACGCACACGATCGCTGATAGAATGGACCATTGGGTTCTTTTAAAAGGTAGCTGGTGGTGTTTAGACTGGTCGGGCGATCTGTTTGCTGCGTTATGATAGCTTGTGAAGTATAGCACAATGGAAGGCAGAAACATGGACTGCCCCTGCCACCTGAGGTAGGCCAAGATGAGTCTGTGGGTGACCCAGAGTGGCAATTCAAAGACATTTGGATGTTGTACATCGATTGTAAAGAGACTTGGCTGTATTGCAACCTTGACATTTACATTGTAAAGTGATTTATAAGTTCCTGTGCGCCTCAAACGTCGCGGTCAATTCACGCAAGGGTCCTGTGGCAGTCTGGACGCTACACGATGGCACGTTACTATTGCTCTCTCCACTCAGCTGCTTTCACTCTCGTTTTTTCTTTCCTGCAGTAAGACCAACAAATGGATGTTTTTGTGATTCTCCTCCTCTGTCAGTAACACCTCAAGACCACGTTCACTTCTTCTTCTTTCGGCTGCTCCCATTAGGGGTTGCCACAGCGGATCATCTTCCTCCATATCTTTCTGTCCTCTGCATCTTGTTCTGTTATCACCTGCATGTCTTCTCTCACCACATCCATAAACCTCCTCTTAGGTTTTCCTCTTTTCCTCTTACCTGGCAGCTCCATCCCTACCCTCTTCTTCTTCTTCTTCTTTCAGCTGCTCCCACTAGGTGTCGCCACAGCAGATCATCTTCTTCCATATCTTTCTGTCCTCATCATCTTGTTCTGTCACACCCATCACCTGCATGTCCTCTCTCACCACATCCATAAACCTCCTCTTAGGCCTTCCTCTTCTCCTCCTGTCTGGCAGCTCTATCCTTAGTACCCTTCTCCCATTATACCCCTCATCTCTCCTCTGCACGTGTCCAAACCAATGCCATCTCGCCTCCCTGACTTTGTCTGCCAACCGTCCCACCTGAGCTGTCCCTCTAATGTCCTCATTTCTATTCCTGTCCACCCTCGTCACACCCAGTGCCAATCTTAGCATCTTTATCTCTGCCACCTCCAGCTTTATCTCCTGTGCCACCGTCTCAAACCCTGGTCTCACTGCCATCCTGTAGACCTTCCCTGTCACTCTTCCTGATACCCGTCTGTCACAAATCACTCCTGACACTCTTCTCCACCCATTCCACTCTCTTTTTCACCTCTCTCCCACAACGTCAAGACCACGTTCACTAAAGTTTAGTTTTTCCGTGTCCTCAAATGGTTTGTAGTAAAGACGCCACTCAGGGCCATGGCCAGATGTACAGTATATGCTGATTAGATCATGAACAATTCAAGAAGGTGTTTTTGTTTTTATGCCCTATATGGTTACTGGTGAGAGGTGATGGGCGTGGCTAAAAGTGTGTGCTCGAGTTTGATTTGAGGCTTAGAAAGGAAGTTGCCTTGCCACGTGGCCTACGTATGGTTTTATTGGCTTGATTTTTTTTATTGTGCTTACGCCATTATTTGCCTTTTGGGCATAAACGAAATTGTGGTATGATATTAAAGCAAGGCTGCGTCATTTTCTTCCTTCTCATCTTATTCCACTTCTATGTGCGGTCGATGTACTCTATAGAGGGACAGTGCTGATGATTAATATGAATTCAAAAAGAATCATGAGCACATGAAAAGATACGTATTCTACTTCATTGAGCACTAGCGCTGTAAGGGTTAAACTGGAAAAAGCCTGTGCCTTGTGGTGGACGGCCGGGACGCCCCTTTGGCACTGAATCTGGGGGAGCAGACATGTGCTGCACACTTCCTCCCCCGGAACGCTTGGTGGCGGCCCCCCCGGGTTGCATCGGGGCCACAATTTTGGAACACCGGAGCTCAGTCCGTGGCCACCACCAGGGGGAGCTGCATGGCTTCCTGAGCACGTGTGGGTGGGAACGCAGCCACCCCCGGAAGTGCAGGCTGAAGTAGGTCAACGAGCACCTGGAGCACTTCTGGGTGGGCTATAAGAGGAGCCTGCAGCCGTTAGTCAGGGAGGAGGAGGAGGACAAAGCGGCTTGGGAGGAGTGGAGGAAAATGAAGAGTGTGGTTTTTCTGTGTTTTCTTTGTGTGTGTTTTGGGGACTGTGTAGGGCCTGTGGGACACGGGGAAGACGTGCTCCACGGCTGAAGAAGACAAAATAAATCTTTTTGTTTATTTTTACCTGTGCCTCAGTTGCCAGTCTGTGTCGGGTGAGCACATATGTAGCGCCTTGCCACAGCCTATATATTGTTTCTGTATCTGAATGAGCTGGAAACCACCAAAATACTAAAAGTCAAAGGTCACGTATGCACAGAAGGCTGGGGAGAGCAAATCCTCCTCTTCTAGATGGGGAATGCAGACTTCAGGTTGGAAATCAAGCACTGGAGTGGCACTGGGCAGGAATGGGGCCTGTCAAGCGAGTGAGATGTATGGGAAAAGATGGTACGCCCATTAAGCTGGGAAGTATTGGTGGAACCAGTTGGAGGCAGGATGGCAGGGAATGGAATGTTGGGAGTCAGATGAGGAAGACAAATGTGCTGGGAGATTAAAGTGAGGTTTGCCCATCACTGGGCGCTCCTTTCACTTGATTCAGAATTTGTAATAAAGCCTGATTCTGCTGCCGTCCTGAGACTCCGTGTGCCTTCTTTTGACGACTGGGTGCCTGATCAGACTTCTCCTTACAGCTCAGTCCTGCACCTCCTTCCCAGTCCAGACCCTTCTACTTCATCCACCCCACTTTCTCGTCCTCATTCCCATCACTCCCTATATATTCTCTGTCTCTCCTCATCACACATCCATTCCACTTCAACCTCCTTTCCTATCCTTTCTCAGATTTCACTCCTCCTTTTGTTGTACGTCTGATGGTCTCATTTCTTATTCTGTCCTCCACACGTCCATCTCCGCATTCTCATTTCTTCCACATGTAATGTCTTCTCCTGCTGTGCTCCCCTTCACTGCCCCTGTCTCAGCTCCATACGTCACTGCTGGTCTTACAATTGTCTTAAAAACCTGACCCTGTACCGCCACCCTGGGAGAACAACTAAGCCCAGGGCAGCCGCACGATCAGAATACCAACAGAGTAATAGAAATGTTTTATAGAAATCCTCCGTCCTATTTGACCCACTCGCCACACGTCCCAGATCAGCATACGATGAGAAGAATTAAAGAAATGAATACAAAACAAGGAAAACATGTGCGTATTATACTGTTGAATTCTGCTCTGTACTTGTAATATTTCTATTGTAGGTTTATAGGTAGAATGCCCAGAGGGGACTGGACGGTCCTGTGGCCTGGTGCCCCTGCAGATTTTATTTTTTCTCCCCTGACGTCTGGAGTTTTTTTTTTGTTTTTTCTGTCCTCCCTGGCCATCGGACCACCTTACTCTTATTCTGTGTTAATCAGTGTTGTCTTATTCTAATTCTTACTTTGTCTTTTATTTCTCTTTTCTTCATCATGTAAAGCACTTTGAGTTACATTATTTGTATGAAAATGTGCTATAGAAATAAATGTTGTTGTTGTTGTATTGAGGATGACTTGTGTCCTGTTCATTGTATTGTATTGTGTTGTGTTGTATTGCGTTGCATTGTGTTGTGTTGTGTTGCATTGTATTGTGTTGTGTTGTGTTGTGTTGTGTTGTGTTGTGTTGTGTTGTGTTGTGTTGTATTGTATTGTGTTGTGTTGTGTTGCATTGTATTGTGTTGTGTTGTGTTGCATTGTATTGTGTTGTGTTGTATTGTATTGACCCCCTTTTTTTTTTTTTCCTTTTGACACCCACTGCATGCCCAACCTACCTGGTAAAGGGTCTCTCTTTGAACTGCCTTTACGGAGGTTTCTTTTATTTTATTTTTGGGAGTTTTTCCCATGTCTTCTTAGAGAGTCGAGGCTGGGGGTCTGTCAAAGCCCATTGCAGCACTTCTTGTGTGATTTTGGGCTACACAAAAATAAATTGTATGATATTGAATTGTATATTAGCAGTCAAGACATTTTAAACATAACTCCCTAAACAATGGGTACATACCAGGAATAAAGACAAACCTTCACAAATTAGGGGTGAGATGCTGTCGTTGAAGATAACCTGTTTCCCCCAAATTATAACAGTTTGTCCTTATAGTTCAAGAGGACGATGACAGGCCAGGTACACAGGCCGTCGATGCCAACAGCATAAACATTCTGCCCTACCGGACTATAGGTTGACCAATCCAGAGCGGGGTCCTCAACTCCAGTCCTGGAGGGCCGCAGTGGCTGCAGGTTTTCAGTCCAACCCTTTTTTTAATTAGTGACCTGTTTTTGCTGCTAATTAACTCCTTTCCTTTCATTTTAATCGACTTATTTTTTTAAGATCTGCTCCCCTGAATTTCTCCATCATTCCCCTTTCTTTCCTTAAGTGGCACCCAAACAGAAATGAAATGTGAAGTGAGGGAGCCAGCAGAAGACCACCTAAGTCAGGGCGTCAAACTCCAACCAATTTCACTCCAACCAGTCACTTAATCAGGCTCTGATTCTTGTCGTTAATTAAACTCGTTCTTTAATTCCGTGGCTTGTTGTTCCTCTCATTGTGCATTAGCAGACATTTCTGAAATTGTTGATTTTCTCGTTTCTAAGAGTTCTGGTAAAATGTTTTGTGGACCTGAGCAGATCGACATTCCTCAGACCTTCACCTGTCTTTATTTTCAGATATTGTATGATGTCACAGTTTGCTGGTCCTGTTTTTTCCTTCATTTTGTACCTCATTATTGTTTGGCAGCTAATTAAAGAAAAAGAAGCAATTAAGGGATCTGAGTCTTCAAGAGCAAGTCGGTCATTCAGTCAGTCACCGTCCAACCCGTTATATCCTAGCACAGGGTCATGGGGGTCTGCTGGAGCCAATCCCAGCCAGCACAGGGCATAAGGCAAGAACAAACCCCGAGCAGGGCGCCAGCCCACCACAGGGCACAAACACACTAGGGACAATTTAGCATTGCCAATGCACCTAACCTGCATGTATTTGGACTGTGGGAGGACACGGGGAGAACATGCAAACTCCACCGTGCCACCCAAGAGCATGTCAATCAATTCAAAACAAGTGAATTAGAAGCAAAAACTGGTCACTAATTAAGAAAAGGGTTAGAATGAAAACCTACAGCCACTGGGGCCCTCCAGGACCGGAGTTGGAGACCACTGCTCCAGAGCAAATACAACACGTTTGCTGTCACAGATGCGCCTTACTTGTAACCCTGGGTGAAATAAAACTTCTTTTCCTGCAGGCGGCTCGCAGATGGATTCTCGGTGCTAACACGCTGCTGCTCCTCGCTTCGCTGCTCGATGTCTCCCCCTCTCACTCTCCCTTTAACTTCCTTTTTGGGTTAAATCCTCTTCAGTCCAATTGTCACATTTCCCCATATTCGAGTGAACCCTCATTTGCTGAGGTACACCTTAAGGAGACGCAAACTAACAAAGGGCCAGTAGTCCATGTGGCACCCATGGCAACCTTAAACCTTCACCTTCATTCTTTGATCACTCATCCACACTCCACTCTATGGGTTATCTTTGTGTCTGATTCTCCATCTTGGTCTACCACTGATCCTGGATATTTAAACTTCTCCACTCTTTCCAGTGGCTCCCCCTGCTGCCTAACTTCTGAATCCTCATCATCATTAAACCTCAGCTCTTCCATCTTCTCCATTCTTCCAACTTCCTCTCCACTTCTTCTTATTTAATACTATGCTAAACAATGTCATCACCACAAAGTCTGCACCGGGGGGTCCATTGGTCTTTAATCCCATGACTCACCACCTCCATAGAGGTAAGGCCTTCAAGAAGACCCCTGGTGCAGACCTCCTCTAATCGGGGTCTTGTTTGTTACCCCAACACTGCTTTGAACCCGAGTCCTCACTCCCTCTTACACATCCTGGACAATCATCACACACTCCTCTGGTTCTTCCTTTCTCTCTCGCAAACCAGGCCTCTTGACGTGGCACCTTCTCTAAATCCATGACCACCCTATGCAGACCTTCCTGTTTTTCTTCTCTATCAGTTGTTTCAATGCAAAGACTCCATCAGTTGCTCTTCTCCATGACATACCCTCTCCTATGGTGGTCTGTGCCCCAAGTCTTCTCTTTAGAACCCTTTCTGATGTGTGTGACATCAGCTTTACCCCTCTTTAGTTTCCACAATCCTGAATGTCTCCCTTCTCCTTATAAATGGGCACAGTCCCACCGTTCCTGCACTCCTCTGCTGTTCTCTCCTGCATTATATCCCACCACACATCTACTCCATCTTCTCCTAAACTCCTCCACACTTCTGCTGGGAGTTCATCTGGGCCTGTTGTCTTTCCATTTTTCATTCTCCTTCTTTGTGTTGCTAGACCCTTCATCAGGGTGGGACTCCATCTCCCAATACCACCCTTGGATTTTCTTCATTTTCTATGTACCTCTTCCATCTGTTCTCGTACACCTCCCCCTTTAACAAATAAATAACCAATAATAGGAAAACGATAATTACATTTAAAGAAAAAATGGATAGTGAATGAAAAAGAAAACAACAGCAACGAGTCCATAATGAGGACAAACTGTAAAAACGCAGACGTCCAGGGGGCTGCTTCTCAAATTGAGCAGCTTCTCGTCGTCTGGGCCTGCTCTGGCTCTTTAATGGGGGCAGCTTTATCCAAGACTGCGCTCCGTCTAACACAAATGCAGATCGTGTATTTTTTTTTTTTCCCTAAGCCAGGATAACCAACGCGCTTGAAAAGTGTGGCACTTGCTGAGTGCCTGGATGAATGCCGAGAGGGCTTCTGCTCTTTTCAGGCGTGCTTTTCTGTAAAGTGCAATTGATTTTCTCCCATGAGTCGGTCATTTCCGTTCACTGTAATGCTCTATCAGCCCAATTTATTTGTCTTGTTGTGCCTGGTAGATGTTCAAAATGGCACCTCGCTGATCAGAGACACTCTGTGCTGCTCACAGGGTAGACAAGGTCAGGGCCGAGCTGAGGGGCTATGCCAGTGAAACCAGAGGTGGGCCACATGTGGTGCCAATGAGCTTGAAATGCTGACAGGCAGGTGCTGGCAGATTCACAAATCCACTTTTTGAGGTGGTTGGTGGTCTTAAATCAAAAGCCCTCTTATCATTTGGTGACTTCTGTATAAAATACATTAAAATATGATTTCTTTTTGTATAGACCAAAATCACACAAGAAGTGCCACAATGGGCTTTGACAACCCCAAGCCTCGACTCTCTAAGAAAAAAAGAAAAAAAACTCCCAAAAATAACCCTTGTAGGGAAAAAAGATGAAACCTTGTGAAAGACAATTCAAAGAGAGACCCCTTTCTAGGTAGGTGGGTGTCAAAAAAAGGGGGTCAACACAACACA
>JANRMT010062814.1:7022334-7033653 GCA_026402145.1 Polypterus bichir lapradei
CGTGTGGTTTGTTTATTTGACAGTATGTAGATCGGGGTAATTGCATTCAAGGAATTCGTAGTCTGAATCACAATCTGACTGTATGGGTTGTCACCTACCAGGTAGCGCTTGTGGTTGGTCAGCAAGTCGGCCATCATCCGCCACGGTGCCCTCTTTCAGTTGCGAGAAGCCGATCATAGAATAGTTGAAATTGTTTTACTGTCAAATAATGCAGAGTACGCGACACATGTTTCCCCCTAATTCTGGGCTCATCAGGCGTACACATTCACTGCACCCCCTCTCGGGAATCGAACCTCGGACGTCAGCGCTAGAGGCGAAGGTGTGTGGTTCGTTTATTTGACAGTTTGTTGACCGGGATATAGCAAAACACCCGCACTTCGCAGCGGAGAAGTAGTGTGTTAAAGAAGTAATGAAAAAGAAAAGGGAACATTTTAAAAATAACGTAACATGATTGTCAATGTAATTGTTTTGTGACTGTTATGAGTGTTGCTGTCATCAAGGATTTGATTATCATTATTTCTTTCAATCAGGTTTGTATTTGGAGGATGTGTTGTGTTCAAGTTACATTTTGTGTTTGTCAACTGTTGTAAAGATATCAGGTTTCATTCCTCGATTCCTTTCTTACTGCATCAATAAACAGCTCGTCTTCCTCTTTTATTTGAGACATCACACACTGCATGCACGTGTTTTTTTTACACTGTCTTCCTTTAGCTGGACATTGACTTTTTCCACCGTGTGCTTTGTTTCCGCAGTAGCTGCACTTATGAATATGCTTTTATGCGTCACTTGCTTCATATTCTTTTGCTGCCTTCTCAATTGTGTAATGCGTTTTTTTTTTCTTTTTCAGCGCTCTTTGGAGCTGTTGCTTTTTGTCTGCGCACTGCGTTCACAGTCAGTTCACGTGAGCCACTCAGCGGCAGAGTGTTTCTATTGGATTGCCGCTGACAGACGGCCTTATATGGGCAGGCACTCAATTACGTGGGAGGCATGACGATGAGGGACGCAACTCTGCCTCACATGGCGACTTAGCTGCAGGCTCTGGCCGGTATATATGTACATAAGTAGCTTCCAGTTATGACCGTTACACGTAGAATTTCGAAATGAAACCTGCCTAACTTTTGTAAGTAAGCTGTAAGGAATGAGCCTGCCAAATTTCAGCCTTCTACCCAAACGGGAAGTTGGAGAATTAGTGATGAGTCAGTGAGTGAGTGAGTCAGTCAGTGAGGGCTTTGCCTTTTATTAGTATAGATTTGATTTGTTGTTGATGGTTCTTTAATGTACATCCTATAAAAATATAATCATTGTCTTGCAGTTTACTCCTCAAATATTCCTCCCTATATCTTGAGCATGCGAGAAAGTCGACTGGAGACCACTCCCGATTTTTTTTAAACTTGCTGTAACTGCCATTTTGTGTTTGGTTTACCCCACCATGGATGTACTGTTGCTGAAAGCAGTGCCCCATTGCTAAAGAGGGCTTCAGGAAGTGGCGTAACTGATTTGCCACTATATAAGATTGTGGCACACTAATATTGTGCGATATTAGCTGACTTTTAGCCACAAAGAAGTGTTGGGGAACCAGTGGCCCCCTGTTTAATTCAAAAGTAGTGAGGGAAAATCTTGCCAAAGTAAACGTTTAAAGGATGTGGTGCCTTTGAGTGTTCCTTCTCAGCTGCAGTTAGTCAACAAACTGACTGCCTCCTTCTGGTCTTGATTGATTTCATAGTGCTGATTCCTGGAAGTGGCAGATCCTACTGACCTGGACCTGGAAGTGACATCACTCGCCATATGTCCGAGGCTCCCCGAACTATGGATAGAAAGAGATATTTTGTTAAGAAGAGCGCCCCCTCTCTTCTCAGGGTGGTAGTGCTTGCCTATATCTAGAACCTTGAGAATGCCTCCTAATTGCATGGTCCTGACATCTGATATCCAAATGTCTGGATAAACTCTAAAACAATTTACATACCTTCGTTTCTTGAGTGTGGTTAGGGTATTGGGACTTTGGTCATGTTCCATTTTGGCTTTGTTTTTGGTTACGTATTGGGCTTTGCCATTTGGATTTGTTTTTAATCCAAATCCTGGATTTTTTTGACCCACACTTTTATTTTTGATTTTTGCCCTCTTCCAGTCTTAATTACTCTTGGATCAGTACTACAATTTTGGCTTCTATATTGATATTGAACTTGATATCGGAGCAAATTACGGATAACTCCTTAGTTCCCTCCCGTGCCTCCCTGCCTTGCCGTATTCCTCAAATCAGTTCATGGAGCTGTGTGGTCCCTCTTGAGTCTCCAGTGGACATATTAATGTATACGTTTGAAGAGCAGGTTCCCTCTTGACAAATCTACCTATGTATAATATGTTGTAAGTGCCAGCCTTCCTGGGATTAAGAATGATTTCTTGCCTGGCTAGGGGACAATAATAGAAATACAGTAGGAGTGGAGGCTTAACCTGGCTGGGAACACCTTAGCAATCTTCATCCCAGCTGGGACAGAAAAATAACCAATGGACTTGGGGAACGTGGATGCCAGGAGCAGATTACTCCCCCACATAGCAGGTGGCAGTGTTTCTCTAGGCTGAACCCGGGGCTATCTATCTATCTACCTACCTACCTACCTACCTACCAACCAGCCAATGAGGCTCAGTGTCCACTCACTAGTCAGGGAGTCCTGGACGTCCACATCAGTGATTGGCTGGACTGGTCTAAGAACACAGAATGGGCAGAGCAGACTCTTCTTCCTTAGGACCCTGCACTCCTTAACCATCCTTCACATGGCCAGTGTGGTGTGCTGGGCCAGTAACATCACTTCAGGAGAGGCCAATTAAATCAACAAGTTAATTTAAAAGACAAGCTCAGTTATGGGACACGCTGTGGACCCCGTGGAGTTAGTGGTAAAGGAGAGAATGAAGACTTGTTGTTTTAGCCGACCACTTGTATTAAATGAAGTATTGTATGATGGGAGTCCCTGTCTGCCTTTCTTTCTTTGATATGGTGGCTAATTAACTTGCTATCTACTATTGAATATCGTGATTATCTCAAGTGCCCAGAGCAGCGCCAAGATAGAAATCCTGATGAGGATTTAGCACACTGAAGCAGTTTTTGATTTGACTGAAGTGGAAGAAATACCAGACAGCACTAGGATGGCTTGTCCTAGATTACGGACTGTTATGTCTGTTTTATTAATGGCTTCAGTCCACCGGCTTCCTTTTCAGAATTCTTTTTATTTTTAACCTGCATGTCCTTGTTGGGGGTCAAGTACGGTTATAAAATTAGGTATCGAAAGCCTGGCTGTACAAACGTCACCTTTTACATTCATTAGATGATCTAGATGTCCTTAACCTCATTGTTGTGTTGTATGAGTCAAAGGTAAGAGAGCATTTATGTGCAGGAAACGATTACAAAGAGGCTGACAGGGTGCTGAGTCTCATGGCATCTTGTCAGGTGAATGCCAAGCAGACACCCACAAAGGCAGGTGTGCCAACAGTGCAGCCTCTTAGTGCCACATAGAATGTGCAGCCGGCAGCTTGAGCCCAAGGTAAGGTGCAGGTCTGGATGAGCCAACACCAAGAGCAGAGTGCTGATAGGGTCAGTTGTGGAATTGTGTTTTCACCCCTCCTAAAATCCTCTGTTGTTTTCATATTTTATGTACAAAATGAATGTCCTCCAGCTTTTAGACAGATTCAGACATTTTCCTGAAAGGCTGGTTTATAGTGTAATGGTCACGAGGGCCACCTGGCGAAAATGACGTCCGATAAAGAGGCTCATCCCCACGTGAACATCTCTTTAAATCTACTATGCAGCAAGGCCAACACGCTGCTGGCGTCTATCCACCATGATGAATTTCAAGAGAGTGTCAGAATGATGAACCAACGGCCAAATATGAGGCAACGGGTCCTCAAAAACGGAAAGGAAGACCTGCAAACACATTTGAAATGCATCTGCTCACCGTGGAGGTGACCCACGCATGAGAATATCACACTCGCCCTTCCTTTGCCTCTTTTGATCGATGGGTCTGACGCGCCACCTTCTCCTTTTCTTCCTCTTCAAGTCAGTAACAGCAGGCACAAGTCTCCTCCCATCAGCAGGGTCCTTACATCCTCTGCTGTGACATTGTTAGCTATGTGACACTGGCGACACACTGTCACTTGGTGACTAGGAGAATATCAGCGTGACGATCAAACAAACAGAAACGTGTTGTGGTCGTCCGCCTTGCGTTGTGGTTAACACACAGGCTTTACATGGTAAGTTTAAACCAGGTGATGTGCGTCGAAAACCTAGTGCACGCCAGCGATGCCCGTGTGTGTGAAGTGGCAGTGTCAAGTGTAAACCAGCCTAAAGAACATTCTGGTAAAGTGCAAAATTCATGATCCTTCAATAATGGCGAGGCTTCCCAGTCCTGACTTAGTAAAGCATATCACACCAGCACACCGGCACCCTTGTGTTTTATTGTGGGGGGGTTTGATGTTCGTACTGTCCAGTGGCAGACATAGTGGGCCCTGTGTTTGTACAAAGAGTGGTGGGTTTACGTTCAACAAGGTCGACTGTCAAATGAGCAGTTAAATTTGGTCAGCAGTTTGAGGAAGTAACTAGGGAGGCAATTATATTTTCACACAGCTATACAGGTGTTGGATAACAATTATTTAAATACGTTAAGTAGTAATTTAGAAATGGTGTTCTGTATTTTTACCCATTAGCTGATATTACATTTTATCTAAAGGTCTGAAGCCATGCATTGTGACAAATATACAACAATGGAGGATATTTGAAATGGAGCAAATGCTTTTCTACAGCACTGCATTTACCGTATATACTTGTGTATAAGTCGAACAATCGATCATAAAATCAGACCCCAACTTATATGTCCATTCAGAAATAAGACACTTTATTTATTTATTTTTACATCTTCTTGCCTCATCCAATCTCTCACCAGTTTCTCAGACACATTGAATTTTGTTGCAGCAGCGCAGTTACCAATTTCTTTTGCCACTTCAATGACTTTTAATTTAAAAACAGCTTCATATTTTCTTCTGATCGAACGCTCCATCGTAGATGAGGGATGCTCTTATGATAAAGGTGTATGAGGGTGTGAGATACAAAAAACACAAAACAGTACAAACGTCACTTCAGAATAGTTTGGGTATTACCGTGTGGTCACGTAGGCACAATAGATAGAAAAAAAGGCCATGTGCTCTATGGTGACTCACTCAAGTGGGCTTTAGCATATTGTAATCTCTTAAAACAATAGCGTCAGTTTTCCGCATTCAACTTATACAACCGACATTATAAAATACTGGAAATTATACGGTAAAATCAAGCCCCGACTTACCCATGAGAGTATTTATCCACGAGTAGATACGTTACTTAATTAAACCTTATTCTAAACCGAAGATCCAAAACAGGTGAGTGTTCACACACAAGATCGGTGAGAGGTAAAATGGGCAAAGATAAAACAGAATCGAAAACGGACAAAGGCTCAGACACTGGAGATCTGAACGAGAACAAATTCAGCAGACCAAATTTATAATCTGAAAAACCAAAGCACTGTCACAATAAGTAGAAACACAAGGAAGACCTGCAAGCACATTTGAAAAGCATCTGCTCACCGTGGAGGTGACCCACTCATGAGAATATCACACTCGCCCTTCCTTTGCCGCTTTTGATCGATGGTTCTGAAGCGCCACCTTCTCCTTTTCTTCCTCTTCACGCCCGTAACAGCAAGCACAAGCCTCCTCCCATCAGCAGGGTCCTCACATCCTCTGCTGTGGCATTGTTAGCTATATGACACTGACCACACACTGTCACTTAGTGACTAGGAGAATATATCGGCGTGACGATCAAACAGACCGCAACAAGCAGAAACATACACACACATACATTGACCTTTATATAGAAAGATAGATTTCATGCCAGGGAGTTTCACAACACATGATTGTTGCATATACTTGATTGGCTGGCTGTCGATATGATGGGTGAATTTTGCTCAAGCTCTTTAATCCGGTGATTCCCAACGTGGAGCGCACGCCCCACTGGGGGGCAATTTGATTTTTTAGGGGAGCAATTCGAGGATTTAGGTACGTTAAACAATTTATAAAATGAAAAAACAGAAATTCACTGTTAAAAATGATAGAAAAACATATTTTTATGTTTTACAGAGACATTTATATATTTACAGTGTATAAACATAGAAGGGATGTTGAAGAACCCTTTAATTTATGATTTTACAACTGACTTGGGTTTTTCTGCTTAGAAATCGTTTTTACCATTAAAATAATATGAATTGTAACAATGATTATAAAATTTTGCAATATAACAAAAATATAAAATGATCAAAATATTACAGAAAAAGCTGTCATTAGTTATTTTATGTTTATAAATATCACGTCTCTTGTATGTTTTCAAAACTATGTGCTATATTTACGTATTACTTCATTTTTTTTTTTTTTTTTGTAACAATTTCTTAGTGATTTCTTTGTCACTACTTCAACTCTCCTTTCCCTCTTTTGTTTCCATGTTCTTTGGAAGCTTGTTTAGACCAAATTAATGACATTATGGGCTTCCTCCACATGAGTAGTAGTTCACTTTTTGAATCGGTAATAATAAAAATAAGGTATATGTTACAATGGGGGACATCATGATTTTAGAGAGCCCTAGGTGGGGCATGGCCAAAAAAAGGTTGGGAACCACTGCCTTAATCTTTCTTATCTTAAATAATAAAGTTTTTTTGTTGTTACTTAGTACCTACTGGCATGTCTTCCTTTCCCAGGCTGTTAACCCATTTAGCAATTTGTTTGAACAACTATTTAAAAAGTGAGGTACAGTGAAACCTTGGATTATGAGTAACTTGGTTTGCGAGTGTTTTGCAAGACAAGCTAAATTTTTTAATAAACTTTAAATTGATAAACGAGCGAGGTCTTGCAATACGAGTAGTACACGTATACTTTGTCCGCCGAGCGTCACATGGGGATTGTGGGTAATAGTCTCCCATTCTCGTTCTCAGTCGGCGTGCCTCACTCATATAGTCAACATCCGTATGCGCTTATACTGTTTACTATAGCATGGTGACCACGCGTGAGTCCCTGTCTTGCACCCCAAAAGACGAGGCTGAGTCTCAGTACTTTAGCAAAACCAGCTTTTATTCAGCGTGAAACAGGAACAGCACGGTTATTTATTGTAGCGGGATCTGCTGCTGTTCTATACACAGACACAGCAGTCAAGCAGGGTTGTGATCAGGTTAGTGGCCAAGTAATACTGTGCTGCTGCATTTATAATGTTCCTTGTATCACCCATCGATGGCAGGTGCTTATAGCATGACCGTGATCTTTTCTGATTCTCTTTTATGGTGAACTGCTACAGCTCTGGGAGCCTGCGGTCATTTCGGGATGCTCTTCCGCATGTCGTCCCATTGGGGAGAAATCCCAAAAGAGTTTAGAAACTTTACAATGCGTAAAGCATTTTATTTTTATTTTGTGTCCAAGTGTAGTGACACTTCAGGCAAAAGCAACTGTCATTGGGGAGGCTCCTTGTTAAAGTCACAAAAAAAGAAAAAGATTCCAGTGAGCCGACAGATAGCAGGGATTCCGTTAGTTAGAGTGAAGATTTTGTATTAATCATTTTTATATAAATATTTGTGGGATGTGAAACGAATCATCTGAGTTTCCATTATTTCTTATGGGGAAATTCGCTTTGATATACGAGTGCTTTGGATTACAAACACGTTTCCGGAAATCAATTATGCTCGCAAACCGAGGTTCCATTGTATTAGGAAAGAGGATATGCTTTTGATGTTACAGTGCCTGCACAAGTGTCCTGCATCTGAATTCATCTTGTTGGGATTGAGCAAAATATCATGAAAATATAGAGAAAATGTGCAGATTTTCTACACCCCACCCACTGCTATTCACTACACATGTTTTAACTTGCTGCCCCGACACGTGCCGTCTCATTTGAGAGACTATTAAGTAGTAAGCGAGTGAGTGAACCGGAGAGTGTGACAAAGTGTGTGTGGTGGAGAGAAGATGCGGTTGCCAGTCACCACTGGTCAGGGGGCTTACATGTAACGTGAAGATAATGTTATGATAAAGTAAACCCATCCATGTCTGATTAGGAGATTCAGAGCCATTTAGCTGGGGGTCTCTGGAAACAAAGAACCTTCTCAGTGTTTCTCCTGGAAGAGCCCAGCAACAGACTGATCTGGCTTAACAATGAAAACAAAGCAAGAATGTGTAATAAAAAGAAAAAGCGAGCAATGTAACATAATAGATATAAGTAGAAATGAAATATATTTATAGAAAGAGTAATATTTCATAAGCGAGCTTATTAGATACACAGAACAGTGCGACGGCCTGAATGTTGATGGATCTTCGTGGCATTTTGCATCTTCTTTGATTACACAGCATCCTGGCATTCTGCCCATCGTTCTGTTCTGGTGACACACATTTACATATACAAACAGAAAAGCAAGCCGTGTGTTTGATTGGCCCTGCCTCTAGTCGCTGTCTTTTATTTATTTATTATTTTTAATTCATTACACCCTTCATCTCTGTCTATCACGTGCTTTCTAGCAGGTGGGCTCGTTTGACCTTGAAGAGAGTCGCTGTTTTCACCTGGTCATGAGTTTAGGATTCAACTTGCCCAGTTCCACTACAACCTCACATCTCCTAAGCTGATATTTCTCAAAGTGGGGGTCCGTGATTCTTGGCAAAGTCCGTGATTCTTGGCAAAGGGGTCCACAAACTTAACTGGTAAAATTTGATGAGTAATTCATGAATATCTCATTTACTTGGTGTACCAATGCTCTGGTTATTCTCTTCTCCATTATTCTCTGTTTCGCTTACTGTAAACAGTCGACAAGAGACATCCGACTAGAATATAAAAAATTCACATACTTTATTAAACAAACAGAAGAAACGTTAAACAACTTTCCAGCATGTGAATCAACATCTCCCACAAACACCGTTTTCCAACAACTCAACTAGCTGTCACCCTGCACTGTGCCACTCTGCTCTGTACTTCAGCTTTTAAAGGGGAACACCGTTGTCTAAAGGACTGACCTTTTTATGTTTGTGCCAGCCACTCCCATAATGTTCTGAGCCAATGAAAATCATTGGGGGGAGGGCCTTACATCACTCATATCATATAAGCTGCTGTCAGTCACTCAGTACTTGGCCTTACTCAGCCATATTGAAGCTAGCTTGGAAAAAATAAAATGAAAACCTTTCAATTATCAAATCGATTGTTGTGTCGGGTGTCTGCGTCATGAAGTGAAAAAAGCCAACTTCATCTAAAAAAGGAAAAACTGACGATAATTATGTCGAGTCTGGGTTTGCGAGTCCTCATTCTCAGCAGTGACTGCTATCAAGTCAAAGTGCAGGACATGACTGCATGTGGAGGATGAGCTCAGAGAGAGACAAGCTTAGCAGGCAGACCATCATCAGCAAAATGGAGTGTGTGTGTGTCTAGATTTATTTATTTAAAGAGCCTCAGTAAAAAGCCATATTTTCTCCTGAGGACAATTATCTATCTATCTAATCTGTCCAACCTGCTTAATCCTAACACAGGGTCACGGGGGTCTGCTGGAGCCAATCCCAGCCAACACAGGGCAGCAACAAATCTCTGGGCAGGGCGCCAGCCCACCGCAGGACGCACACACTAGGGACAATTTAGCATCGCCAATGTGCCTAACCTGCATGTCTTTGGACTGTGGGAGGAAACCCACCCAGACACGGCGATAACATGCAAACTCCGTGCAGGGAGGACCCAGGAAGCAAACCCAGGTCTTCTAACTGCGAGGCAGCAGCGCTACCACTGCGCCACTGTGCCGCCCTCTATCTATCTATTATATAGTGCCTTTCATCTATTTGCCCATCTGGCCGTCAATCAGAAATGTGTTTCTAAATCTAAGCAATCTGAAAAGGTGTTTAATTTTCAAGAGTTCTGTGCACTTTGTGATAATCATTTGTTTGTCAATTTCAATTTATTTACATACAGTAGCACATTTAAAACAACATAGGAATGCTGTGTCCAAAGTGCTTTACAATAACAGAAGAAAAAACATACAATTAACACAAATAACATAAATAGAAATAAAATAAATGAAACATAAATAAAATACTGTAAATAATAAATAGAAGTCAGATTACATGATCACAATGAGGAAACCATCAGTAATACTGAAGGTCACAGAAAGCAAGTGAATAGAAATGAGTCTTTAATCTCGTTCTGAACAGTTCAATTGAAGACGACTCCTTTATGTGACGAGGTAAAGAGTTCCACAGGCGAGGGGCAGCAGCTGTAAAAGCCCTGTCTGTCCCCCTTAGTTTGAAACTCGGTATGAGGGACAAGAAGAGACAACTGACCAGAAGATCTAAGCTGGTGTACAACAACAACAACATTTATTTCTATAGCATATTTTCATACAAAAAGTAGCTCAAAGTGCTTTACATAATGAAGAAAAGAAAAATAAAAGACAAAATAAGAAATTAAAATAAGACAACATTAGTTAATATAGAAAAGGAGTAAGGCTTTTAATCCATCCATCATTGTTGGAACATCACGGTGCTTTGAGTAGATGGTGGTGGCACAAGCCACTTCCAAAAGGATACCGGAAAAGGAAACAGAAGAGAGGGTAGGGGTTAGTACAGATTTTAGAGCCACCATGAATAGTTAATATAATGAATTGAATACACAGAGTTTCAAGATTAAATTAAAGTGAAGTTATGAGAAGGCCATGTTACAGTAATGTGTTTTCAGCAGTTTTTTTAAAGTGCTCCACCATATCAGCCTGGTGAATTCCTATTGGTAGGCTATTCCAGATTTTAGGTGCATAGCAGCAGAAGGCCACCCGCCTCACCACTTCTTTTAAGTTTTGCTCTTGGAATTCTAAGGAGACACTCATTTGAGGATCTGAGGTTACGATTTTGAATATAAGGTGTCAGACACTCCGATATATAAGATGGGGCGAGATTATTTAAGGCTTTATAAACCATAAGCAGAATTTTAAAGTCAATCCTGAATGACGCAGGTAACCAGTGTAGTGACATCAAAACTGGAGAAATGTGCTCAGATTTTCTTTTTCTAGTTAGGATTCTAGCAGCTGCACTTGTTGCAATCGATTTATGTCTTTTTTAGGTAGTCCCGATAGGAGTGCGTTACAGTAATCTAGTCGACTGAAAACAAACGCGTGAACTAATTTCTCAGCATCTTTCAGTGATATAAGAGGTCTAACTTTTGCTATGTTAAGTAAAAAAAATGCTGTCCTAGTGATCTGATTAATATGCGATTTAAAATTTAGATTACAGTCAACAGTTACCCCTAAGCTTTTT
>JANRMT010062814.1:7033753-7046450 GCA_026402145.1 Polypterus bichir lapradei
CAGTGTAGTGACATCAAAACTGGAGAAATGTGCTCAGATTTTCTTTTCCTAGTTAGGATTCTAGCAGCTGCATTCTGCACTCGTTGCAATCGATTTATGTCTTTTTTGGGTGGTCCTGAGAGGAGTGCGTTACAGTAATCTAGTCGACTGAAAACAAACGCGTGAACTAATTTCTCAGCATCTTTCAGTGATATAAGAGGTCTAACTTTTGCTATGTTAAGTAAAAAAAATGCTGTCCTAGTGATCTGATTAATATGCGATTTAAAATTTAGATTACAGTCAACAGTTACCCCTAAGCTTTTTGCCTCCGTCTTGACTTTTAATCCTAATGTATCCAGTTTATTTCTAATAGCCTCATTGTATCCATTATTGCTAATCACTAAGATTTCAGTTTTCTCTTTATTTAACTTGAGAAAGTTACTATTCATCCATTCTGAGATACAAGTCAGACTGTGTTAGTGAATCAAGAGAATCGGGGTCATCAGGTGTTATTGATAAATACAGCTGTGTGTCATCAGCATAGCTGTGGTAGCTCACATTCTGCACTGAGATAATCTGACCTAACGGAAGCATGTAGATTGAGAAGAGCAGCGGACCCAGGATAGAGCCTTGCGGAACACCATATCGGATATCATGTGTCTTTGAGCTGTAATTACCACAACTAACAAAGAATTTTGGTGTAAAGCACACAATTCAGATATTTGTTTGGTGTTTCCCTATAGTGGGGGTCCGTAATTATTTACCCCCTTCTAAAAGGTCCCTGATCTGAAAAAGCTGGAGAACCGCCTGTTCTAATAAAGAGCATGGACCAATAATCTGATTCGTCTTAATAGACCAATTTTATATGATACATTTTAAATGAATTCTGAGTTATTGCTATATGTAGGGCCCTATGGAATCAGTTTTATTTTCTCAAAAATTCCGTTTTATTTTTTTTGATTTTCGGTTTGCATCATTTTATTTTTCCTTGATTTGGATTTTTGGGTTTTTACGTGTTTTATTTTTTTTACTATAAGAAAGTAGTAATGGCTACAACAAACAATAATGAGATGGCACTTTACATTCCTTTTAATGAGACGGCACACTAGCACAGCTGAACCTTATTCTGCAGTTCCATTCATCAAGTCAGAGCCCAGATCCTCCATGATACTGTATGCTGAGACTGCAGTAGGCCAGTGAGTGCCCCCCAGAATTGTAAGAGCTGTCACTAGTTTGATTTATCCTTCTGAGATGAAGGTGAAAAACAAAAGAGAGACTTGCTTTTAAGGGCTCGTTACATCTGAGGAGACGCCTGCTCTTCTGCCCAGGTCTGTAGGGTCTGAGTTTATAACGGGAGAGACAAATGTGGACCTTGTGTGTGTCGTCGCCGCCAGACACAACGTTTATTAAACCAGAAACATCGTTGTTAATTTTTAGAAGGGAACCTGTCAACAACCAGTGTCCTTCTCTAATAACATTTTTCTACGGGAAAGACTGTTAATACCAGTTAAATACCTGTGTAATTTAATCAGTTGAATGATTCACAGTAAATACATCACGTACAATTAGAACTGCCTACAGAAAAGAAATTACCATACAGCCCTATCACTGTGATGAGAACGCAGTGCTCTCGGCTATCTGTGGATTCATCAACTACAACGTATATTTTCTTGCCACAAATCTTTTGAAGGACGCCGTCCATATGTTGTTCAAAGACACGGGGCAAATGAGTTTGACGAAGACTGCTCTCATTTACAATGGTTAATAAAGAAAGGATGCGTCTTTGTCGTTTTTTGAGCGGTATGTCTGACTCACATGGACACACACTGGTGTCTTGCATCTGATGGTTTTGTTGTTTCCTCTGTTGTTACCTGAACACCTCTTAATTTCTCCGTGTTCTTGAGATGGGTTTTAGATTTGACGTGGTCATTGCAAGGAGCTTTTCGTGTCCAGTCTGTGGGTTGCTGGCAAAACTTACAGAAAAGTTGTTCAGATTTGTAAAAGTCGCCGGGATATTGTTGAGCCCTCAGTTTTGCAGTTAAGCTCGTGTTTCTTAGTTTTTTTCGATGTAGTTAGGGTATCTGATCCTGCTCGCTTCAACGTTTCTGATTCGTGCAGATAGTGTGCCTTTAACGAGATAACATACAGGAAACACGCGCACACACAGACAGAGGCACGACTGGATTTCTACGAAGAATTGTGTTCGCTTCAAAAACAACAAACTAGAAAATAGAATCTGAGTGATAGAACTACAGATTATTCAATGGATTAATTAATTGGGAAGTTTTGTAACCGTCACCCTTTCAGGCTCTAAATTCCACACATTTCTGTTTTTAAATCCGTTTTTAAGTGTTAATTCCATGATTCCATCCGTCTTTTCTGCATGGCGGAGATCATAGGGCCCTAGATATGTGGTTTAGGTTGACTTACTGTTGTTTGGACATAGCAGCATTGCAAGAAGTGAAGTGAAGAGCGATGAGGCTGATTACGGGGGTACAGGAGATAAGAGGAAAGATTGAAAGTGCTGAGCCTTTACAGAGATGAAGAAGAGACCTGACTGAAGTGTTTAAAATGATGAAGGGAATTAGTGCAGTGGATCGAGACGGTGACTTTAAAATGAGTTCATCAAGAACACGGGGACACAGTTGGAAACTTTTGAAGGGTAAATTTCACACAAATATTTGGAGATTTTTCTTTACACAAAGAACACATGGAATTAGTGACCAAGTAGTGAGGTGGACAGGAGCATAATGGGTCTCAAAGCCGGCCTGGGCATCCTTCAACGATTGAGGTGACGAGGTTTACCCACTCAGCCCATTATTCATTGTCATTTTCTTACAATTTGTGATGAGTACACGGCTCGCTACTTGCTAGGAGCCTATGATGTGAACTCTATCTAAACTGTTGCAAGACTGACTCTGTACACTGCTTTTTAGACACAACTTAAAATTTGACGACATGCTTAGAATGAAAATTTTATGAAAAATAAAAATGTAGTAACACGGCTTACACGTTATTAGAGTGCATGTCAATGTCTTGTCCAAGTGCTGGTACCCTAGTAGGTTACGTAGTTTGCTGCTTTAAGCAACCACATCATCAACAATACTGTGTTTGGCTCGGATACTTTTCTCTACCGACATCAACATGAACGCCTCAAGATGTTTCTCCTCGTCTGTTTTGCTTCATCCATATTTGGTAACAGACGCTGAATGGCTGAAATGAACGACTGGTAGGAGGTCAAACGAGGACGAGGTCATGAGTGGGTGTTAATAGGACTTTACTTCATTCAATGCCAAATCTTCTTCTTTCTTCTGCTCCCATTAAGGGTTGCCGCAGCGGATCATCTGCTTCCATAACTTCCTGTCCTTGTCATCTTCCTCTGTCACACCCATCACCTGCATGTCCTCTCTCACCACATCCATAAACCTTCTTTTAGGCCTTCCTCTTCTCCTCTTGCCTGGCAGCTCTATCCTTAGCATCCTTCTCCCAATATACCCAGCATCTCTCCTCTGCACATGTCCAAACCAATGCAATTTCGCCTCTCTGACTTTGTCTCCCAGCTGTCCCACCTAAGCTGACCACCTAATGTCCTCATTTCTAATCCTGTCCATCCTTGTCACACCCAATGCAAATCTTAGCATCTTTAGCTCTGCCACCTCCAGCTCTGTCTCCTGTGCCACCGTCTCCAGCCCATATACCATAGCTGGTCTCACTACCGTCCTGTAGACCTTTCCTTTCACTCTTGCTGATACCCGTCTGTCACAAATCACTCCTGACACTCTTCTCCACCCTGCCTGCACTCTCTTCTTCACGTCTCTTCTACAATCCCCATTACTCTGTACTGTTGATCCCAAGTATTTAAACTCCTCCACCTTCATCAACTCTGCTCCTTGTATCCTCACCATCACTGACCTTCCTCTCATTCACACACATGTATTCTGTCTTGGTGGTCCTACTGACCTTTATTCCTCTCCTCTCTAGAGCAGATCTTCACCTCTCCAGGGTCTCCTCAACCTGATTTAATTCAATGCCAAATAATTAGGTGGTTAGGCGGCCAAAAGCAAAGTAAGTGATTACAGGTATGAAACAATTATTTTCAGCTCGATAATCAAACTGCTCATTTACAGTGGAATAAATTATAACAGATGTTATAATGAAAACCTCACATGATTGAAATGTTCCATTAACTTAACGATAAACTAGTTTAATGTCGAACAGTAACCAGTATATAAAATTTATTTAATGAAACGGCCGGCCCATGACCAGACCAGAGTCCGCGGCCCACCGGGCATTGCCCAAATGCCCTAATTGGCCAGTCCGCCCCTGGAGGTGAATAGGAGGACTTGATGTTACTTTGAAGAAGTAATTGGACAGGACTGGCGTACTTTGTTGTGCCGAACGGCCTGCAGTCGTCCAGATTGTTCAAACGTTTGGTTTACGTACCCCTAGACAGCAATGCATCAAAGGTTAGGAGTTTCTTTTTATCTGAAACCTCCCGAGTTTAGGGGGAACAAATGAACTGAAATGATTTCAGCAAACGGCTGCAACGTAAAATGTGAAAGAAGTGACATGATCTGAGTTTTTCAGAATTCACCATATTTTGTCTTTTTTTAGTGTCTTTCAATGTGGTTTCAGGTAGACTCCCTGTTGATTTTCACAGCACGCTTATTAAATGCTTGTCTGCATTGTGACCACCTTTATGCTCGGAGGCTGAGCAGTCTGACCCCTGGTAGATATCACCTCATCCAGGCCGCTAACACGGTTCCAGATTGGGCATTTAGTGTTTTTTTTTTTTTTTTTTTTTTTTTTTTTTTTATTGGAGGCTGCGGCAGTTGGCGTCGGTTCAATAAAAAGTCATGCTTTCTGCATTAACACATACGATCAATTTGAGCACGCTGTCTCAATTTCTCTTTTTAATGAGATGAAATTCTTAATGGCTCTGAAGAAATACCTCTGCGTGTGTACGTCAATATAAATCATCTGTGGAATGAGGCCACGGCACAGGAGGAATCGGAACAAGGAGCGCAAGTTGTCAAACAAGGGCCAAGTAGTCAAATGAAATTACACACGTCAAAGAGAATCCCACACGTGAACATCCTTCATTAGGGCAGGCGGTTAAAGATAATGCAGCGATGATAAGGAAGGGAGTTAGTCCGGGATTGTTGATTTTTCTGTGACTCTCGTAAGGAATCTTTGAAATAAGATCAGTCTGCATTTATGTTTTTTATTTTTTTTTTTTTTTTTTTTTTTTTTTTTGCACCTTTGTGATGGGCACACACAGTGGAGCACAGGCAGCTAATGGGACTCGCTCTGCGTCACCAGTCGAGTCGCCAGCAGCCACAGAACACACGGCCTTGTGGTTTGAAGTCCTGGGCCTTCATCACTAGGCCACCCAGCAGAAGGCAGAACAGAGTGGTCTGGTCAAAGAAAAGTGCTTGTGCCACCAGCACACTGTTAATCTTTGGTGGGTTAGAAGGAAGGAAAGAAAGAAGGCCATTCCTTAGGGCAGCCCCTTTGAAATTTGTGAAACAAGACTGCCAAGTAGCTGTGTCAGGTGTGTGCGTATGGGCGGCAGCTTGAGGGCTCTTGTGAATGTCGTTACCTGCCGAGCCAGGGGTTGGCACTGTTCCCTGGTCCTTTCTCTCTTTCTCCTTCTGCAAACTGGGTGATTGATGGCCCTTCTATCATCGACTGTCATCTCCGGTGTCCATCCTTCTGGACCTCCATGTCTTCATTACCCGGAAAACCAGCCTACCCGCTCCAGTTCTGTTTTGGACTCGTGTCTGCAATTAATTTACCTTTCAAACGATTAGGTGGTACCTTAACTCTTTATCTGTGTTCCTTGTATCATTTTAAAACAGCTTAGAGGGAATGTGGATTCTAATAGTACTAGCCGTCCCCCCGCGGCTCCACCTACATAGTAGTGAAACAGGACAGTGACGAGGGTCCCGTCCGGCTCCTCACTCCTGATGTCCTGCTTCGCCGCCCCTCGGCCCGCAGCCTCTGTCTTGGATTAGCGTGACTATATCGCTCCTGCAAGCAAACTCTGATACTTAGTGTGATCAGAGAGGTCACAAAATCAACCGGAATGTTCAAGCAAATTCTAGAGAAAAAAAAAAGATCTAAATCCGTTAAGTAGTTCTCTTGTGAAAAGCAGACAGACATAGAGACAGACAGACAGACAGACAGACAAGCAGGCATTGGATTTTTTATATATAGAGATGAGTGTAACATCCCTCAGTTAATATTCAAAAGTTTTTATGATTTAACTTACCACTAAGGGCAGTACAGTGGCACAGTGATAGCGCTGCTGCCTCACAGTTAGGAGACCCGGGTTCGCTTCCCGGGTCCTTCCAGTGTGGAGTTTGCATGTTCTCCCCGTGTCTGCGTGGGTTTCCTCCCACAGTCCAAAGACATGCAGGTTAGGTGGATTGGCGATCCTAAATTGTCTCTAGTGTGTGCTGGGTGTGTGTGTGCCCTGCCCAGGGTTTGTTTCCTGCCTTGTGCCCTGTGTTGGCTAGGATTGGCTCCAGCAGACCCCCATGACCCTGTAGTTAGAATGTAGCGGGTTGGATAATGGATGGATGATTTGTATAAAAAGTTAAAACTCATGTTTTTCCCTGCTCTTCATCATATTTCCCTCATTTGTGTTTTTGGTTTTCTTTGTCTAATCCTGGATATGCATATTCATTTTAATGACCTCCTCGATCCAACAGATGGCGTACGTGCAGTAAATATTGCGCCTGCTTCGACGCCTTTCAGTGTACGCTGTGCCTACCAGCAGTGGCATCCATCCGCTGAAAGTTGCAGCATTTGGAGCAGATGGCCCATAAATCTGAATGGCATCAGCAGACAATATGTATTCACTTCTGTTTATTTACAGCTGCTGCTTTTATCCAAAGCCACTTACCTCAACACCTCATGCCCATAGTTGTCAGGCTGGCAGTTTAGTGTATTCTGTCAGGGTCTGTGCTTGGGATAAGAGCCTGCCAAGTGTATATGTTTGTTTTATATAGCACCTTTACACAGTGATTTCCTTAACAAGCCCATCACCGTTATTTCCATGGATAACAGGTGACTCGCTCAAAGCCACACAAGGAGTCAGTGGTGGCAACTAAATTGCCGCCTCCTTGGTTCATCAGCTTAGCCATTAAGGGCCATGCCACCTACAGCTCACACTGTCATTGATGTGTAACCAGTGTAGTGAACAGTTCAGCATGGCGGTGTACCGTCTCTGCAGCGTGCGCATTGATTGACTGTAAGAAGTGAAGGAGCCGCACCGGCTCACAGTGGCACTGTCTGCTCGTTCCTGAAGCAGAGTTCACTGGCACCCCTTACTGAGAGAAGACGAGACACGGCAGGGTGGGCTGTTTTTTTTTTTTTTTCTTCTGTCCAGTGCAACGTTTCCCATCTTATGGGCTGCGGCCAACCCTGGAGATGCACCCCGCAGTCACCCACCGGTACAACAATCAATCGTGCTTGATCCACAGTGGCAACATCGTAGGTGGATCCTGGACAAACCCACCAACCGATCACATGGGACCCCACCCCCCCACATCGACAATTCACCACTAAGGGGGGGACGGGGGCGGGGGCCCACCCCATATCCCTGCTTTGACGAGTCTGCCAGATTCTCCACTGAGGGGGGGACCCCCCACATCCCTGATTTGATGAGTCTGCCAGATTCACCATGGGGGGGGGGGTTCCCCCCCAACTTCCCGCTTTGATGAGTCTGCCAGTTTCAATAGCAAGGGGGGGACCCCCCACTTCCCTGCTTTGACAAGTCTGCCAATTTCACCACCTGGGGGGGGGGGGAACCACCCCACTTTTAATGGTGGGTCGAAATAGCATGTGAAAAGCCGGGCCACAGCAATACTGGTCTAGTGTTTATGTGCAAATCTGAACAAACATGACCAGGAATCGCTTGTGTGCAGTGATTGTAAACTGTAAATGTTGTGCAAGCAAACATGAGGTAAAGGGTCCCGTCCTTTCTGTCCATGCCATTGTCATTTGTGTTGTTATTTGAAATATTCTGTTGAATCAAAATTCTAAAGCAAAAGTGTAATAAACAATGATGGGAGCAAATGACTGTAATCAGTTTCAAGTTATTTCACAGACAATTGTGGGTTGTTCTTCCTCTTTTTTCATGGAGGGCCCTGTCCTGGGTATGACGTTAAACTGCGTCCGACCCTGTAGGGAAATCAGGGCGGTTGGTGGCAGGATTGGCACTCCATGTAGCTCTGAGACGACAGACAGGACTTCTATCTACTGCGGCTGCTCGCTTATGAAGGGGATGAGGGGGAAGCCCCGAGCCCCTTCCCCTGAAGATTCAAAACCATCAGAGAGCCAATGGGGTCAGGACTGGTGTGGTGCTGAGGCGTCACCTGCTGAATGGCAGCACTCGGGTTCCCAGCAGGATCCCAAGCTGTTTGGTGGTGTGGTGGGCTGTACCAGTGCAGGCTCCCCAACCTGACCTGACCTGACCTGGGATACCAACCACTTCGGTGCACTTGTTGAGTTTCTGAGGCCTGAAATCCTCTGTCATAATTGCCTTTCTTTCTTCGTCATGTTTTCTGCTCTCTTTAATGGCTCATTACAAGTGAGAAATAAAAGGCACCTGCTGAAGAGGAAGGGCTGATAAACTGCCAGACAGCACATGCTGGATGTAACGGGCGACTCTAACACAGTGTAAAAGAACAGGGGGCTCATTGGCTGGGCATACAGCATACATTAGAGAGCCTGCCAGACCGAGGACACTCGGCCCCAGATTAAGGCTAATCTGATTGCTCTGAAGTACACATTAGCACACAAAGCACCGAACAACTGGGTTAACAGCCCGGCTTTGTAAACCTCATGCCTCATTCCGATTGGTCCGTGATGGATTATGAACTGAAAGATAATTACGAGCCTAAATCCAAATCCCGCAAGCATAACAGCTGCACGGCTTGCCGACTGCTCTACTTTCTCTTGCTCTGTTTGTGTTTTTCAGTGGTAATGCAGAATGTCACATTGCTGAACTCCTTGGTGTGGAGGGATTGTCAATTTAGACGAGCTTTCATAGACTGGAATGAAGTGGAAAGATTGAGCAGCATCAATGCAATACAATTTATTTTTGTTTAGCCCAAAATCACACAAGAAGTGCCACAATGGGCTTTAACAGGCCCTGCCTCTCGACAGCCCCCCAACCCACCAGCTCCCCACTCTCACCCCTTGAGGCTCACTAATGATCCTTGTTATCACCTTCACTTCCTTTACAGTTTTCAAGGCCTTGATTTGACTGCAGAAGGGGGCCAAGCCAAGGACATCACTAATTAGTAGTAGTAATGGGCGGCGGGCAGGGAGTTAATCAGTGCCAGCTTATGACCCGCACTTACTGGACATTCTTCATTTGTGGGAAACAATTTCCAGCCCCGGTCCCCATCATGTTATCCACACCTTCTCAGCAGCACCCAGTAGGCACCTGGTGGTCCATGCCATGTAGAATTTCTAAGGGCCTCACAGATCTATTATTGCTTATTCTTACGGCCTCTTTGAGTTATTTTTGTGCCGCGCATGGCCGTGATGAGGCACGAGAGGACCAGCGTGTTGCAAAGTGTCTTACACATTTGTTGTAGAGGATAAGCGAATCACCTGGGAATCTGCAGGTAGTGAGGACTTACTGGAATGAGCAGTTGAATTGAGCCTGCGCTCAGTGGAAAACTCTATTAAAAAAATAAACTGAATTTAACTGACTATACTGTCAACGCTGATGATGTTATGTGATGGGACTTCCAGGACACGCCCCCAGCAACTGGTCGTCACGTCATAGCAGTGGGCACTCGGAACGGTGATGGTGTTGCGGTAAAATTTGACACAAGATAAGAAATACGTTCTGCTCTGTGAAAAGAAAGCAAACCTGAAAACTCTGTAAGGTGTGAAAAAAAAAATCCTTCTCCGCATTTCGTTCTTTGCCACCCTTTGGTGCTCAGTCACCTCCTGATGTCACCTCTTTGTTGTTTTTGTGTAATCTGTGCTGGACGCTATATAACCCGACAGAGTTGGTGCTCTGTTACTTAACATGTGACTTTCTTTAATGAAAGTCAAACATTTTTTGGAAAACAAATGTTTGGAAGCGAGAAATGTCCCGTTTTCTGGTAACACACTAAAAATAAACACCAGTAGACAAAATCTAATAACATGTAAATTATTCAGGTTTTCTCCCAGTGGACCCCCCCGCCACGTCAGTGCCCGCCGTGTTTGTCCTTGTAATTTAGTTTAGAAGCTCATTAGCGCAGAGACGTATCTTCAAGGCTGGGGGTCAACTGAATGGGTGCGACGGTGCACTGATGTGGGAGTGCGAGGAGCACAGGACTGCAGCTCAACAGTGAAGGGTATTTCATGCCCTTGGCCCGTCAGGCATCTGGACAGCTTGGCTACAGCATGCTATGTACAGTGCCACATGTGGGGGGGTCTGTGGTGAAATGTGGGCGCAGACAGCCTGCCTACTTGTCTCAGGGGGTCTCTCTGCTACGTCATTGCGTCGTGAATGTGTACCTGCTGTGTGTTCTTCGGCTGCTGAAAGGTTTCACAGCCTCTTTGCATTTTAAAGACTTCCTTTAGGGTGGGCCGTCCTTCCAGATTGAACAGAATGCCTGAAATAAAGAAGCAAAGTAATAATAACGTCTACCAGCAAATCGTGCGTGCGAAATTTTCGCAAGAATAAAAGTGTTAATGAAATGATGATGAGGTAGAGAAGAACATCACATGTTATAGTAAGAAAGGAGATGATTTTAATAAGTAGAGACTTGTGAGAGGACTCCATATTAGAATAGTCACATGATTAGTATGGGGTGTTATTATAGCCACTTAGAACAGCAGGAAGATTTACAAAACAAAGAGTAACATGAACAGATTAACAGAACATCTGTGTGTGTATTTATACTATAAAATCAATATACAGTCATATGAAAAAGTTTGA
The DNA here is from genome assembly GCA_026402145.1 of Polypterus bichir lapradei. Lineage (NCBI taxonomy): Eukaryota > Metazoa > Chordata > Cladistia > Polypteriformes > Polypteridae > Polypterus > Polypterus bichir. The sequence goes on from JANRMT010062814.1 coordinate 7,044,690, forward strand.
GAAGCCCTCTTAATTCTTTGGATTCTTGTTTCTCATTGGCTGAGCTTTCAAAGTAGCAACTTCCTTTTAATATCTGACATGCCTTATGGAAACAGTAGGATTTCAGCAGTGACATTAAGTTTATTGGATTAACAGAAAATATGTAATATGCATCATAACAAAATTAGACAGGTGCATAAATGTGGGCACCGCAACAAAGATATGACATCAATACTTAGTTGAGCCTCCTTTTGCTCCTTTGAGCCTCCAGACGCTGTCCTCCTATAGCCTGTGATGAGTGTCTGGATTCTGGATGGAGGTATTTCTGACTATTCTTCATACAAAATCTCGCCAGTTCAGTTCAATTTGATGGACAGCCTGCTTCAAATCATCCCATAGATTTTCAATGATATTCAAGTCAGGGGACTGTGATGGCCATTCCAGAACATTGTACTTCTCCCTCTGCATAACTTTGTGACTGATGCTTGAACATTATCCTGAAGAATTTGTTGATATTGGGTTGAATTCATCCGACCCTCGACTTTAACAAGGGCCCCAATCCCTGAACTAGCCACACAGCCCCACAGCATGATGGGACCTCTACCAAATTTGACAGGAGGTAGCAGGTGTTTCCCTTGGAATGCAGTGTTCTTCTTCCGCCATGCAAAGTGCTTTCTGTTCTGACCAAATAACTCAATTTTTGTCTCATCAGTCCAAAGCACTTTGTTCCAAAATGAATCTGGCTTGTCTAAATGAGCATTTGATACAAGAAGCGACTCTGTTTGTGGTGTGAGTGCAGAAAGGGCTTCTTTCTCATCACCCTGCCATACAGATGTTCTTTGTGCAAATTGCACTGAATTGTAGAACAATGTACAGATACACCATCTGCAGCGAGATGTTCTTGCAGGTCTTTGGAGGTGATCTGTGGGTTGTCTGTAACCATTCTCACAATCCTGCTCATATGCCGCTCCTGTATTTTTCTTGGCCTGCCAGACCTGCTGAGTTGGTTTAACAGCAACTGTGCCTGTGGCCTTCCATTTCCTGATTTCATTCCTTACAGTTGAAACTGACAGTTTAAACCTCTGAGATGGCTTTTTGTAGCCTTCCCCTAAACCAGGAGACTCAACAATCTTTTTCTTCAGATCTTTTGAGAGTTGCTTTGAGGATCCCATGCTGTCTGTCGCTCTTCAGAGGAGAGTCAAAGGGAATGAAGTACAACTTGCGATTGACCACCTTAAATACCTGTTACCACTTATGACTGGACACTCCTGTCTATGAAGTTCAAGGCTTAACGAGCTCATCCAACCAATTTGGTGTTGCAAGTAATCAGTATTGAGCAGTGACAGGCATTCAAATCAGCACAATGACAAGGGGACCCACATTTTTGCACAGCCAGTTTTTCACATTTGATTTAATTTCATACAACTAAATACTGCTTCACTAAAAATCTTTGTTCAGAAAACACCGCAGTGCTCAGATGTTCCTAGGAAATGAAAGACATACCAGTGTTATCTTTGTGTTGAAAGGAGAGTCAATTATTATTCAGGCTGAGAGGGGTTCCCAAACTTTTCATATGACTATATATATATATATAGTACCGCAAGCAAAATGTAATACTTAGCGCGATGAGAGAAGTCGCAAAATCAAGTAATGCATCGGAATGTTCAAGCAAATTATACAGAAAAACCCGATCTAAATCTGTTAAGTAGTTGTCTCGTGAAAAGCGGACAGACATACAGATGTTGATTTTATATATATAATTTATATATACATATATACATA
>JANRMT010062814.1:7046550-7064429 GCA_026402145.1 Polypterus bichir lapradei
ATAGGGTTTTGTGTGTCACTTTATTTGTAAATAGAAAATATGAATAAACATATGTTGGGTGAACCATCGCTGTCCGCCTGTCTGTGTCTGGGCCATCTTCCACTATATATATATATATATATATATATATAATTTATGTATATTGTGAAAGACGGTATATAGCGCCCGACCATGCACAGACTACGCAGAGGCACGTGTAAAAGTCACACAGGCTTTTTATTTTTCTTCACCCGTGGGTACACGTCTTCCCCGTGACCCACAGGCAATACACAGTCCCAAAAGCACTAAAACAACACCAACAGCTCTCCACCTTGCACCACCACTCCTCTCAGGCAACCTTGTCCTCCTCCACCTGACTCTGGCCTCCAGTGGTGGAGGCTGGCCCGTTTTATAGCCCACCCGGAAGTGATCCAGGTGCTTGACCACCTGGTCCCGATTGCACCTCCGGGTGGGGCTGATGACTCGTCCAGCCGGGTTCTCGAGTCTCTGCAGCACCCCCTAGCGGCCACCCCAGCTCCCACCCAGGTTGTGGAGGACTCCATGTCCCATGGAGCCATGCGGGAGACTGGGGAACGAACATCAGCCAGGGAGGCTGCCACCAAGCGTCCCGGGGGAGGTATTGAGCTGCCCATGGTGGCTCCCCCGGAACATATGCAGCAGAGGTGTCCTGACCCGGCTGTCCATCACTATATATATATATATATATATATATATATATACACATGGGATATCAAGGAAGAGGCGGATCAGGAAGTGACGTTGGGCAGGGAAGTTGGTGGGTGTAGCTTCGGATGGAGCAGGAAGTGAGGTATTAGGAGGTTTTCTTCTCAGAGGATGTGCAGTGGAAGACGACCAGATGTCAATGCACTCATGTTAAACCCTCCCTGGTGGACTCACAACCAGTTTCTTTCATTAAGCTCTTTGACTGCCTCCTAAGTGTGTGTGTGTGACAAGGGTTATCCGAGTTTATGAGGCTAAGGGTGGGAGATGTGAAGTCAGTGGATACCTTAGGACCCTTCACCACCTTAGCGTTTAACCCAAGCATCACTCGTGTTGTAAAAACAGCGCTAAAGACGTTAGTCCCAAGTGTCACTCAGGAAATGGTAGAGACACACCTCACGCAAGACCCAAGGATTACTATGGGCTGTAAAAGTGTCAACAGCGTTAGTGCCGCACGTTACTCGGGTAATGGTGTGGGCGTGTCTTATGTAAGTATCGAAACCAAGCGTTACCCGGGTAACAGTGTGGATGCATCCCCTCCTTGCGTCATAATGCGTCTCATCAGCAGTGATGACAAAGTGAATCTGTCCTCGGTCAGGGAAACCGAAAGTGACAGTCATGTCACTCACATATGTGCACTGTGCTGTTCATATTATTATTCTTATTATCATTAGTATTTATTATTATTATTCACAAATGAGAAGGGTGTGTTGAGAAGATGGAAAGGGTACTTTGTGGGGCTGGTGAATGAATAGAATGAGAGAGAGAAGAGGTTGGATGATGTGGAGATAGTGAATCAGGAAGTGCAACAGATTATCAAGGAGGAAATAAGGACAGCGATAAAGAGGATGAAGAATGGAAAGGCCGTTGGTCCAGATGACATACCTGTGGAAACATGGAGGTGTTTAGGAGAGACAGCAGTGGAGTTTTTAACTAGATTGTTTAATTGGAATCTTGGAAAGTGAGAGGATGACGAGTGGTGGAGAAGAAGTGTACTGGTGCCGATATTTAAGAATAAGGTGGACGTGCAGGACTGCAGTAACTACAGGGGGATAAAATTGATGAGCCACAGTATGAAGTTATGGGAAAGAGTAGTGGAAGCTCAGTTAAGAAGGGAGGTGATGATTAGTGAGCATTAGTGTGGTGTCATGACAAGAAGGAGCACCACAGATGTGATGTTTGCTCTGGGGATTTTGATGGAGAAGTAGAGAGAAGGCCAGAAGGAGTTGCATTGTGTCTTTGTGGACCTGGAGAAAGCAAATGACAGGGTGAGGAGAGAGGAGCTGTGGTATTGTATGAGGAAGTCGGGAGTGGCAGAGAAGTATGTAAGAGTGGCACAGGATATGTACGAGGGAAGTGTGACCGTGGTGAGGTCTGCGGTAGGAGTGACGGAGGTGGGATTACATCAGGGATCGGCTCTGAGCCATTTCTTATTTGCAGTGGTGATGGACAGGTTGACAGACGAGATTAGACAGGATTCCCCGTGGACTGTGATGTTTGCTAATGACATTGTAATCTGTAGTGTGAGAAGAGAGCAGGTTGAGGAGACCCTGGAGAGGTGGATATATAAGAGGAGAGGAGAGGAGAGGAGTGAAGGTCAGTAGGAACACCAAGACAGAATAAATGTGTGTAAATGAGAGGAAGGTCAGTTGAATGGTGAGGATACAAGGAGGAGAGTTGGCGAAGGTGGATGAGTTTAAATACTTGGGATCAACAGTACAGAGTAACGGGGATTGTGGAAGAGAAGTGAAGAAGAGAGTGCAGGCAGGATGGAGTGGGTGGAGAAGAGTGTCAGGAGTGATCTGTGACAGATGGATATCAGCGAGAGTGAAAGGGAAGGTCTACAGGATGGTAGTGAGACCAGCTATGGTATATGGGCTGGAGACGGTGGCACAGGAGACAGAGCTGGAGGTGGCAGAGTTAAAGATTGGCATTGGGTGTGATGAGGATGGACAGGATTAGAAATGAGGACATTAGAGGATCAGCTCAAGTTGGACGATTGGAAGACAAAGTCAGAGAGGCGAGATTGTGTTGGTTTGGACATGTGCAGAGGAGAGATACTGGGTATACTGGGAGAAGGATGTTCAAGATAGAGCTGCCAGGTAAGAGGAGAAGAGGAAGGCCTAAGAGAAGGTTTATGGATGTGCTGAGAGAGGTTATGGGTGTGACAGAACAAGATGACGAGGACAGGAAGTGATGGAAACAAGATGATTCGCTGTCGTGACACCTAATGGGAGTAGCCGAAAGAAGAAGTATTTTTTCAAGCCAAAAACTGTAACGCTTTTTACGTGTTTTTTTTTTTTTTTGTTGAGAAAAACTGTAATGCTACAGAGGTTAAGGTTCACCCCTCAGTTCCAGAGCTCTGGTTGTGGCCCCCGCTGCAGAGACTTGCACAGGTTTGGTTTACCTGGTGCAGGCGGTGGTCTCGGAGATGCTCAATTGTGTTTAAGTCAGGGCTCTCTCAAAAAGTTCTATCTTGGTCTCATCAGACCAGATAATCTTATTTCTCACCATCTCAGAGTCCAGTTCAGGTGTCTGATAAGACCAAGATAGAACTTTTTGGCCTTAATTCTAAGCGGTATGTGTGGAGACAACCAGGCACTGCTCATCACTTGTCCAATACAGTCCCCACAGTGAAGCATGGCGGTGGCAGCATCATGCTGTGGGGGTGTTTTTCAGCTGCAGGGACAGGACGACTGGTTGCAATCGAGGGAAAGATGAATGCGGCCAAGTACAGGGATATCCTGGACAAAAACCTTCTCCAGAGTGCTAAGGACCTCAGACTGGGCCGAAGGGTTACCTTCCAACAAGACAATGACCCTAAGCACACAGCTAAAATAACGAAGGAGTGGCTTCACAACAACTCTGACTGTTCTTGAATGGCCCAGCCAGAGCCCTGACTTAAACCCAATTGAGCATCTCTGGAGAGACCTAAAAATGGCTGTCCACCAACGTTTACCATCCAACCTGACAGAACGGGAGAGGATCTGCAAGGAGGAATGGCAGAGGATCCCCAAATCCAGGTGTGAAAAACTTGTTGCATCTTTCCCAAGAAGACTCATGGCTGTATTAGCTCAAAAGGGTGCTTCTACTAAATACTGAGCAAAGGGTCTGAATACTTAGGACCATGTGATATTTCAGTTTTTCTTTTTTAATAAATCTGCAACAATTTCAAAAATTATTTTTTTGTCTGTCAATATGGGGTGCTGTGTGTACATTAATGAGGGAAAAATTTAATTTAAATGATTTTAGCAAATGGCTGCAATATAGCAAAGAGTGAAAAATTGAAGGGGGTCTGAATACTTTCCGTACCCACTGTATGTCTAACATCCCAAATCCTACTGAGGCCTTCAACGAAACCCCTATGGTGAACATCTGAAGTTCAGAGACTAGAAATAGCTTTGAATCGAAGCGAAATGAATATGAAAAGAGCTTGGCTTGTCCATTAAAACACACTAGTAAAATACGGAGGTCATGCATTAAATAGAAGATGTAAGCTCAGCTATCCTTTGTGACTCGTAGGGGTTAGGGGTGCAGGACCACCCCACAAATACCTCTTGGACCCAGGATTATATTCCAAGTTTATTGCACTCAGTAAGATGCGAAAAGTTGTGGTAAACCCCAAGATTGAACGGTTACCGCGCTAGCGAGTCCGGCTGCTGAGACAAAGATGTGTGGCGTCCCTCTGGGAAAGTGCGTTGTTCAGCAGTTCTTCATGAATGATTCACTTTTTGTGAAATGCAACTTATTATAATAAATTTGTATATATGGTAATAAACGACAAAAATGATAAATATTACAGAAAGAAAAGAAATCCATCAAACACTAAGCAAAAAATGATCAACAATCACAACGTAGTTCAGTTTTGCAAATTCAGATGATGGTGGGGGGAAGAGGTGGTGAGTTATGAAATGAAGTCCCCTGTGAGCAGCCCTGGAAAGTTTTGTCCTTCCATGATGCCGATGTATACGTTGGGAGTGCTTCTCAGGTGTAGACGTTTTCCAACCCAGAGAAGGCCACACAAAGAAGCGGGCACAGGCCATGAAGATAAATGTACAGAAAACTCCAATCCGATGGCCGTCGTTGTCATCATCCAGTTGCGCAGTGAAGCGTTGAAACAAAAAGACCCCATCGGCTGCGACCTTGCCGGCTTCTTACGACTCCCTGTTAAAACTAACGTCTTCATCTTTCACCCAGCAGCCCTCTCAGCAACCATCGAAGCCCAATGATGCAGCATTCCTGGGCATGCTGGGATTTGTAGTCCATTTCAGTAGCGCTGCTACAGCGTTGTCTGCTCCTTTTCAAACCCTGAGTGAATTAATTAGCCAGCCAGAGCCCACCATACTGAAAGATGGGAGCAACTGAATGTTACCTACAGTGGCCACGGTGAAAGGCACTATATTAAATATCACTCTCATCTCTTCATACTCCTGAGTGTCAACAATTGAGTCCCTTATTTCCAACCAAAATTGCACTCACTGCACAGATATGCCGGTAATTGAGTTCCTCCTGCAAAGCATCTTGGGATGGTCACTGCTAAAAGGCACTATATAAACTCAAAAGGTTACACGTTCAAGCCTGACAGTGGGTGCTTGTGTGGACCCTGAATGGGTCACTTAGCATGTCATTGCGCAGATACAGAAATGACACGACTCCTCCTAAAAAGCATTGTGGGATGTCCGCTGGCAAAGGTGCTATATAAACTCAAAGGGTTTCAGGTTCAAGCCTGATGGTTGCTACATATACTGTTTGTGTGACTCTGAGCAAATCACTTAAGAAAGTAATGATAAGGGTCTTAGTCATTGTGGTCACTGTCAGGCAGCACCATATAACAGTCCTGAGGCTGCAGGTTGAAGCGTGACAATGGCTGTTTGTGTGACCCTGAGCGGGTGACTTAACATGTCACACGAGATATAGAAATGACTACTCCACCTGCAAAACACCTTGGGAGACTCACTGCTTCAAGGCGCTTTATAAAATGCAAAAGGTCACAGGTTCACACCTGATGGTGGCTGCATGTGTGACCCCGAGCGAGTCACTTAAGCACACAATAGTTCTGCTCCTTCAGCTGTTAGCTGTTAAAAGGCACTATATAAAAATTTAAAAGGCCACAGGGTCAAGCCCCACGGTGACCCCTAGTCAAGCCCTGAGTGAATTACTTAACCAGTCGGTGCCCACCGAACTGAAAGATGGAGGCAGCTGCTTTCTGCCTACAGATCTTCGTGAAATAGGGTAAAATGCCACTATATCAAATATCACAGTCATCTATGCGTTCTCCAGGGTGTCAGAGATCGACTGACTTCTCCTCCGAATGTGAGCTCCTTGCAGAGGTATGGCAAAGACTCTGCTCCATCCATTTGAAAAGCACACTGGGATGGCCACTGGCAAAAGGCGCTATATAATATCCAAAAGCTACGTATGTGACTCTGAGCAAATCAGTTAAGACAGCAATGCTTGTGTCTCCTGCACGGGATCTTGTAATGGTGGTCACTGCTACAAAGCACCTTATAAAATCCAAAGGTTATGGGTGCAAGTGTGACGGTGGCTGCCTTTGACGTGTCTTTGCCCGCGTTGCAGAGACACAGCAATGACTCACTCCACCTGAAAAGCACCTTGGGATGGCCCCTGGCCAAAGGCGCTATATGAAATCCAAAGGTTACAGGTTCAGGCCCGACGGTGACTACATGTACGTGTGATCACGTAAGACAGTCGTGGTTGAGCTCCTGCTAACGATCTGGAAGTGGTGGGCACTGTTTAAAGGCACTATATACATCCCAAAAGCTACAAGTGCAAATGTGTGACCCTAAGTGATTCACTTAACCCCGCGGTGCTTACCTCGATAGTGACAGATGTTTCATATTTTCAAAGCCTCGTCCCTTGTGCTCACCTTTCAAAGGCGCTATATGGCATTTCATTTGCTGCTCTCCACTCCAGACGTCCTAACCGGTGCAGCAGACTATGAAGTAAAGCCCCCCATCTGTGTATTAATAGTCGCTGTGATTTACCTTTCACCATTACGTTTAATGAGAAGAGCCGCTAAGTGGTGGAATTGCTGCGGAGTCGGGTGACTGATCGCTGTCACTTTGTGGACTCGGAGTGACTTGAGCTCCTGCCGTTCGGTCATGTTTCCGCGTGAAGCTTTAATGACACTGCTGTCCCTTACGGGATGGACGGGTTTGTTTCGCTGCCACCGCCGCCCCCTGATTGCGATGAGCGGTTAATTGTTGTGATGGACGGCCTGACACGCGGAGGGGCGAAAAGTTACAAATCTGTCACGGCCCGTCTTTTCATTGCCATTCGTGGCAAAAGGTTGCAAATCTTCATGAATGGATGCCTTGACAGTTACAAGCAGCCTCTCCTGACACTGACATTCTTTATGACTGAATGATAAGAGCAGGGAAGGGAATTCAAACAAAGAGATGTGGCTGCTGCCATAATGAGGGGGAATCGGAGCAAAGATGAGAGTCTGATAACTGAGCGGGACTGGACGTGCAGTGATGACGTCACGATGAAACACCAAATAAAGGAAGGTCCCTACCTTATATATCGCCTTTCAGTGATCCAGAATGACAAAGCCAAAGACGTTAGGAGTCTGAAATATCCCATTGGCACAAGGACTCGGAGCCTGCTTAGCTGAAGCCCCTTTGGCAGCCAGTCCAGCCTGGAGTCTTCTTGGGTCTCTGACGCTACTAGCTTGGCACACCTGGATTTGGAGATTTTCTGCCATCCTCCTCTGCAGATCCTCTCAGGCTCAGTGAGGTCGGTGGACGGCGGGCTACTCAACGGTCTCTCCAGAGATGTTGGATTGGGTTCAAGTCCAGGCTGTGGCCGGGCCAGTCGAGGTCGTTGTCCCTAAGTCACTCCTGACACTCCTCTGTTGTCTTTGCTTTGTCCTGAAGGATTTCATTCAGGATTGTCTCTTTACTTTTGCTCCATTCAGCTTTACCTCGACCCTTACTAGTCCCCCCCGGTCCCTGATGCTACCACCACCACCATTGTTGGAATGGGATTGCGCTGTGGAGGAGTGGCATCTCGTTTCCTCCAGACGTGACACCGACTTTGGTTTACTCAGACCAGACAGTCCTGTTCCTCACGGTCTGAGAGTCCCTTTTAGTTTACCTCTGGCCTCCCAAGCAGTTTGCCTCTGGCCACGCCCCAGCTGCTGTTTGCTTCTAGCCCCGCCTACTTACTCAGATCATTTGCGCTGGCCACACCTTCCCCATATTACTTCATGGCAGCAGTGAACACCTGACAGTCCCCTACCTTCTAATTTCTTCGTTTATATGAGATCTCTGCCCAATTAAACTGCCACAGTGTCCTCTGTGCTCTTGAAGTGGGGGACGATGAGTGTTCAAGGGAGGATGATGTTCTTTCTGATCAGTACATGGCTCTCTTGTGTTGGGCGGGGTGGGGGCGCCTGTCACAGCAGCACCACCCTGGAAGGGACGCTAGTTACTCCAAACCCACCTCAGGCTGCTTATCCTGACCGCGTGTCTTTGGAGGGCCATCGGTGTCCAAGTGCAGTCAGGTGGTGTGCTTCAATGATTAACCGAGATGACCAGTGTAGCCCCCTAACACTCAAGTTGTGTTAACCGTTGTGAGCCCAGCAGTCATCTTAAGGAAGGGTCCGTTTGCTCTGGTGGTCCTCGTGCTGCGAGCCTCACGGGGGCTGGCTTTGTGTCGTGCCTCCTCGTTTTTTGGATTTCTTTTTGGCTTTGCCTCCTGTTCTCATTTAGTTCTCACGTCTATAGTGGGAAGTGAGCTCATCCTTTTTCTGGCGGCTGTGATGCTTATGGAGAAAGACACAGCTGAGCGCCACATGCACAGGGAGACGGGCCTCCACCGGCTCCCGTTTGGTTCGTTTTTGTCTTGATCCTGGCAGGGTGTCGTTAATGTTTCTCTTTTCTCGTGTCGTTTGCCCCCGTAGGTATGAAGCGACCCCTGACCCCGGAGCATCACCTTCTCGAAAATCAGAAGACTGGCACACAGCTTGTGAACCATGCCGAAGAGAAGGAGCAGAGCGACGGACCCGCGGATCTGCAGAGGATTCAGGAGAAGAAGAAGCTGCTCTACTCCCTCTGTGAGGCCTGCAACATCCAGCTGTACTCGGCGGCCCAGGCGCAGGTCCACTACAATGGCAAGTCGCACCTGAAGCGGGTCAAGCAGCTCAACAACGGCAAGATTCCTCCTAGTGCTCCTGCTGCTTCCTCCACGGGTAGGCTGAGCCGCCATAACGGGCCAAAGTGGGGTGGGAGCCATGAACCCGATGAAACACCGAAAACTGGGCTGTGAAGAATTGCCTGTTTCTGACTTGCGTGCAGTTCCTCTTAGTCACCACTAGGGGTGCTTGGTTGGTCTCCATTTTGTTTGCTGCAATGCTCCCCTCTGTCAGCTTGTGTTGAGTGCCAGGCTGTCGGCTGGTGGCACCAGCTGGGAGGACAACCTCAGCTACTCTGCTTGATTTGTTTGGTGTGGGTGTGGGACTTGGCGGCATCTGTTGAGGAATGGCAGAGAGATGCCCATCTGGTGTGTATAGCTGGCATTACTGGTTGTGAGAAGTCTGGGTTACCATGAAGATGTTTGATATGAAGATGAAGCCCTAGGTGATTGAAGCTCTGAGGCTAGGGATCTGTACTGGCAATCGGAAGGTTGCCGGTTCGAATCCCGTAAATGGCAATAGGGAATCTGCTATGTTGGGCCCTTGAGCAAGGCCTGCAACTGCTGAGCGCTTTGAGTAGTGAGAAAAGTGCTATATAAATGCAAAGAATTATTAAGCCTCCGTTATCTTTTCCCATCGCTACCTGTGATGTCCCCATGTTCTCTTGTGTGGCTGTAGGATTTGGTGGCAGTTGTTGAGGTGTGGCAAAGAGGTGCCCGTTTGGCATCTAAAATTAGTGTTGCTGGTTATGAGAAGTCTGATTTGTCGTGAAGATGTTTAAAATAAAGCTGAAGCCCTGGGTGATTCATACCTCCATTATCTGTACCCACCATCTATGGCGTCCTCTGTGTTGGCGAGAAGCTTTGGATTATTGCAAAAGTGACATGATGGCACAGTAGTTAGTGCAGCAACCTCATGGCTCTCAAGTTTCCAAGCTCAAATCCCACCCTTGGTTCTTGTGGCTGGTACATTTTCTCCCTTTGTCTGTGTGAGGTTTTCTCCCACATGCCCAAATGTGCAGAGTCTAACAATGGAAATGGTGAACTGGTCTTTTGTCGGTGGGTGCCATGTGATGGACTGACACCCTATCCAAAGTTGGCTCCTGCCTTGTGCCACGTACTGCAATCCTCAGTTAGAATTAATCCAGTCTGAGAATGTTACGCTATCCCAAAACATCAAACTGTGTGTCCATGTGGCTCTATGGTAGACTGGTGCCCCATCCAGGCTTGACTCCTGCCGTGTGCCCAGTGCTGCCAGGGTAGGCTCTGGCTCCATGTGACCCTCCATTTGGATTCAGCGAGATCGAGACTGGTATGTCTTCCCAGGAGCTCAAGCTGGCCGTGTGTGTGCATGAGTGTGCCCTGTGGTAGACTGGCACCCCATCCAGAATCAGTTCCTGTCTTGTGTCCAGTGCTGCCAGGAAAGGCTGTAGCTGCCTGTGACCCTCAATTTGGATTACATGAGGATGGTGTGTTATCACAAAAGCTCAAACAGACTACGTGTGTGCATGAGTTTGCTCTGTGGAACTGTGGAAGACTGACATCCCATTGGGGGGTTGGTTATTGCCATCCAGTGTTGGCCCCTGCCTTGTAGCCAGCGTCGCCAGGAAAGGCTGCAGCTGCCTGTGGCCCTCAATTTGGATTACATGAGTTTGAGAATGATGTGTTATCACAAAAGCACAAACTGGCCCACTCTGTGCATGACTATGCCCTGTGGTAGACTGGCATCCCATCCATTGTTGGTTTCTGTCTTATGCCCAGTGTTTGCCAGAATAGGCTGTGCCCCCACAATCAATTGGAATTTAGTGAGTTGGAGAATGTTGTGCTTCTCAAAAGCTCAGACTGGCACAGGGTGTTCGTGACTGTATACTGTGGTAGACTGATGCCCCATCCAGAGTTGGTTCCTGCCTTCCGTCTCATCCATGGTTGGTTCTTGCCTTGTGCCCAGTGCTGCCAGGAAAGGCTCAGGCTTCCCACGCCCCTCAGCTTTGATTAAATGAGTTTGAGAACAATGTGTTAACACAAAACCACAAACTGGCATAGTGTGTGCTAAACAGTTCCTTGTGATAGACTGGTGCCCCATTGAGGGTTGGTTCCTGCCTTGTACCCAGTGCTGCCAGAATAGGCTGTGCCCTCCCTGCAACTTTCAAGTGGGGGTTAAGTGAGTCTGAGAATAAAAAGCTCAAGCTGGTGTGGTGTGTTCACGACTGTTCTCGATGATAGACTGGCATTCTGACCCAGGTTTGTTCCTGCCTTGCACCCGGTGCTGCCAGAAAATGCTATAGCTTCCTGTAACCGTCCATTTGGACTGAGAATGTCGTGTTATCTCAACAGCTCAGACTGTCTTAGTGTGTGTGTGTGAGGTTGCTCTGTGGTACACTGGCATCCCGTTTAGGGTTGGTTCTTGCCTTCTGCCCCATCCAGGTTTGGTTTCTGCCTTGTGCCCAGTGCAGCCAGAAAAAGCTGTGCCCCTCTGCATCCCTTAATTTGGATTAAACGTGCTGTGTTGTCCCAGAAGCTCAGACCCGCCCAGTGTGTGCCTGAGTGTGCGCTGTGGTACATTGGCATCCCATCCTCGGCTCCCACCTCAGTTTTACCAGGATAGCCACTGGGTTTCCGGACCCTAACCCAGTTTGTATGGAAGAATGGGTGGATTATTAGCACAGTGGGTGGGCATGGCCTCCCCCAACGGTCCTGCACTTGATTCAGTTGCTTTGAGTTTATGATGCCTTTTAAAGCTCAAAGATATTTTTCAAAAAACAGTAAGTCGTGAGAATTAAAGGCACAGCAAAGGTGAACATCCAAAGATTTAAAATCATTCATTGAAGACAGAGGGTTGGATGACACCGGGGACGAATGCGGAAGTGCGACGTCGCCCTTCGATTCTCAGTAAGTAAGTTGTTGTTGTTCACCACTAGATGGCAGCATTGGCACTGCTTATCTCCATGCCGCTGTCTTCGAGGCCGAACTGGAAATTCACTGCAAGGGAGCTTCGTGCTCAGGGGGCTCTGCAAGTTCAGCCTTCAGGTGGACTTTCTCCTGTTTTACAGGGGATGTTTTAAATATGTTTAATAACACGTTTAATAAAAGAGAGCATGAATTGTTAAGTAGCGAGAAACCCCGGATGAGGTGGGACATTCACCTCACATTCTTCTCAGTCTATAGCGCCCCTCTTGCTAACCAAATTAATGATGACCTATGAAAGGCCGCCATCCAGCACTTGAAGATGCATCACGCATTGGACTTGACACCCCAAGGGCTGGCAGTCCAGTCTCAGCTCTGTGTCAGTCAAATCTGTAAGTCACTTTGGATAAAGAAGAAGAAGAACAGATGGTGATGCGGAAAAGGCAGCGCCCACTTCGACTGATAGAGCACCCTTCACATCATCTCAAAGCCATCTTTGCACAGTTTTTACTGCGGGAAGATGAGGGGATTTAATTAGTGCACCCTTCAGCCTTTGTCACTATGGGACACCCTGTCATCCTGCTGCAGCAATGCCAAACTTTACATTTTATATAGTGCCTTTCTTTGTGTGTCAAAAATTAACCTTAAACTGCAAGGGAAGCACATCCTAACACAGTATGTATCATATCAATCGCTTTTATCGCGTTTCTCTGGTCATTTTCCCAGACTTTTTAGGTAAGGAAGACGGAAATTTCGAGGTCAGGTAGTTCTGTTCACTAATCCTGGCATCAGAGAGTCGAGACGTGTGGCGTGTTGAGAAGCAAAAGCAAGTCAGAATTTTACTAAACTCTGTATATGTGACAATAATGACCTCAGTCAATCTGTGATACGGCACCTGTCACATTAAATTATCTGTTTCTCTATTATAAATGACACTGCATATCAATCAGTAATCATAGCACAGGACTGGTGATCTGTCCTTGTTGATTATCACATGCAAATAAGAATTGTATTTATTATACTATCTATCATTATATAGTGCCTTTCATATCTATCTATCTAATGATCTATCTATCGTTATATAGTGCCTATCCTATCTATCTATCTATCTATCTATCATATAGTGCCTTTCCTATCTATCTATCTATCTATCTATCTATCTATCTATCTATCTATCTATCTATCATATAGTGCCTTTCACATCTATCTATCTATCTATCTATCTATCTATATCGTATAGCGCCATTTCCTATCTATCTATCTATCTACCTATCTATCTATGTCGTATAGCACCATTTCATATCTATCTATCTATATCGTATAGCGCCATTTCCTATCTATCTATCTATATCGTATAGCGCCATTTCCTATCTATCTATCTATCTATCTATCTATCTATCTATCTATCTATCTATCTATCTATCTATCTATCATTATATAGTGCCTTTCATATCTATCTATCTAATGATCTATCAATCATTATATAGTGCCTATCTATCTATCTATCTATCATTATATAGTGCCTTTCATATCTATCTATCTATCTATCTGTCTATCTATCTATCATATAGTGCCTTTCATGTCTATCTATCTACAATAATCTATGCACAACTCTGGGAGGTCCTCTTGGTTTAAAGGTGGACGTTTGCTCTGTTGAGGGGTCTGAAGCCCAGTGAGCTCTTTCTCCAGAGGTTCCCGTCCTGTTTGTTTGATGTGAGGTGCAATGAGGAGTTCATGGGTGAGCCATCTATGAAGTGTGATGTGAAGTTTGGTGCAGTGAGAGTTCAGAAGTTTATGGGGGACTCCCGCACCTTATTGCTTTGAAGCGATTGCACTTCCCAGGGGAAGATTTATTTCTGCGCTGCGGTGCGTGATGCGGCACACCAGTGAGGTGGCTCTGAAGGGTGACGCAGTGTGATGCTCCATCTTCACTGCCAACTCTCCAAAGTCCAAACTACTGAAAGATTTGTAAGGTGGCGCCTGTGCTTGTGGTTGACCAATCAGCACAATTCATCGCCTAAGCCCCACCCACATTAGTCCCTGCCTGAACGAGTAGGAGGTTAAAAAAATGTCTTGGGGACTCCAGATGGCCCAAGTTCCTGCATTGGGAAGATTACAAACATTCCTGAGGTTCTAAAATGCTGGGGCTCCTGTCATCTTGAATTTCCTGCCACTTCACTAACTTGAGACACTTGGTTTGACGGTGAAATGATTTTCTACCACTTTCTGGATTTTACAGCTGCCTCCAGCACTTGAAGATGCATCACGTAAATTGCACACAGTTGACTCGGCCGCACGGCGAGGATCATAAATCTCCACAGTGCTTAAGGATCAGCTTTTATGTGCCATGCAAAATGTTTGATTTACACCGGTGGGACGCACAGTTGAGAATCGTAAACGGCTTCTGTGTAAATCCGCCACCCCATACCAGCAGCTCATAAAAGGGTTCTGTTTGATCACGCTTGCCATTTTTTTTTGGTTCCAGTTGACCCAAGAAACTAAAGTGGCACCTTAGGGGGTTTGACACGAGTGGCGTGAAGCACCTCGGCAAAAAAAAGTAACCTTTTATTTGTGAAGGTCACCAGAGGCCACTGCTGGGCATGTGCTTTTACTGACTTGATTTGGAGTGGGGCCTCGGATGCCAGCTTGCGCTGTGTTGACTTGACTGGCAGACGAAGGCTGACTGCCACATTCAGTAAAGCCTGACGTGAAATTTCAAATAAACTTCATATGGCGCCTTTCATGGTGGCTGACGTCTCAAACCACTTGCATACATTTATGGCGGTGGGCGCATTTCCACAGCTGGTGCCCAAGCACACAGGGTGCAACTTGTGCCATGGTTGTTGATGTTACGCCTTTCACGGTGAGCTCTGTGTCAAAGCACTGGGCACCGACTGGCACGTGTGTGAGTTATTTGGCAGAGGGTATGACGTGTAGAAAACATGGATGCACAGTTTTATGGTATTTGTGTCATCTAAAGACACAACTCAGTACTCATTAATATTTTTGGCCTAAAAAATGAATGTTTTTGTTTTAAGGTTTTTCTATTCACCTTTGGACGAGTCTCCCCTTAAATCCCATTATCTATACTAATAAAAGGCAAAGCCCACACTGACTGACTCACTCACTCACTCACTGGCTGACTCATCACTAATTCTCCAAGTTCCCATGTGGGTAGAAGACTGAAATTTGGCAGGCTCATTCCTTACAGCTTACTTACAAAAGTTGGGCAGGTTTCATTGGAAACGTCCGAAGCGTCCGTCTGGAGGATGAAAGGCAAAGAAAAGTTAGGTGCCATCAAAATAGGTGCGGACGTAAGGGCCTGCTTCAAGTCACCAAATGCAGTGTCTGTCTTCTCAGTCCATACCACAATGTTCGGGGCCCTCTTCTTTGTTAAATCAGTCAAGGGCACCGCTCTCTCCGAGAACCGGGGTACAAACCGGCGGTAGTACCCGGCTAACCCGAGAAAGGCTTGGACCTGCCGCTTGGTTCGCGGACGGGGCCATTTCAAAATGGCATCAATTTTGGAGCACTGTGGCCTTACGGTACCCCGGCCCACCAGGTAGCCCAAATATTTGGCCTCGCTTAATCCAAAGAAACATTTCTTGGGATTAATCCGGAGCCCGGCCTCTCCAAGTGTCCGTAATACCGCTTGGACATGCTGTAGGTGTTCCCTCCATGTGCTGGAATAGATGACCACGTCATCCTGGTAGGCAGCACTATATGAGTTATGAGGCTTTAGCACTTTGTCCACCAGACGCTGGAAGGTGGCTGTAGCCCCGTGTAACCCAAATGGAAGGACACGATACTGCCAGTGCCCGCTAGGGGTACTAAACACGTTTTTTTCCTTCGCGGAGTCCGTTAAGGGAACCTGCCAGTACCCTTTTGTCATGTCAAGCGTGGTCAGATATCGAGCCTGTCCAAGCCTCTCGAGGAGGTCGTCCATGCGTGGCATTGGATAGGCATCAAATTGGGAGACTTGATTAAGCCGACGGAAGTCATTGCAGAACCTCCAACTCCCGTCAGGCTTACCGACGAGCACAATGGGGCTGGACCAGGGACTATAACTTTCCTCAATTACACCTAGTTCCAGCATGCGCTTGATCTCAAGCTCCACTGCAGCCTTTTTTGCCTCAGGAAGACGATACGGGCATTCTCGGACAACAGCCCCGGGCTCTGTCACGATGTTGTGCTCAATCAGAGAGGTCCTTCCGGGGTGTTCACTGACTACCTCCCGAACGGTCCGGATAAATGTTTCCAGCTCCTGCCGTTGTCTGGGACTCAAGTCCGTGCCGAAGTTAAGGTCGTGTGTGTGAGCGAAGAGTGAGCGGGGCTGGCCGGAGGAGGGAGCGGGATCCCTGTCCTTCCACGGTTTCAGCAGGTTCACATGATAAACCCGCTCATTTGGCCGACGATTGGGTTGACTCACCAAATAGTCGACCAGCCCCTTCCTCTCCTTAACTTCATAGGGGCCCTGCCAGTGGGCAAGCAACTTAGAGTGGGAGGTAGGCACTAGGACCATGACTCGATCCCCCGGGCGGAACTCCCGAAGAGACGTGCCGCGGTTGTTGTAACGGGCCTGTGCTGCTTGAGCCTCTTCCATGTGACTTTTCAGGAGAGGCCGAATCTTTCCAAATCTATCGCGTAACTGCGAGATATATTCCAGTATATTTGTTGAGGGAAGAGCCTCTTCTTCCCACCCTTCTTTTAAAATATCTAATATGCCCCGAGGTTGTCGCCCATACAGTAGTTCAAAAGGGGAGAACCGCGTGGAGGCTTGTGGGACTTCCCGATAGGCAAAAAGGACAAGGGGGAGGAGCTGGTCCCAGTTCCTTCCATCCTCGCTGACCACCTTACGCAGCATTTGCTTGAGAGTTTGATTAAACCTCTCTACTAACCCGTCGGTTTGAGGGTGATACACCGAGGTCTTTAAATGCTTTATTTTCAGTAACTTGGCAGTCTCCCTGAACGTCTCTGAGGTGAAGGGGGTCCCCTGGTCTGTCAAGACTTCCTTGGGGATCCCCACACGCGCAAATACCCCTAGTAATTCCTGTGCGATGGCTTTAGAGGTAGCTGAGCGCAATGGATCAGCTTTGGGGTATCGTGTAGCATAATCCACGAGGACTAAAATGTATTTGTGTCCTCTGGCTGAGGGCTCTAGGGGTCCAACCAGGTCGACCCCGATTCTGTGGAAGGGAACATCAATCAAGGGAATAGGAACGAGAGGAGCACGGTCCCTCCTAGGAATTTGTTGCAGTTGACACTCCGGGCAGGAAGCGCAAAAGCGACGAACCTCCTTGTTGATTCCCGGCCAGTAGAATCGGAGCTTGATCCGCTCCAGAGTTTTCTCTGTGCCCAGGTGGCCACCTAGGAGGTGGGCGTGTGCTAGCCCGCAGACCTGCCGCCGGAAGGTACGCGGCACTAGCAGCAGCCTCCTTTCCTGCCCATCATGCATTGCTACACGGTAAAGGAGCTCATTCTCTAACACAAAGTGGGGGCCCTGTGGTATCGACTGATCAGTACTCCCCGCCTGAATACTCGGCCCCGGTACGCTCCCACCTGGGTGTTTTGCAGGTCCTGTCCCCTTCTCTTCTGGGACTTCACCATCCTGCCGACTACGCCACTGTCATAAAATGAGACAAAGACAGATAAAGGTTTGGGGCAGCCACCCACATAATTTGGTATCCTGGCTGCAAAAGTCGTTTTCATACAACTGGCACTGAAGTGCATACAACAGAGTCCAAAACCAGACTGTGGGAGAAGGGAAAAGGGTAGGCTTTTAAAGGGGAAGACAGGAAGTGAGGTCATAAGGATCGGGCACGTGTTCATTATTCATTGAATCAGGCCCGGATGTGACATCAGGGGGGCCGGAGCTGGTAAGGTCTGTTTCCATTGGTTCGGTCCCAGAAGTGATGTCAAGAGAGCCAGGTGGAGCCTCCCGGGTTTGGTCTACAGGGAAGTGAGAAAAAGAGTTAGTGC
Source organism: Polypterus bichir lapradei (assembly GCA_026402145.1). Lineage (NCBI taxonomy): Eukaryota > Metazoa > Chordata > Cladistia > Polypteriformes > Polypteridae > Polypterus > Polypterus bichir. The sequence goes on from JANRMT010062814.1 coordinate 7,064,311, forward strand.
ACTCTGCCACATCCCGGCATGCCTCAGAACTGCCTTCACTCGAGCCCTTTAGCTGCCTCCCATGCGCGCGTGCGTGACAATATATATATATATATATATATATATATATATATATATAT
>JANRMT010062814.1:7064891-7078853 GCA_026402145.1 Polypterus bichir lapradei
ATATATATAGATATGGAGTTCAGACAATGAAAATACTGAATATATACGTGAGGGGGTACCCAAAAAAGACACGGAATCTGTACCTGGCACACATTCTCGACTTAGTTTGAATTTCATTCAGACTAAGTTTAGTTTAGTGAATTTCGCCGCTAGGTGTAGCACACTTACAGTATTCTGTGGCAGTCTGCCGAGTGGCGTTGCTCTGTATTGTTCGCACATCATTCATTCCGTGTTAGTTTTTCCTGGTGCTTATAAAACGTGTTCTGCTATTTTTGTGATGGATGATCATAAAGAACAGCGAGTCTGTGTTCAATTTTGTTTTCTCTTAACTAAAACAGCTGCTGAAACTGTAGTGATGCTTGAAATGGCTTTTAAAGAGGAAGCTTTAATGAAGACACGGGTCTACAAGTGGTTTTTGAATTTCAAACGAGGGGAAATGTCATTTAAAGAGCAACTGAGATCTGGCTGACCGCCCACAATCAGAAATGATGAAAATCTTGAAAAATTTTGCAATGCAATTTACAAAGATCGTTGTCGGACTATTGAAGAGATTTCTGAACTGACTTGTCTCGGAGTTCTTGCCACCCTTCCTACTCACCTGATCTTTGCTCCGTGTGACTTTTTCTTGTTCCGGAGTATGAAAAAAGAACTCGAAGGAAAGTGTTTTTGTCCTGTGGAGGAAGTCAAAAAAAAATCGCTGCTGGCCTTGGACGATGTTCCTCTTCAGCGATTCCAAAAATGTTTCCACCAGTGGGAAAACCGTTGGGATGAGTGCACTCATTCACATGGAGAGCACTTTGAAGGAGAATAAAGTTTCAGTAAGTAAAAATTATTAAGCCCAAGCCCAGGTTCCTAGAAAGCACGGATTCTGGCACTTCAATCAATCAATCAATCGCATTGGTTGTGTATTAGCGGCTCCTCATCGGTTTCGTTTTACTGACGTGCTTGCCTCCATTGTCTATCAGCGGCTAAGCGAGTTTTTCTTTCCTTAGAGTTTTGTTTTGCCGACGTACTCGCCTTGCTTGTGTGTCAGCAGCGGCAGTTTCACTTTGGCAACAGAGTTACTTTCTTTGCACGTCATGCTGTAGCCTCACACTTCTGGGCTGCCCCGCACTTCCGGGCCGGACAGACAGACACACACTTTCACTCATAGACATACAGTGGGTATATATAAGACCCCCCCCTTCCCCCCCCCCGTCCCCATCGTTCCACTTTTTTTTTTTTTGCTTTACAGCCTTAAATGAACACACACAAACTAATATTTCTTCCCAGGTTTACTTATTCAATGCCACCTCTAACATCCAAGTGAAAGATATCATAGCTACAGTTCAGAAAAATGATAACAAAATCAAAAACAAGACCTACTAAGATTAATAAAGGATCACCCCCCCATTGTCAATGTCATTTTGTTGACCCCCCTTTTGCTTTAATGACAGCCTTGAGTCTGTTGATTCTTCTCTATCAGCTTTGCACACCTAGATTGAGTAATACAGTATTTGCCCATGACTCTTCTTTACAGTTTAACTGTTCAAGTTCGGTCACATTGGATGGTGAGCGTTGATGGTCTGCTATCTTCAGATCTTTCCACAGATTTTCAGTGTGATTTATGTCTGGGCTCTGATTGGCCACACCAGGACTTTCACTTTTTTCCCCTTCAACCACCGTGTGGTCAGTTTTGCTGTGTACTTCGGGTCGTTGGTATGTTGAAAGGTGAACATTCTGCCCATCTTTAACTTTCTGGTAGAGGGTAGTAGGTTTTTCTAAAGAATTTGATGGTATTTGCCCCCATCCATTTTTCCTTCTACCTTAACGAGAGCCCCAGGCCCCCCATGACAGGATGTTGCTCCCTCCATGCTTTACTGTAGGTATGGTGTGTTGTGGATGGTGAGCTGCACTGGTGCACCGTTTGGTATTGAGGCCAAATAGTTTGATTTTGGTCTCATCTGACCAGAAGACCTTTATCCACTTGGCATCAGAATCTTCAAGGTGCATTCTGGGAAAGCTCAAACGAGCCTTAATGTGGACTTTCTTTAGAAGTGCGACTATCCCGAACAAGCCACAGTTGTGGAGGAGCACTTGTGAAATTGTTGTCACATGCACACCATTAATGACCACTCTGTGCCATCAAATCCTGTAACTCCTTCAAAGTGGCCATTGGCCTCTTCGTGGCCTCTCTTACCAGTTTCCTCCTTGCTTTTCCATCCAGTTTGGAGGATCCAGGGAGGGTCCTAGTAGTACCAAACACTTCTTTATGATGGACTTTACTGAGCTCCTTGGGATTGATAAAGCCTTTGAGATGTTTTTGGTCTCTGTCTCCTGCCTTATGTCCGTCCACAACTCTATTCCTGAGATCTTCTGAAAGTGGCCTGCCACCCATAGTCAGTTGTTTGCTGTCAGTTGCACTACCAAGCAAGGGAATGAATGGACCAGGAACAGCTTCACTAATCACACTCATTACAACTGAGCACAGGGGGAAGGAAGCCAGTAACCGTAATGGAAATGGTGGGCACTGACACCTGATGGAGTTTTGTTGGGAAGAGGTCCTTTATTAATCTCGGTATTTGTTGTTTTTATTTTTTTAAATTCTTCTGAACTGTAGCTGTGATATTTTTCACTTGGATGTTATAGATTGCATTGAAAGTAAAGCTGGAAAAATATTAGTTTGTGTGTTTACATTTAAGGCTGTAAAGCAAAAAAAAAAAAAAAAAAAAGGGAATATTTCGTTAAGGACTCTTTTCTATACCCACTGACCCCACTGTTCCCTTACCTAACCAGTAGGCCAGTGTAAATGACAGTCAGGAAGAGAGATGTGACATCCCCATCCCAGCCAGGGGGCAGTCATGAAGGGACATTGTGGCAGCTGGCGTACAAGGGTTGGCATCCAAGCATCCATTGATGAGACTTTTTTACCCGGCTGGGAAGCCAATATAGGGGATGGACGACCTGAGTTGAGAAACATCCTGACCGGGATTTTCAGACACAATCCTGTCTCTGAGCTCTGCATGGCTTGGTTTTCGTTCACCTGGTGGACCTTCTATAGATAGGTGTGTGTGTGTGCCTTTCCTAATCAGTCCACTCAATTGAACTGACCTCAGGTGGACTTCAAAAAAAAAGGTGTAGAAACATCTTAACAATGAGCAACAGAATGGGTTACACCTGAGCCAAAGCAACGAGCCTGAATACTCGTGTCAATGGAATAATTCAGTTTATCAGGTTTAATAACTTTGAAAAATTTGCTAAAATCCGGCCTTTCCCTTGTTTTTCTGGGTATTGAATGCTGTTTGATGAAGGGAAAAAGAATTTAAATGATTTTAGGCCAAGGCTGCAACATACAAAATATGAACAAACTGAGTGGGTCTCAATATGTTTTGAATCCAGAGAATTGTTTGCTTATGTGTAAGTCTTAGTTTATCTTTCCACCATTTTATTCTTTGTATTTGTCATTTAATTCTTTCATTTCTTGTACAGCACTTTGAACTACAGATTTTGGTTATATGACAACTAGGGTGTATTCCCTGGCTCGTATTTATTTCTGTTCTTTTGTTAGCTTTATGTTGTTATTTTTCATGTCTCTTGGTTGTTTCTGTTGATTTTCTGTTCTGGTGGCTGATTGGAAGGCCTCACACCTTTTCTCGATGGTCCTAAGATTGAATTCATGACCGTTTTGTGCAAAAATCTGCTACAATAATAACTGTGATTGTCTTTTAGTTCTTCATTAATTATTAAGTTCAAAATACTACTAATCAATGCCAAATGCATTCATTATTAGTGACAAGTGAAAACAATAAAAGCAGGCATGTGCACATCAAGCGCTTTTTATTGAGATACTTTGACAACGCTACCTCTTTCATCAAGATTATAACCCCTAATAAGGCGAATAGAGAATGATAGGATCACTATGGGCTACCCGACTGTCAAATCTGCTCAGTGACATTATCTCTTGAGTAATGGAGGAATAAATACTGCTTAAAAATCTATAACAACAAAGTCAAATGTAATTGTATCAAAGCTGCATGGGTTTATCAATATCAAAATTAATCAGGATGGTCTGACATATCACATCTCATTAAACTCTATAGAGCTCTTTTTGAAAGGCGATGCTTCGTCAATCAAGTTGCTGGACATCAATTTTGTTTGTCTTAATTAGAACATTCCAGAAACATTAGCAGGTTAACAACATTTAATCAAACACTTAACGGGTAATTTAAATTCATAAAAAGTCAAATGTCACAAACTACTCATGCTGTAATTCCCGACATTTTTGTTCATTTATCCCCCGCCTTACAATAAAAGCACCCCAACTCAAGATCCATTCCTTGTTTCAGAACTCCTGTTGTTATTTTCAGGGTGCCTTACCCAAGTGATCTGATGTTTTATTTTATTAGTTCTTTATGGATGGGCACTCGTTCAGAATTAGCCAGCGGACAGGACATGTCTTAATTGCACCAAGTGAAGACGGCATGCCAGTTGCTCTCCTATCATTCAAATATGTAACTTGTGTGCTCTCGCTGCATTTGTCACATTTAAGATCTACTGATGGACATAATATTGGCTTCAAAAACGATATCACATTAGGAGACTTTTTTCTGTGGAGCGTGTGTCAGATTTGCTGATCACAGTGGCTGATCTCGTCGCTGCTCCACGTCAAATTACTCTGAAAATGGCAGCCCATGTGACATTTACCGACTGAGTGCCGATCTTCCAGCACAGTCGTGCTCTCCCCTGACAGCCAATAACGTGTTGCCCGATGGAGTGGAGCGTTACGAAGGGTTAACAGCCACAGTGATCTCAGCACTTTCTTTTTTTTCCCATTCTGATAAGGTATGTAAAATACAGGGTTATTCAAAAACAATGAACCGATTTCATCACGCAATATTTTATTAAGGAAAAGTAATACAAAACTCCAGCCAAGTCACAAGTATTCTACTCACAGACAAGTTTTATTTCCTGTCTTACAAGTGTTCAATGTGGCCACCACCTGCAGCACGGGCAACATCAATGGAAGAAGAGAATTCCTCCCAGGCGCGTATCAGCATATGCCACCTGAAAAAGGTCCAGACATGGTACACTGCATTCAAAGGATGAGACTGCACTCCATTATTTGGGCTGTGTATCGTTTTTTAAAAGCTACTGTCCACTGGTCTGTCATGTCTTATTCCCACATTCAACTGTGAGAAGACAAGTCAGAGCTATTAGGACATGCAGTTGGTCGGCCACATCAGTGCACTCTCAACAGTAAGCGCAAATCATTTACAACCTAAATTCCAAAAAAGCCGGGACAGTTTGGAAACAATTAATAAAAACAAAAGGAAGTGATTGCTACACTTATCTTGTACTCAGACAAAAACAATATTGGGACAAGATATGTTATATTTTACCTGATCTACTGCATTGTTTTTTGAAGATGGACGTTGTCACGTGCATACGCATAGGGGGACAGCTGAAGGGCTCCAGTGACTGTGAGTCCACCACCACACCACGGCATGGCGCTGTTGTCTTGACATCTTACTCCCTCTGCAGACCGGATAATTGATCGCCCCTGACGTCACTTCTGGTTTCCGCCCACCTCGGCTCCGCCTCTTCCTGCCAGGATGACTGAGAGCTCGGCAATCTTTGTCATCTTGTGTCTGCAGAGACGACTCTGCAATACTTGCATGTTTTTTTGTTTTTAAACTTTTACTGTATCCACTTTTATGGGGTGGCCATCTACAGGGTGGTCCAGATCTAATTATGCAGATCCAGATCGTCTGGATGACTTTGATTTATGCGGGGACGATTCCAGTTCGGCGCGAAGACGATTCTTCATGTCGTCAGTTCGCACACTTCTCGATGGTCCAGGATTTTTCGGGTGATTTTCTATGTAATAAACTTAATAAGTTATAGCGTAATGAAAATTGCATAATTAGATCTGGACCACCCTACAGACTACCCAACTCTTTATTGTTGTCCTCCATTCTTTTATGACATTTATTCCGAGAAGTCAAGCAAAATGACACCTTTAATTTGCACACTTAAATGATTACACCCCTTAAAGATAGGGTGAGAAGCTCGGTCATCCGGGAGGAGCTCAGAGTAGAGCCACTGCTCCTCCGCATTGAGGGGAGTCAGATGAGGTGGATCGGGCATCTGATCAGGATGCCTCCCTGGTGAGGTGTTCTGGGCATGTCTAATTGGGAGGAGGCCCCGGGGAAGACCCAGGACACGCTGGAGGGATATTTTGTGACTGATTAGGCTCTCTCGCTCCCTTGAACCCTCAGACACCACATCAGACACCAGATAAAAGTCCAAATAATTGATTTATTATAATAATAATGTGCACAAAGCACCCTCCTCTCCACGGTATTCCAATAACAATAACCAATAATCCAATCCTCCACTCCCAGACGCTTAGCCACCCTGCCTCCCAACTCAGCTCGTCCATCTGGGATTTCCCAGAGTCCTTTATATGCCTTGACCCGGAAGTGTTTGTCCCTCAGTCCATGTGATTATCCAGCACTTCCGGGTCAGGTAAAAACTTCTTTTTCTTCAGCCCGGGCTGTACGGAAAATATAAATCCCTGGGCCTCCCTGCAGCGACTCCTGGCGGCCCCCATGGTATCCAGCAGGGCTGTGTATTATGACTCCACTGTCCATGATTCCCTGCTGGCATTCGGGGCACCTCTATGCTGCAAGGAGGGCTCCATCTGGCAGCCTGGGGATATTGGCTGGGATGAATGGCCGGCCATATCTCACAATATATATATATAGCAGATAACAGTAAGTTCGGTTGGTTTTTGGAACGTTGGTTTGGTGGGGCGTACTTTCCAGGACTAACATCGACTGACTTAAACCCTTCGACAGCTCCGGAACCGTAAGTAATTTAGAACGTATCGCCATTTGCTTGGTACGTCGAAATCTATCTTTGGGTAGTTCGGTTTTGGCATCTGTCCTTCTGACGTCTATAGGCAAACTGAGTAATGACGGCTGGGTATTAACAATGGTCATTGTTTAAATTTTAGCCGATCCCAGATCTAAAATGACCACGCCAATGTAATTATTACTCTAACTCTGAGTCGTAAAATACAGTTTGTTTTGAAAATTTGTTTGCTGGAAAAAATCAAATGAGGTGCGCCGAAGAGCTGAGTTCACGTCTTGCAGCCCCGTTTAAACAGAAAGCTCTCCATTACATCGGCAGAAAAGGTCTATTTTAAGTACAAATCAGTGCCATGATAACAAAATCATTTCAAAGACTTAAAAAAACAAATAATTCTTTGCAGAGAAAGTATGGATTTCACAAACATAGAATTTGTAGCCCGATTCAATCGGGTTCCCAGTCGCTAGTGTGTGTGTGTATATATATATATATATATATATATATATATATATATACCTGTGTATATATATATATACATACACTAGCTGAATACCCGTGCTTCGTTCTGGGATAGTGACAGGAAAAATGTGCTCCAAAATATACAGAGTGACAGTATACGTCATGTAAAGGTCATAAGGCAAGATTTAGCACATAAGCGAAACAAAATAGGTTACTAATTATTTCTTGAAATGGTTTACTCATACATAAGCTGATTTAAGTATAGAAGACTTAAACAGTGATGATCAAAACTTGTTTTGGACTAAAGCCCCAGTGATACTGAGGATTGGTGTGGTAGGGGTCGCCAGTCTGCGTCATGGTGTACGGCTTGAACCTCCGCCAGTTATCAGAGACATGGCTAACAATGTCAACCCGGATCTGAGTGGCCAGAGAGGCGGTGCCATGCATAAGGTAAGCCAAAGAGGACAGCAGGCATGCACCGTCATCGCTCATCCATAACACACGGTGAGGGACCATTACTTCGTCAATATAAATCCTTTCTTCCTCGGTCATAGTTTTACAGGTTTATTTAAAGAGGTATAAACTTAATAGAATAATTTGTGAAGAAAGTATGAAAAAGAATAAAATAAAAAAGTATGAAAATCAATTTCCTCAAATAAAAAAAAATTGCTTTAATATACCTTGGAATAACCTAACTAAATTATTTTAAAAGGATAAATAAATGCCAAGTTATAAATGCTTTGTGGAAACTCGAAAATATCAAAACAAAACTTGTACTCTTCAGAAAAATGAAAGTATTTTTAATTTACTTTGAAAAAATGTATTTTAGAAAGAAATGGAGTGAATGGATCTAAAAAACTATAAGAAATTTTGCACTTGGACCACAACATTTTTAAAACCGTTTCTTAGCGATCTCCTATGGGCCAAGGGTAACCTACATTCCAAATTTCAAGTCCCAAGTCCTCATGGTTCGGGTGATTTTGTGATGAGTGAGTCAGTGGCATTTGGCTTTTATATATTTTGTTTCTGCTTTTACTATGTTGAAAATGCAGTGGGATTTCCCTCTCTGTTAAGTTAAAATGTGACATTTTTAAATAACACGCACAATTCCGTGATTCCAGCATTGAAATCCAACCTCTGTTGATATAAACTCTGCACTTACACATGTGAGAATGTGATTATAAATACAGCATGCAGCACAAAAGCATATGACTCATAGCTCATGCTTTTAATTCAGTGCCATTAAGTTAGTGCAAATGCAATAGAAATCAGACTTTTGTGAATATCGATTCAAATAAAAAGCAATAATACACTACGGGGAACTGTAAATTTATGAAAACAATGATACATCCAAAAACACAACAGACACAAACTGCAAAGAAAAAAAAAGTCTCTATGAAACTGAGATAATGAAATAAGGTCACAGAAATCTAAAAGAGAAACTTACCAGGATTACAGTCTGTCAAGAGTGAGCAAATAGACAATAGAACCTTAGAGATGGTCAGAGCGGGACTCCAGTTATCTTTCAGAATATCCAGGCAGATAACGCCCTGACTGTTGATATTGCAGTGATAAATCCTAGTGCGGAAAGTAACCTGCACAGAAAGCCACAAGCAATTAGCAAATGGTGAAAAACTCAAACTTTCCTTTTTCAAAATGAAAACAACAAGATGTAAAAGAAACCAACGCAAAATCAAAATGTACGCAGAACACCTTTCATTAGAAGCAATACAGAATAGCATCAAGTGTCAAATTCAGCTCCCTGTGGGCCACAGCAGCGGACAGTTTTTGATCCAGCCGAGAATTAATTAGTGGCAGGTCCTTCCGTCTGCACACCATGTTTCATTTTTCATTTGTGTCACTTCGGGACTTATCATGGCTTCTGTCTCAATGCTGTTATTCATTATCAAGCCACTTATTTCCGCTACTAAAAACACAGGGACACCTGACATCCCATCATTAACCACAACAGGATGTCAAGCCACTTACCTCCAAACTTCAAAGACTTGGTCTGCCTTGAATTATTTCAGTAAAATTAAAGAGAACATTTTATATTAAGAATTGTTAGGGCATTGAAAATTCACAATCACCTTTAGTAGGAGCATTCATGACAGACAGACAGAAACTTTAGCACTCCTGAAAAAAACTGCAGATATGAAAAGGTAAAAATATATATACAATAAGAATCGTCATAATCTGAAGAGTATGTATAACAGAGTATAAATACACATATAATATAACAAGACTTATCCAAATTAAAAAAGTGCGAAGTGATTAGAATTGCAGATTCTTATCAGTTACAGTTTCACAGTGCAGGGTGTCAGTCATTGGTACAATAATCCCACACACGGTGTCATTCTGTGTCAAGATGTCTGCTAGACCAGCTCAGTACCACCCAGCACGCAGGGAACAAGACCACCACGGCTAAGAGGTGACTCATTACAGGGCTTGATGGCTGAGGGTAGAAATACCTGTTGTGGGGTACAAAATCTGTAAATTTTGGTCTATATTTTCATTATATTTTGCTCAAGACAATACTAGATGAACTTAATGACACATCAAAGAATATCCTCGTCTCAATTGTACCTCACTTATAAAAAAGCTGTTCAGACAAAAACAGGAAGACATGATGATGCCTCAGGCTATCAATTACTTTATAACCCGAGAAAGGATGGGCATCTGGAACAACAAGTTCCTAAATGAGTTCACAGCCTGGGAAAGGAAGACATGCTAGCAGGTACTAAGCAAAATCAAAAAGTTTTATTGTTTGGGGAAAACGGACGAGTGAATTCATTCATCATATTGTTATATATTCCATTTGGCTGGCTGTCAATCACATCTTGTGAAACCCCCCGATAGAATTTTATAATAAATATACCTCATCTGAAGAGCGACATCAGAAGAAAAAGAAAACAGAACGGCGTCAGAAGAGGGCAACTTCGACGTCAGAAGGCAGTGCTAGCAACGTGCACACATTTTCATCTGATCATCAGCAAAGCATCTCTTGAACAACTACGAGTGCTAAAACAGAAGCCACTTAGGACGTTCATCCTTGTCATCTTTACTTTTTCGTAAGCTTTTTCTGGATACTGGTATTATTATTCATGTAATAAATACCACACTGCTTTTAACTTTCTATACTTTGTCTTCATATCTAGAGTGATTGAGGTAATAAGGTAGATTTCTTTGAGCACCTGGTGAAGCCGGAGGTTTGCCATACGCTTTGATCTACCCAATAGTAGAGAACAGTACATAAAGTAAGGCATTCTTGGCTGATAAATGGCCTATAGTCAAGGATGCTAAGCCTTTGTATGTTTGAATATATTCTTAAAGGTAGGTCTGAGATATATTTAAAAGATTGTTATGTTGTTTGTGTCGATAATAAGTACCATATATACTCGCATATAAGTTGGGTCTTGAAACCAAAAAAATTGATCAAAAATTCAAACCCCAACTTATACCCTTCAAAAATGTGACACTTCATCTTGCCTCCTCCAATCTTGCATCAACGTTTCAAGCGTTGAGTGCCGACTGTGAACGCAGTTTCAGTTTCATGAATGTCATCGAGACAAAATTTCATAACCACCTCGAGGCAGAACATTTGCACATGCGGATGTGCATAAAGTCGTATCAAAACTCTGGACGAACAGTCAATTTGGATCATGTTTATCAGCGTTGGTGTGCGCACAAGGACAGGCGTCAAAAACTGTTGTAATTACTTAGTAATTGGACTGGATTGCCAATACTGATGCTCTGTATAGGAAAGGTCAGAGCCAACTATACTTCCTTAGGAGGCTGGCGTCCTTCAACATCTGCAATAAGATGCTGCAGATGTTCTACTAGACGGTTGTGGCGAGTGCCCTCTTCAACGTGGTGGTGTGCTGGGGAGGCAGCATAAAGGATGCCTCACACTTGGACAAACTTGTGAGGAAGGCAGGCTCTATTGTAGGCATGGAGCTGGACAGTTTGACATCCGTGGCAGAGCGACGGGCGCTAAGCAGGCTCCTGTCAATCATGGAGAATCCACTGCATCCACTGAACAGGATCATCTCCAGACAGAGGAGCAGCTTCAGCGACAGACTGCTGTCACCGTCCTGCTCCACTGACAGACTGAGGAGACCCCACACTATGCGACTCTTCAGTTCCACACGGGGGGGTAAACGTTAACATTATTCAAAGTTATTGTCTGCATTTACCTACATTTTTATTACTCTTTAATTTAATATTGTTTTTTTTATCAGTATGCTGCTGCTGGATTATGTGAATTTCCCCTTGGGATTAATAAAGTATCTATTTATCTATCTAGTACGTTGTCTTTAATTTTTCACATAAGTCTTCAATCTGCCTCAAGAACGATTTAAAATATGAAGAGGTAAGGGAATTGACGGCGAAGGTGGTAGGGATGAGAACGGCGCCTGTATGCATGCGCCACATGGCCATCCTGCTGGCCGCTACCGAGAGTTGATTCTACAATAAAATAAAATAAAAATAAAAAGAGGAATAACCTTGGAGGTTAATCATCACCCCAAAAGCGAACAATAGACATCACATAGTATATGTGCAACAGATTTCAGGTCAATAGGTCAAACAGTTTGCGAGCTACAGGTGATTTAAAATCCTGGACAGACAAACAGACAGCCACAGTATATTACATACTAGCAAAATACCCGCGCTTCGCAGCGGCGAAGTACTGCATTAAAATTTTTATTAAGAAGAAAATGAAACCTTTTTAAGCTGTGGGAAAATATGCCAATATTTATTTGTTAAGGATCTCTTTGTATGCCATGTTGTCAGTTCGGCCCTCCGGTTGTAACATGACCAAGCTGTGCGCTGAGCTTACTCTTGAGCATGTAACTTACAGTTGCCCATGTGAACAGTAATCTTGTCTCAAATCTCACAGCTTGGATTGCTGCTGTCATAATCGGTTTGAGTTTCATGGTTTGTTTCAATTACGACAGTATTTGCAGGACTTGTGTTGAAGTGACATTCGGCATCTGTCAAGCGTTGTAAGCACACAACCGGTTTCATCGATAAAATCACATCCAGCTTTTGAGAGTTTAAACACTCATAAACATCAAAGTGTCCACTACTGAAATCGTCACCTGTGAATCTAAGATGTTTAAGAGGCATTGGCGGTTGTCGAAAGGTGTAAAATATTTGGCCATTTCGGTACATTTGAAAGCGACAACCGAACAATTCAGCGGCAGCCATCAACTCACATGCAGAACCATAGGTGAAGGGCTTAAGCATTTCACTCTTATAGTGCTCCTGTGTAGTATAATTATCTCCTGTACCGTCATCAGTCCACACCTTGAACCTGTCCCAGTCATTCAATACATAAGACACAATGTTCCTCCGGATATCAAGAGTGAGCCTGATATGGCCGTGCAATATGCAACAAAGAGAATGGAAAAGGTAGGTGCCATCTCCGGGCATGGAAACCACTCGGTAAGTGACAGTTCTTTAATCGATAGTGATCATCTCGATAGACATGGTAATGGGGGTTGGAATGATAAAGGAAATGGGTACCTGAGCAATTTAAAGTAAGTGTAAAATACCTATACAATAACTATAATTGTAATAAACAAACAATAAAACAGCGGAGAAGCCGTGGATTAAACAAAAAGGCTGTAGTTATCAGTAGGGAGACGTGAATCCCGTGGCGAAGCAAGGAAGGGAATGTAGAGACCGGAGCGACGGACGGTCTTATATAGGCAGGCAGCCAGCCAACAACGTGGGAGGCGATGGGATGGGGGACCCAACGCCACCTCACACGGTGACCGAGGTGCAGGCTATGGACGTATATATGTACGTAAGTAGGATTCAGTTAGCGTTGGGAACCCGTGTACCAAATTTCTTGAAGATGGGCCCATAAGTAACAAAGACTGTTGAAAAGTTCAATATGGCGACCGACAGTGGCATCATACCACCGAAATAAGTGCGTATATTGGTTTCGGTTAGTGCAGGGAAGCCGCCTACCAAATTTCGAAAAGATTGGGCCATAAAAAAGAAAGTTCAACATGGCGGACGTTGTTGACCGTTATGACCGTTACGCGTAGAATTTTGAAATGAAACCTGGTTAATTGTTGTAAGTAAGCTGTAAGGAATGAGCCTGCCAAATTTCAGCCTTCTACCTACACGGGAAGTTGGAGAATTAGTGACGTTGGAAAGTTCAATATGGCGGCCGACAGTGGTGTCATACCACCAAAATAAGTACCAAATTTCAGCCTTCTACCTACACGGGAAGTTGGAGAATTAGTGACGTTGGAAAGTTCAATATGGCGGCTGACAGTGGCGTCATACCACCGAAATAAGTATGTACATTGGTTTCGGTTAGCGCAGGGAAGCCGCCTACCAAATTTCGTGAAGATGGGGCCATGAATAAGAAAGTTCAATATGGCGGACGTTGTTGACCATTATGACCGTTACGTGTAGAATTTCAAAATGAAACCTGCTTAACTTTTGTAAGTAAGCTGTAAGGAATGGGCCTACCAAATTTCAGTCTTCTACCTACACGGGAAGTTGGAGAATTAGTGACGTTTGGAAAATTCAATATAGCGGCCGACAATGGCGTCATACCACCGAAATAAGTACGTACATTGGTTTTGGTTAGCGCAGGGAAGCCACCTACCAAATTTCGTGAAGATGGGG
>JANRMT010062814.1:7089365-7102162 GCA_026402145.1 Polypterus bichir lapradei
TAAACTTTAAATTAGCTTAATAGACAGGCTGCCGCTGGCGTTTTGCATGCCCACGGGTAATGCAGGATACAAGTTTAATGAGAGGACGCAGGATATAAACGAGAGTTTTGATCACTTTGTAACTAAGTTAAAAGAGCGATATAGATATATGGAGATATATACATGAGGAACATTCAAAAAGTTTCCACACTTTTTCTTTTAACTCTATTTATTAAGAATTTCAAAAACAAATGATATCACTTTTCTACATAGTCACTTTCTTTTGTGATGCAATTTTCCTAGCATTGTACCAACTTTTTAATGTTGTCTGCTAAAAGTGTTTTTGCCTTCATCGTTTCCAGCAAAAATATAAAAGTACGGAAACTTTTTGAATGTCCCTCGTGTGTATATATATATATATATATATATATATATATATATATATATATATATATATATACACACACACACACATGTACACACAGTCTAAAGTGATAGCACATTTTTCCATCCGGTGCCCGTACCCTGCTTAGGTGCAGTGTCGTCCAGTGTCCACAAGAGGGAGAGAATGTCTTATGAACAGAGGGAAGTGACACGGTAAGACAGTAAATGAAATGTAGTGACGTGCGTCCCATCGTCCATAACAGTGTTGAAATGTCTGACATATAAAGGCAACAAGAAGCATAAAGAATTAGAAATGAAAGGGGTTGTAATGTCCAATAAAAAAGAAAGAAGGAAGGTAACGCATACCTGCTGAAGTGATTTTCACAAATGTATGACACGACTGAAAGAGAAAGATTACCATTAAGCTCTTTGTAACAAATATGCTTTTTGCTCTGGTAGTCTCTATGTATTCTGTCTCCAAAATTATCCCAACTCTTACTGCATTGCTATTTTTGGTAGTCTGAATGCAGGAAAAAGTAGCGATAAAGAGTTTTTGATAGCGTGTTGCATAAATTGAGGCAAAAGTAAATGACAGGAAATGATTAACTAATAGGAAACTGTTCAGTCTGTTGGTCTTGATTGAAAAGTGACAAAACCACCATGAAAAGAGGCATTCTGAAATAAGTAGTGCAGCCGTTAAAACAGTCATTCGAAAAAGTCCCATTGTTAAATAAAAATTTTCTTTAACAAAATAAGGCCACTTTGAAATTAAATCTGTAATAACGAAATGTAAGTTAACTCAAGTTAATGAACCAAAATGGTGCTGTATTTCATAATAATGAAACGATGTTTATTTAATTATACAAATATTCACATTTCAGTGACTTGCTGCTTTTTCCATGTGCTTATATATTACATAATTACCATTATATTTGTTTAACTTTGTCAAAAATGGTATTACATAGACGGGAGATTTTGAGACATTACGCTTTCACAGGTTAGCATGGTTGTCGGGAGCTGTTCGTCATTCACTTAGAGGTATATCAGACAAGGGAGTCTCGGTATTTTTTAATCCACTTGGAAATGTTACGGAGCCAGTTTTACCCCTTATTTCTTTAAAATAAGATTTGTAAAATGATTGGCTTGAGCGGGCTTGAAAACAGCAGCTTTCTTCCCTGTACTTCTGTGGTTATGCACAGATTTTGTGCCGTTTTTCTCTTCACTTCTTCTCACTTCCTGTCCAAATTCTCTTTTTTTTTTTGTCACAGTGTTACTTGTGTTATAGTAAAATTTTAGATGTGTTTTTGTCCATTGTAAATAGGCATTTTCCCACCATCAGAAGTTTGGTTTCAGGAGCCAGCGAGTTCCTGTATGATGCCAGCCCTGGGTTTCATTGTGGTCCCTGGCCACATTTGTGTGTTGCTTTCCCACCACATCAGAGAATCTGGAATCTTTATGCAAAATATGTGATGTGCAAAGAAGAGGGATGGTGGTGTAGAGTTAGGAGTGTCTGGGAGTTGTTCCACATTATTGCTTCGAAGCGGTGCATTACACGGCATGTTGGGGAGGCCACTATGAAGAGTATTCCATCTTCACAACTTACCAAAGTCCAGACGACTAAATAAGATGGCACCGGTGCTTGTGGTCAACAATTCAGCCTAATTCATCTCTAGAGCTTCACTCATGATAGTTCTTGGTTGAATGCAAAGTACAGAGCCTGAAGTAGGAGCTTTAAAATAAAAAAAAAAATACTACCTGTAAATGTCATGAGTTTTGGCAGTGGAAATTCTGTAAAAGTTTATAAAAAGACCCTCGTTTCTGCAAAAACTTCCTGTGGTGCCTGATTGATGGAGTTCTGCCAAGATGGCAGGCCTTACAACAGGTTCTCACATTTTAGCCAAGGACTTCTGAAGTTGGCAGTGCTTGTGGTCAACCAATCAACACAATTCATCTCTGAAGCCCCACCCACAGTGGAGTAAAAATGAGAAATGCATACCCTGGAGTAGGAGCTAAAAAAAAAAAAAAAAAAAGTACCAGGAACTATAAATGACCCGGATTCCTGTGGTGGGAACGCTACAAAAGTCCTTGAATTTCTAAAAAAGTTCATGGTTCCTGAAAAAATCTCTGGCGGTGGGAAAGGCTCCTACTTACAGCCTTAAACTTTCTTTGTAAATGTACTGCAATAATTTGACACTAGAAGAGTAACCTAACATAAACATGCCTTTCATGGTACAATTGTATTTTAAGGTGACTTGCCCTTACTTAGATATTTTTTTTGTTTTGCTGCTTTCTTTTCAGATTAATTTGTTGTAAACTTTTTTACACCTGTTGATATCTTGAATAAGCTGTTTAACCCTGAGACTATGTCCGCACTAGAACGTTTTCTTCGAAAAAAATGCCGTATTTAAAGAAAAAGAATCTCCTCGCACACTAGTGTTTGCACATCGTTTATGAAAGTTTCTCCACCCACACTAACGACAGAAAACGCATATGACGAAGTCGTTCACCTAAAGTGGACATGCGCTCCTCGGCAGAAACGAGATGAGGAACTGCGCTCAACACTAGAACTTCATTCACCGCTTGTGTTGACGCGAGAATAGCAATGGCAAATAACAGAAACGGAACAACAGCGCCCTTCATGATGTCTGGGATCGAGACACAGTTTTCCTAAATTTTCTCCTCTGCTCCACAGTTTCAAATTACAAATCAGACAATTCTGACATTGTGATCAAAGGGCACATTGCAAACTTTCATTTAGGAATGTGGAGCTGCGTTTACCCAAAATTACCAAAGTTCTGCAGCTGTAGTTTGCTTCATGGGATTTTTAGCAAAAGTGTGACATGTTGAAATGATTCCACAGACAAAATATCTTTAGTAAGAATTCAAAGTAGAACAGTTCACACAAAAATAATAGTAATAATAATAATAATTTATTTTATTTATAGGCGCATTTCAAGGACACCTTACAGAGCACATTAATAACAACAGTCACAACATAAAGTTAATAAAATATTAGAGTACAATAAAACTAGAATGAATACAATAATAAAATTGAATTTAAATTTATCAGCTACAATTATCAGACAGAATAAGCCAACTTAAAAAGATGAGATTTTAAGGTAGAAAGAGAGTTGATTTTACGAATGTCTTGTGGGAGAGGTGAGGGGCTACTCGAATGGAAGCTCTAAACCCCATGGAAGTCAAGCGAGCAGAAGGAATTATATAGAGGATTGATAGAGGAGGAAGATCTAAGGATACAAGAAGGAATGGAGATGTGAAGAAGATCAGAAAGATAAGGAGGTGCCCGATTTTGGAGGGTCTTGTAAGTAAAGAGCAGAATTTACAAATCAGTGTGATATTTAATAGGGAGTCAGTGAAGCTGCTGAAGGACTGGAGTACCGTGTTCTATAGAAGGGGTTCTGGTAATAATATGAGTGGCAGTGACATTCTGAACCAACTGAAGTTTGAAAAGCAGTTTGGGAGGAAGATCAGAAAGGATAGAATTACAATAATCAAGACGAGATGTGACCAGAGCATAAACAAGAATAGCCGTGCTGGTCGCTGAAAGAGATGGGCGTAAACGGCCGATATTATGTAGATGGAAATGTGCAGACCGAGTCACATTATTAATATGCTCCTCAAATGTTAAGGTGCTATCGAGAATAACACCTAAGCTAGAGACGGGAGAAAAAGTTGGTATATATAACAATAACAACAACATTTATTTCTATAGCACATTTTCATACAAATGATGGAGCTCAAAGTGCTTTACATGATGAAGAAAGAGGAATAAAAGACAAAATAAGAATTAAAATAAGGGAACACTAATGAACATAGAATAAAAGTAAGGTCCAATGGCCAGGGAGGACAGAAAAAACAAAAAAAAACTAGGGACGCTGGAGAAAAAAAAACACCAAAATCTCTAGGGATTCCAGGCCACGAGACCACCCAGCCCCCTCTAGGCATTCTACCTGACATCAATGACCTCAATCAGTCCTCAGGGTATTCAGGGTTTACATGGAAGAACTTGATGATGACGGTCATGTGGACTTCTGGCCTTTAATCCATCAATGGAGGGACATCAGATAGATAGATAAATACTTTATTAATCCCAAAGGCAAATTCACATACTCCAGCAGCAGCATACTTATGATAAGAAATAATATTAAATTAAAGAGTGATAACAATGAAGGTATAACAGACAATAACTTTGTATAATCATAACGTTTACCTCCCTGGGTGGAATTGAAGAGTCACATAGTGTGGGGTCTCCTCAGTCTGTTAGTGGAGCAGGATGGTGACAGCAGTCTGTCGCTGAAGCTGCTCCTCTGTCTGGAGATGATCCTATTCAGTGGATGCAGTGGATTCTCCATGATTGACAGGAGCCTGCTCAGCGCCCGTCGCTCTGCCACAGATGTCAGACTGTCCAGCTCTGTGCCTACAATAGAGCCTGCCTTCCTCACCAGTTTGTCCAGGCGTGAGGCGTCCCTCTTCTTTATACTGCCTCCCCAGCACATCACTGCGTAGAAGAGGGCGCTCGCCACAACCGTCTGATAGAACATCTGCAGCATCTTATTGCAGATGTTGAAGGACGCCAGCCTTCTAAGGAAGTATAGTCGGCTCTGTCCTCTCTTACACAGATCATCAGTATTGGCAGTCCTGTCCAATTTATTATCCAGCTGCACTCCTGGGTATTTATAGGTCTGCACCCTCTGCACAGTCACCTCTGATGATCACGGGGTCCATGAGGGGCCTGGGCCTCCTAAAATCCACCACCAGCTCCTTGGTTTTGCTGGTGTAGTTGGTTTGAGTCGCACCATTTATCAAAGTCCTTGATTAGGTTCCTTTACTCCTCCTCCTGCCCACTCCTGATGCAGCCCACGATAGCAGTGTCGTCAGCGAACTTTTGCACATGGCAGGACTCCGAGTTGTATTTGAAGTAGATGTATGTTGGCTGATCGGGACCAGAGAAAGTCCAGTCCCCTGCGGTGTTCCTGTGCTGCTGACCACAATGTCAGACCTGCAGTTCCTGAGACGCACATACTGGGGTCTGTCTGTAAGATAGTCCACGATCCATGGCACCAGGTATGAATCTACTCCCATCTCTGTCAGCTTATCCCTAAGGAGCAGAGGTTGGATGGTTTTGAAGGTGCTAGAGAAGTCCAGAAACATAATTCTTACAGCACCACTGCCTCTGTCCAAGTGGGAGAGGGATCAGTGTAGCATGTAGATAATGGCATCCTCAGCTCCCACCTTCTCCTGGTATGCGAACTGCAGAGGGTCGAGGGCATGCTTTGATCAGGAGTTGGCGGTGCAGATCAACACCACAGAAAACAGTAAAAAGAATTTTGCAATGTATTGCAATGTAAAGTGTGTGTTTAAAGAATAATTCCATTTACGACTTTTATCTTCGTTTCTGTAAGTTTGCTCCTACAATCGTCGTCAAATCGTTTCTAAACAGTCCTAAAACTGTATTTCTGTGCCATTTACAAACTGTAAAAGGTTTTATCAGTCCATGCTAGCAATGACTCTTATCCCAAACGGACTTAATTAACACAATGCATTACTGGTATAGCCAAGAAAGTTCTATTTCACGTTAACTACAGGGGGTAAAGGCTATACCATAATCAATAGGTATGAACGAAAATTATATTCTACTAGCTGTGTAAGCAGCCCGGGCTCCTAGAAACCATGGATTCTGGCATTTCAATCAATCAGTCGCATCGGTTGTGTATTAGCGGCTCCTCTTCAATTCCGTTTTGCTGACGTGCTCGCCTCCGTTGTCTCTCAGCGGCAGTAGTTTCACTTTGGCGACAGAGTTGCTTTCTTTGAGCTTCAAGCTGTAGCCTCGCACTTCCGGGCCGGACAGACAGACACACGTAGACGTTTATATATAAGATTGAAATTAAGCAAACATTAATATGAGCTTAATTTAAGGCTTTAACTTTCTACGATTGGCTCTTACAAGGGGATTTGCACACTTTTCGGTCATACAACACCTTTTTTGTACAGGGTCCCCCCTTTTCAGGGCCCCATAATGTTTGGGACAATTGGTGTCACAGGTGTTTCTTGTGGTTCTTCAGGTGGGTTTCATTGGTTCACAAGATACTTTTTGCGATTCCTGAGCTCACCAGTTTCATTCTTTGTTCTTCATGATATTCCAGATGGTTGATTTTGGTCATCCTAAGGCGTTACCGATGTCCCCAATGGTTTTATTCTTGTTTTTCAGCCTCGTGATGGCTTTTTTGATTTTCATTGGCAGAGCTCTTACCCTGACGTTCAAGAATGACAACTGCCTACTCCAAAGTGGAGAAGCAACCCGAGGTATCTTAAGAAGTCATGAAACCCACCTGAGGAATCACAAACACTTGTGACACAGATTTTCCCAAACATTGATTCCCTGAAATGGGTCCACATAGAAAAAGTGCAGATCTCCTTAAATGAAAGTCTGTAATGTGCACATTAATTACGATGTCTGAATTGTTTGATTTGTAGTTTTAATCCGTGGAGCAGAGGTGGAAATCAAGGAAAAACACATCTTTGTTCCAAACATGATGGGGGGCAGTGTATTTTGTTTGGACTGACAATGAGGTAGAATTGTTATTGTAAGGAACTCACAGGTATTAGTCGAGCAAAGCGGCAGAGAAAATATAATGAGCAGGATCCAATCAGAAGGGCCACATGATAAGAACGAACCAATCAGAACATGCTTAGAGTCCGTGTTACCAAGACTCTGTTTTCACCCCTCCACACTGCAGTGTTGAGCCGGTGTTTCCAGGGATTTACGCCTTCCGGTGGAACGTTTCCAAAAGTTTCTGTTTTCAGGGGTTAAGGAAACGGTGAGTTGTATGGGCGAAAGGCAAAAATGGAGACTAATGTTTGTTTTTAAACGAAAACGTAGTAGTGTGGACACAGCCCCGAGTGATGTTTTAGCAGGGGTGTCGAACTCCGGGCCTGGAGGGCCGCAGTGGCTGCAGGTTTTCATTCTAACCCTTTTCTTAATCAGTGACCAGTTTTTCACTGCTATTTAAATTGTTTCCTTTTATTTTAATAGCCCTGTTTTTAAGGATTCAGTACTCTGAATTGATTCTTTTCTTCATTAAATGGCAGCCAATGGCGCTTTTCCACTGCATAGTACGGCACGACACGGTTCAGTTCAGCTCACTTTTGGGGGTTTTCCACTGGGAACAGTACCTGGTCCTTTTTTTAGTACCACCTCAGCCGAGGTTCCAAGCGCGCCGAACCGTTACCAAAACGTGACGTGTAAACTCTGCTGGTCACTGATTGGCCGGAGAAAATCGTCATTACTGCGTCACTGAACTTGCGACACGAGACACAACAGACCCGCTAGATTTTTAGCACAGCCAGCGACGGTTCGGACGCACCATTTTTGTTTTAACCAAAAATGGCTGTTTCGTGGTCTATTGAGGCAGTACAGACGTTCCTCTCGTTGGTAGCCGAGGAGCGTCTTGCTGTTAAAAACATCCACATGCCGAGAATGAAGAACACCATTCCGTCGATATGCTCCATTGTTGTGTGTTTGTTTGTGGCGCGTTTACGATGATGTCACGGCAGTAGAGGCGGCGCAACTATAACGACACGTGAATAATCCCGCCCGCTCTAAAGCGGTACTAAACTGCAGTCGAAACGTAAACCGAGCCGAACTGAGCCGAACCAAGGTGAGCTGTACTGAACCGTGCTGTGCCGTACTATGCAGTGGAAAAGCGCCACAAATGGGAATGAGATTTGAAACGAGCCAACAGATGACCAGCTAAATTGGGGATTCAAACTCCAGCTGGTTTCTTAATGAGAAGCCGATTCTTGCTGTTAATTAAACCCATTATTTAATTCTATGGCTTGTTGCTGCTCTCATTCTGCCTCAGCAGACATTTCCAAAACTGTCGATTTACAGTTTTTTCTAAGAACATCATCAAAGTTTTGGTGACCCGAGAGATCAACCTCACTGAGACCTTCTCCTTTAATGTGGTGAGCTGCTCATGTGGCGGGTTGTTTTGGGTCTCACCATTATTTGGCTGCTAATTAAGGAAGAAGAAACAAAGGAGCCTGAATCAAGTTAATTCAAATTAAGGCCAAAGAAGTTAATTAGCAGCAAAAATGGGTTCCTAATTAAGAGGAAGGTTAGAATGAAATCCTGTAGCCACTGCGGCCCTCAGGACTGGAGTTCGACACCTGTGTTTTAGAGCAGGGGTCGCCAGCTCCGGTCCAGGAGGACCACTGTGGCTGCAGATTTTCATTCTAACCCTTTTCTTAATGAGCTGCTAATGAACTTCTTTTGAACTAATTTGAATTGATTTGCTCTTGAAAACTCAGACCCCTTGATTGTTTCCTTTTGCTTAATTAGCAGCCAAACAATAACGAGATACAAAATGAGCCAAAACAACTGGTGTCCATCACAAAATATCTGAAAATAAAGAAAGGTGAAGGTCTCAGTAATGTTGATCTGCTCAGGTCCCTAAAACATTTTCAACGGGGGTCTTAGAGAACATCAACAATTTCAGAAATGTCTGCTAAGGCACCACGAGAGCAGCAACAAGCCATGAAATTAAAGAACGGGTTTAATTAACGACCAGAATCTGCGCCTCATTAAGCAGCTGGTTGGAGTGAAATTGGTTGGAGTTTGAGGCCCTCACTTAGTTGGTCTTCTCTTGGCTCCCTCACTTCACATTTCATTTATGGTTGGGTGCCATTGAAGGAAAGAAATGAAGCAATTCAGAGGAACGATGGGAGAAATTCATGGGAAACAAATCTTAATAAAGCAATTCAATTAAAATGAATTCACATGAAGTTAATTAGCAGCACAAACAGGACAGTCATTAAAAAAAAAAAAAGGGTTACAATGAAAGCCTGCAGCCATGGTGGTCCCCCAGGACTGGATTTGGCGACCCCTGTTTTTAGAGTATTAGTTAGATAACACCTCGTTGTATTTGTTGTGAAGTGGTGTGCTATATAGAGTGAAGGAGTGTATTTTTTTTTTTGGTTTCTCCCATGTCTGTGTCTCATTTTCTATGTAGCGAAAAATTCTAAACCTGTGGGAAATAAACTCGGTCCAGTGATTAAAAGTTAGACAAATCAACGTTACGTTCTTTTCTTCGCACAACTTTCCAGCCTGCATGTCACCCCCTAACCCGCGCACCGCACTACCTCAGTTGCACTGGAGTATTTGTTGCAGCAGCAGCTCTGTTTCAGATAATTGCTCTCTTCTCTTATCACCTTAAAGCCAACTAAAATTCCACCTTTTCTTCTTGTAGGAATGACTCTTTTCATCCTCTGCTGTGTTGCACTAACTGCTTTGAAAATTCCCATACAGCATTTTGCGTAGCAGAGCATTTGTGTACTCTCACTCTCTCTCTCACTCTCTTTCTCACTCCCATTGCATCCTCCAGCTCTGCCCTGCACTCTGCCTTCTCATCTTGTCACCTGTCCACTGAAATTCAACCAGTGTTTTGCATAGCTTGATCTGCCACCTCTCAGTGATTTGATCATGACATTTGTTTTCCTATTGTAACATATTTTTATCTGCTATATTTCTTTTTTTTTTTTCTCCACTCTTTTATTATAGGCATGCGGAGACCCCAAAGCAAAACCATCATATTTGATAGACAAAAATCTGGAGTCTGCTGTCAAATTTATCGTCAGAAAATTTCCAGCTGTGGAGACGCGCAACAACAATGTAAGTTATGCAGTCGGATTACTTTGTGTTACCAAATAACTGTCGTAATTTGGATTGTAAATGACTAAAGGCTAAGAAGTTAGCGTTATATTTGGAGACTTGTATTCAAATTGCTGAGTTATAAACAATCTAAATGTATGACATTTTTCTACTTAACTGGGATGAACTTCTTCTTCAAAACAGTTTCGGAGCTTTCAATGCTGAGAAAGTTCCTGTCAGTAAAGACTGTGTGGGATGTAAAATGGCCACATTTACCAGAAAGATATTCTCCGCCGGCCCCCCCCCCCAGTGTTTTTATGCTGCTTTGTTTCATTACAACCTGGAATTCAAATGCCGTTTTGAGGAGTTTGCCCTATTTGATTTACACAACATGTCTACCATTTTAACTCTTTGAGGGCTGAATATTTTTTTCAAAAAACTCCGTTTTCTGAAGAGCACACAATTCACTGGTTTCACACATAAATCAACATAACACGTCTGTCGCTATGAGCTGTGGTTGCTGTTGGCGCCTGTTTGGCATCTCTGGCAGCAGGGGCGGCGCGATAGCCAGCAGGAATGCATGGCAGGCCGGCTACCTCTCTGCCTGGGCACTGCAGGTGGGCGACGGTGGCAGTCGCTGTGTGACGCAATATGGTTTGTACCTCTTGTCATCATAAGTGGTAGTCCTCCTAGGCAAATGCTGCTGTAAGCGCATCAGCTACACGGACACGTTCAGCACCGCAACCAACTGGGGACCAATAGGCAGATGCTGATACCTCAATTTCATTTTTGATCTCCATCTCCAGATCACTTGCATCAAACTCAGAGTCTGAAAATACAGAATAATACAGAAAACTTTGTTGCTTTGCACATTTGCTTTAGTCTCACCAGATGCTGATGCCATTTTTGCTCTTCACTACTCCTACACGCGCAGGGAATCAAGGTCAAATCAACAAAGCTATGTAACTTTCCTTCGAGCAAAGAGAGTCGAACTGAAAAGTAAGGGCAAGTTTTGTCTCAGTTTACAGCCGATTACCGTCCTCTACCTCTGAATTTGGGCAAAAGTCAACATCAGCCTTGAAAGAGTTAATGTGCAGTAATTAATACCAAAAAACAGAAATCCTGAGTGTGCATGAGCATTCACCCACCAAAGTCAATACTTTGTAGATCCCCTTTACCTGCAATTCTGGCGAATGTCTCGACTGGCTTAGCATACCTTGCCAGTGGCATTTTTACTTATTCTTCATGGCAAAACTGCATGTGGCGGAAGTGCTACAGTCCATGTCTCTGGAACTATCCGGGCGCCCCCTGGTGGTGGCCACGGACCCCAACAGGGTTGAACTTCTAAGCTTCGATCCCGTGGCCCCCATGAAAACCAGGGTGGCTGCCCTCTCGTGGGCCAGAGGATTAATTGTCCCACTCCCAGTCCTTCCAGGCGTCCCGGCTTGGGATCCTGCCCACCACCACATGCAGTAACTTCTTCAAGTTCAATCGGTTGCATTGGTGTACAGCAATCTTCAAGTCAGCCGTAGATTCTCAGTTGGATTGAGGTTTGGGCTTTGATGAGGCCATTCCAAGACTTTGAAATATCTCCCTTTAAACCTCTCCAGTGTAGCTTTAAGGTCTTTGTCCTGCTGGACGTTGAACCTTTGTCCCAGCCTCAGTTCTCTGGCAGACTCGAACAGGTTTTCCTCCAGAATTGCCCCATTTTTAGTGGCATCCATCTTTCCTTCAGTCCTGATCAGCTTTCCTGTCCTCACAGCATGATGCTGCCACCACCGTACTTCACAGTGTTAATGGTGTCCTTGGGGTGATGGGACGTGCTGGGTTTTTTTACCAGGGATATTGTATCCCTTTATGATCAATGAACTTAAATTTTAGCCTCACCTGACCAGAGAACCTTCTTCCATGTGTTTATGGAGTCCACCACACGCTGTTGGGCAAACTCCAAATGTGTTTTGTTATTTATTTTTTCTTTTTTCTTTAAGCAATGGCTTTTTTTCTGGTCACCCTTCCATAAAGGTTACCCCTGTGGAATGTACGGCTTAAAGTGGTTTTGTAGACTGATAGTCCCATCTCTGCTGTGGAGCTTTGCAGCTCCTTCAGTGTTCTCCTTGGTGTCTTTGTTTTATCTCTGATGAATGCCCTCTTTGCCCGTGTGTGGCCTTCCCTTGTCAGTTTTATAGTGGTGCCATGTTCTTTCCATTTTTTTTATAATGGATTTAATGGTGCTCTGTGGGGGTGGCACGGTGGGGCAGGGGTAGCGATGCTGCCTTGCAGTTAGGAGACCTGCGTTCGCTTCCCGGGTCCTCCCTGCGTGGAGTTTGCATGTTCTCCCCGTGTCTGCGTGGGTTTCCTCCCACAGTCCAAAGACATGCAGGTTAGGTGGATTGGTGATTCTAAATTGTCCCTAGTGTGTGTTTGGTGTGTGGGTATGTGTGTCCTGTGGTGGGTTGGCGCCCTGCCCGGGATTGGTTCCTGCCTTGTGCCCTGTGTTGGCTGGGATTGGCTCTGGCAGACCCCCGTGACCCTGTGTTCGGATTCAACGGGTTAGAAAATGGATGGATGGTGCTTTGTGGGATGTTCAGAGTTTGCGATATTTTGTTTATAACCCAACCCTGATCTTTACTTCTCCACAGCTTTGTCTCTGACTTGTTTGGAGTGCTTATTGGTTTTCATGTCGCTTGCTTAGTGGTGTTGGAGCAGATCACATTTGGGGGTTTCATAGCAAATACATAGCACTTTTACTTGGTGTTCATATATA
>JANRMT010062814.1:7183022-7196885 GCA_026402145.1 Polypterus bichir lapradei
TCATTTAAAAACTGCATTTTGTGTTTACTTGTGTTATATTTGACTAATGGTTACATGTGTTTGATGATCAGAAACATTTTGTGTGACAAACATGCAAAAGAATAAGAAATCAGGAAGGGGGCAAATAGTTTTTCACACCACTGTAGGTGAGGGTGAGTAACAAATTCTAACTATCATATGACTTACGTTTTAGTGCCTATGACTAACAATAGAGATGCAGTCTGTACAGTTGATCAGCAGCTCTAGTCAGGGTGTGCTAAACTGAAGTTGTGAGTCTTCAGCTGGGATTTGAAAGCGGAGACTGAGGGGGCATCTCTTATAGTAGCAGGCAGACCACCCCACAGTTTAGGGGGCCCTGTAACTAAAAGCTCGACCTCCTGCTGTTATTTTATTAATCATTGGAATCATAAGCAGGCCAGCATCTTGAGATCTTAATGTGCGCTCAGGTTTCTAAGTCATGATTAGTTCAGACAAGTAAGCCGCACCTCGGCCATTTAATGTTTTATATGTTAAAAGGAGGATTTTGAAATCTGCCCTAAACTTAACCGGGAGCCAGTGTAAGGATTTAAGAACTGGAGTTATGTGTTCGTATTTTCTTGTTCTTGTAATAATTCTTGCAGCAGCAGTTTGGATTAACTGGAGGCTGAATAAAGAACAGTTTGAACATCCATTAAACACCACATTGCAGTAGTCAATCCTACTAGAGATAAAGGCAGGAATTAATTTCTCAGAATCCCGTTTATTTAGAAAGCGCCTTAATTTCCCAACAGTTTTAAGACTGAAGAAACATGATTTGTACAACTTTGTAATGTGCGCTTTAAATGACCTGCTAGAGTCAAGGAGAACTCCGAAATTGTGGTCTGTGGTTCGGTAAAATTAATGGAGATTCCAACTGAGTTAATTGATGACAAAATATTGTTGTGATCAGCGTCAGTCCCTCCAATGATTAACATCTCTGTTTTATCTGTGTTTAAAGACAAGTTCTCATCTCATTATGAACAATGCTGCACATCCTCTCTCTGACACACCAACACTGAGGACTTTCAGCCATTGAATTATTCAGCAGAAGTGTGTTAAGAAACATGACTGGGGGTTCATTATACCAACAGCAATAGCGCCTCACTGAGACTTGTGAAACTTGCAGGTGATGCTATAATTAGAGCAATGGCAGACACTTAGGAGGAGGCAACAAAGACTTGGACAAGCTTCAGAACCAAGTGAACATCTAGACAATGCAGTTTAATGAAGGAAAGTTCTACAGGTGGGCAAAAGGAATGTCAATTATAAATACAAGATGGGAGATGCTGAGCTGCAAGAAGCAAAAGGATTTAGTGGATTTAGGCCGACACGCCATTTTAACCATCTAACATGGGGTGTCCAACTCTGGTCCTGGTGGGCTAATGGGGCTGCAGGTTTTCTTTCCAACACTTTTCTTAATTAGTGACCAGACCCTGGTGGAACCTTTGCTGTGGCATTTCACGTTGTGCTCAGGTGTCTCCTGTTTGTTTTAAATCTTCTCGAGATGTTTCTAGAACTTGACTGGAGTCCACTCGTGACAAACCGAACTGATTAGACATCGTTTAGGTGGGCAGGTGTGTTCCTGTGTATAGAAGGTCCCACAATTCACACCATATGTCAGGGTGAAACCAAACTGTGAACTCCAAGGATGTCTCTGTGGACCTTTGTGATCAACTTGTGGTGAGGCCAAGGAAATCAAACTATTTGTAAAGGGGCCTACAAGAACTGTGAAATGGACGGAGTCTGGAACCACCAGGAGTCCTCCTAGAAATGACTCAACCAAACTGAGTAACTGGGTAAGATGGATCTTGTGGGGTTATTTGTGTATAATACTGTTAAGTGTTAAGGGGTAATGTAGGCTGCAGGAGGTGGAATGTTGGAGGGGGAACTGGAAGAGGTGGAAGGAGGGGCGAGGGCGAGGGAGGAAGTGTTTGTGTCGGCAAGACACTGTTTTTTGGTGAAATAAAAGTTATTGAGTTCTCACAGCAGAGTTCAAACTCACTTATAAAACACAACAGATCTTGGCCAGGGAGGTGGCCAAATACTCAATGGTCATTCTAACAGAGCATCAGAAGTCCTCTGCTGGGATGAGAGAACCTGTTGGAAGGAATGTGACAGTAGTAGAACTGTCACTGGGTCCTTTACGGGCTATGGTGAGCAAGAAGAACCAGATAGCCACCAAATCTAACACAGTCTAAAGTCGAAAGGTGCAGTGCTGAACGTTAAACGATTCCCCACAAGACGCTTAATGTTAGGGGGTCATTCCAGTAACGCAGAGCGGTGTTTGGGGGTGGCAAGTGAGGCGACCGCCCTAGGCCCCTGCCTAAACGGGTCCCACTTTTGAGGTCCACGTGTCCCGTTCGAGTGGATTTGTCAACTTATATTCTTCAGTTATATTTTGATAAAGTCTGCATGTTATCTTCCAAAAAATGTTGCTGAATACTGTAATGAGAAAATCCGGTGTATGTTAACACTATTTTTATTGAATTCACGTGCAAGTTTATACAGTCCACACATACTGGAAACAGCATTTGACATCATAGACATATATAGATAGTCGCCGCATTCACTGTGTTGACCAGACAACACGATAAGTCAGCGCGTCCACCCTATCGCGAGTGGCAAAAGTGCCATTTAAACTACTACAGGTACAACAACATTTATTTATATAGCACATTTTCAAAAAAAAAACAGTAGCTCAAAGTGCTTTACATAATAAAGAATAGAAAAATAAAAGACACAATAAGAAAACAAAATAAATCAACATTAATTAACATCGAATAAGAGTAAGGTCCAATGGCCAGGGGGGACAGAAAAAACAAAAAAAAACTCCAGACGGCTGGAGAAAAAAATAAAATCTGTATGGATTCCAGACCATGAGACCGGCCAGTCCCCTCTGGTTATTCTACCTAACATAAATGAAACAGTCCTCTTTGGATTTAGGGTTCTCACGGAAAGGCTTGATGATGATGGTCACGTAGAATTCTGCCTTTTAATCCATCCATCATTGTTGGAGCATCAGGTTGGAGCAGGTAGACGTGGAAACCGGGTTTTCTGATGAAAAAACAGTAACGTTTAAAATACCATTGTTAACATACAACAGATTTTGGCGAATCGTTTGCATGCAATTATTTATATCTATTTATACACTAATAATGGCAATTATTAAATAATAATAATAATAATAATAATTATTATTATTATTATTATTTATTAAATAATTCCTCCCATATAAGTAACATTTCTCGGACTGCCTTCTTTCATCTCCGAAACATTTCTAGACTCTGTCATGTTCTTACGCAACACAGTACTAAAGTATTGTTTAATGCCCAAGTCACCTCACGTACTGCATAGATTACTGTAATGCTATTCTAGCTGGCATCCCACAAAAACGTATCCATCGCTTACAACTTCTTCCAAATTCTGCTGCCAGGATAAAAACCTGCTGCTCGAAATCCACTGAACATATCACACCGATTCTCCCTCAGCATCACTGGCTCCCTGTTCACTACTGAATACGATACACAATCCCGCTCTGAACATTTAAAGCTCTCCACACCTCACTGATCTCCTCCAGACTGACACTCCTCTCGCTCACTCAGATCCTCATCTGCAGCTCGACTTTCTGTAGCACACGTCAGGCTCGGTGCTATGGGTGCTCGAGCGTCTCTCCGGGTGCTCCTCAACTTGGGAATTCTCTTCCGTCTCATATTCGTCAGCTCGATTCAATATCACATTTTAAAACTGCCCTCAAAACTTCTTTTCAAACTGGCATACCAATTGTGAATTTTGCACTGTTACTGCCAGTTATCTTTGTTTGTTTTCTAATTATTGTTTTTTGATTTATCATTCACTTGTTTTAATTTTACTAATGTTGTTTAATTTTATTGTAAGGTGACCTTGATTGCTAAGATTGTAAAACGGGATTTTCTAATGGCCAAATATAACCAAAACAATAGTTCAGCCTTACCTATGAAATGTAATCCCCCGGGATCTGGTTTGGAGCGTACAGCGGTTTGTGCAAACCCAAGCAGCACATTATCCATTACTTCACTCCACAGCAGTGCCACTCGCAATATGGTGGTGATGTTGACGTACGATGCTGCTGATCATGCGGCGTCTAGTAATTTTATGTCTATGTTTGACATAACCGGCTCCGCGTTGGGTTGGTCAGCAC
Source organism: Polypterus bichir lapradei (assembly GCA_026402145.1). Taxonomy (NCBI): domain Eukaryota; kingdom Metazoa; phylum Chordata; class Cladistia; order Polypteriformes; family Polypteridae; genus Polypterus; species Polypterus bichir. The sequence continues at coordinate 7,187,218 of JANRMT010062814.1, forward strand.
TAGGTCCCGCAGATTTGTAGATTTCATACAATGCCTTTACTTACCGGCTTGGCGGAGTCCTCTTCTTTAGCGGAGCAGCCACTTTAGCGGGCAGTTTTTACTCGAAGCGCGCATGCGTGGCTGCGCACTCTCTTCATGCGGCTAAAAGCCGGCAAGCGGCTGATTTCGAAACAGTTGAGAGTAACGAAACGGGAAAGAGGGAAAAAGCAGTCGCAGTGCGGGGATGGTAGGGGTTTAACTTTAGGCTACTTGTTTTTGGATTTTATGTTTTGTTGTTGTTTAACAGTTTAGAAATAATCCCCGGGGATGTGTAAAATGGAGTGACGTACGGTGAGGTTCGTGGCTGGTGAGGCACTGAGTCCTTCAGAGTTAGATTTACAAATATATGAACCCCAAAACTGCATCTTATTCACTATTCAACTGGCAGCAGGCACATTGCCTACTGGTTATGTTTCATATCTCATTGGCATTCTTTAGACACACATACGTAAGGTACATGTTTGACTGAGAAAGAACGTTACGTTTATAGTGGCGAGAGAGAGCGGAGAGAGCGCAATTGGTCCTCACCCTCCACGTCTTCTAAAGTTGCAATTCCACAATTCCTACTCATTCGATACAAATGAAAGTATAGAATGGTGTACAAGAAACGGATTTCAATTTGGACCTTAATTGAAATATTTAGTTGTTTAAAAAAGCTTTTAATTCTGATGCTTTAATCAATTTTAACACAGACAATACAACAAAAGGATAACAAGAAAAACAAAAGAATATTTTATTTAACCTCAACATTTAGTTTTTAAATATTGGATTTTTTTTTTTCTTAGTCTGATCCCATTTTTTTTATCAAACTGAAAACCGTTTACGGTCTTACCTTTATTTGTAAATGAAGTCCACTCGCCTATCCTTCTCCACGAAAATCTGTGTCACTTTCTTGTAAATGTCCTACTTATTTTCCTTTAGTTTAAAAAGTCTTAATCTCCCATTTTGGCAGTCAGTTGGAACAAAAAATAAAAATAAAGGGCCCGATGCAGTGCCCTTGACTTTCTGATGTCGCTAACTTATTGGTGCCAAGGGCGTAGAACAGGGGTCCTCAGTCATGGTCCTGGAGGGCCGCAGTGGCTGCAGGTTTTTGCTCCAACCCAATTGCTTAATAACAAGTACTTATTTCTCAAGTTACACTCCAGCTTCACTTTAATTGTCTTGCTTGTTAAGATTTTGTACCCTTATTGCTTATTTTAGTCTTAAATGGCCCCTTATTATAACATACAAAAGACAAGAGACCAGCATTTCTCCATTTAGCTTGTTATCATTTATACCTCTCTGTGTGTTTATCATGCACTATTGGGTTCAATTAAATACTTGGAAAAAAGTGAAGAGAAAAAAGTGAAGGACTGAGAATTACTCCTCCATTTTAGCCTTCAGATCATTTAGATGAGATCCTTAGAAAGGGGAAGAAAATCGAGGATATAAGAATGAGCTGCCATAGCAGAGTTAAAGCACTAACAAGCCATGACATTAAATTATTGGCAAGAATTGCTTTCTAATTAAACAATCGGGTTAGAACAAAAACCTGCAGCCACTGCGGCCCTCCAGGACTGTGATTGAGGATCTCTGGCGTAGAAGAACAGCAGCAACGGGCACCTGCTGGGCTCACATGCACCCCCTTCAGGGTGGCACGGTACCGTTGGCTTCACCTTGTGCCTTTTCACTGCGGTTTTATGTCTGGTCAGCAAAATGAGATACGTCACACACATTCATTAAAGATATTAGCCAGACTGGTGAAAGTCAGGGTGTATAATAAACGTGTCTGCAAACATTATATTGGCGACATACAGAGAGACAGTGACAGGCACACGCCAACTGCAGGCATCAACCCTGTCAGTGTGTGAGGGAGAGTGCAGTCCGAGGTGAGGTGAGGCTCGTCGCTATCGCACCTCGCGTTTCTCCCCTGTATTTGAACAGGAAATATGCCAATTCATCGCTTTTGACTAAAAAAATGATCAAAATTATTGGAATCATACAGAAAACAAAATTAAATTATTGACCAGCGGACAAAGGTATTTTATGTTATCATTATTAGTTTTTTTTTTTTACTTTTCTTGATGCCTCCCTTGACAGCACATCCCTGGGTAAGATATTTTATGTGTAGGAACAAAGTGGGGTTAAGGGTGTGGAGACCCCCCCCCAAACCCCCCACCACCACCACCACCATCAGAATGGTATGAGCCCATTGCCCATTGGCGAGTATAGGTATGAAATATTTAAAAGGCCTCCGTGCCATTAGTTGAAAACAGTGTTACGACCCCTAAGTTTTTCCACCTAGATCTGTGTTTTTTTTGTTCCTGTCTATGTTTCTATGTTTTAGCCTCCTGCTGAGTCTGTTTTTTCATTATTTTTAAATCCCGGCTGAAGACTCACTACTTCAGTTTAGCCCACCCTGACTAGAGCTGCTGATTAACTGTGTAGACTGCATCTCTGTTGTTAGTCATTAGCACTAAAACATAAGTAACATGATAGTTAGAATTGGATACTAACCCTCACCTAATCTGTTTCTCTTCTCGGTACTCAAATGTGACACTTGGTGCCACTGCCCACCTGTCAAGTTGTTGTGCCTGCCTAAGGTAAAGTCATCTCTGATGGAGGATCACAGGAGTCGTGGGGTAGAGGGGTCCTTTCATCGGATTGGCTGTTTCAGCTGTGGAATGGCCAATAGGGTGAGGCAGCTTGATGGATGAGGTCTCCAGGACTCTAAACAAATCCAGATCATATTATGGGATGTCATCCACTGTTAAATTCTACCCCATACTTCTAAAATTTTTATTTTTATACCGTATTGAGGATTTGTTCTGTTGTGTGTATTGTATTGTATTGACCCCCTTCTTTTTGACATCCACTGCACTGGAAAGGGGTCTCTCTTTGAACTGCCTTTCCCAAGGATTCTTCCATTTTTTTCCCTACAAGGGTTTTCTTTGGGAGTTTTTTCTTGTCTTCTTAGAGAGTTAAGGCTGGGGGGCTGTCAAGAGGCAGGACCTGTTAAAGCCCATTGCGGCACTCCTTGTGTGATTTTGGGCTATACAAAAATAAATTGTATTGTATTGTATTGCATTATAAAAATAATAATAATAATAATAATAATAATAATAATAATAATAATAATAATAATAATAATAATAATACTTTTTTTATATAGCACCTTTCTCATGCGCAAGGCATTTCACAGAGTTTAAGAAAGAATTGCAGGGTATACCGTATATATAGCATTGTACTAAACCAGATAAATAAATAAAGAAGTGTAAGATAGTAAATTCTGTGGTGGGCTGGCGCACTTCCTGGGGTTTGTTTCCTGCCTTGCGCCCTGTGTTGGCTGGGATTGGCTCCACCAGACCCCCGTGACCCTGTAGTTGGGATGTAGCGGGTTGGATAATGGATGGGTGGATAATCTAATCTATATAATGTACAGTGCCTTTCCTATTAATATTGATAACACTCAAATCAATTGCTGTTGTTCAGAGAAAAAAAAAAGCCTAGCAGACAACATAATTGATGGTCTAGCACGCACACATAGGTTACATTGTAATCATGTAGTCTTGTACTACATTTTCTTATGTGCATAAATGTATTGTTTCGTACATCTTAACAAACACCTATTAACTCTGCGCATGTCTAAAATGTAATAACTATTCTGTGCGTAACCGAATTAACTGGGCGATTGTGACTGGTGACATGTGCCTTGACGTCACATCCTGCATTAGTGCACATACCTTAATGTCGGTCAGTCATGTGCTGATAGCAAAAGAGGCCGTTAAATATTGTAGCGACCTCCGCGACAGGTTCGAATTGAAGTAAGGATCAATGGATTTACTGGAACAGTTAAAATGAACGTCAAATGAACTTGAACAATTTAAGATTCCTCGTAGTTCTCTCATTGTTCTGGCCCTGAGATACGTCGTTAAAGGAAATAAAACACCGACTTCGTAATGCAACAACACAACCCCTTCCTTCTCGAACCCACTCCGCTCCAGCTCCAACCCTGCTCCCGTTCTGGGGACCGCCCCCCTTTTCCACGTCAATCATACCCCCGCTGTCAGTCCCCCGCGCTGTACTTCGCCCTCCGTCAATCGGACCCAACAGTCACTCCCAAGAGTATCTTCAACCTGACTTGGACGTTACACTATTAACTGCTCCACTTGGAAACCACCAAAATCTGTCATCGAGGACGATCAAGAAGGACGGTGCCATAAATGATGTTGTGAGAAACTGAAAAAGGACAAACTGGAAGCTTTAAAGTTAAAGTTGTTGATTTGTGTGGGGACGAATCCTGTTTAATGTTCTGCTCCCAAGCTTGAATTTGACGTTTCCTGCTTATCGGGAATGTGCGTTTTTTGACAATTAAAATTTATTTGGCAGACATGTTCTGCTGTTGTATTTAATTAGAAAATTCCTTGTATGCCTTACTAAGCGTGGCTCTGTTTTTCTGTGTTTATTTGGTTACATGTCTATGTTTTCCTAAAAGTTAGAGTGGCAGCGGTTGTAAAGGTTGGTGAGGAGGATAAGTGTCACTGTTGTGCGTATTGAAACGTTTGAATCCCCCAAATGCTGTTGGCAGTCTTAAAAGGGTTTTTTTTTTTCAATCTTTTTAAGCCATCGGGTCTCCTAGATTTTGGGGGAGCTTCAGCCCAAGGGAGCCATTGGACCAAAAGATGGTGGGTGAGACTTTTAAAATGTATCGCGTCATTACGATGGGGCATATGCGACGCTTGAATATAAAAGCACCACAAATGTATTTGTATGGCACATCGAACCGTTCATCAAACATCGAAGCGCGCACATCGATCCGCAAAGTGGCTTTCTGTCACATGTGAGACTCTGATGTCACGTTCCGACTTTTATCACACTGCAGTTTTCGCGTTAATTCGTTTGACTTCATTGTTTCTCCGTGCTAGGATAGCCCGTGTACTCATTTTTTCTGGATGAAATTCTTCAATAAGATTTGGACGTAATAAGTCTTCTTTTATCGGGAACTTAAAGTGAGGAAAACGTTAAAATTTATAAGAGCTGAGAGCGCCGGAACTGTGATGAGAAAAGCATTAACACGAATGAGTGGTGAGAGGACCGTAGGTGTGGGTGAAAATGATTGAGAGGAGGGCGGGACTTGAAAAAAATCTCTTGGCAACAGTCTCGTCCCAAGATTATCTTTTATAATAGAGATTGATTAATTAATTCAGTCATATAAAAAAGTTTGGGAACCCCTCTTAATTCTTTGGATTTTTGTTTCTCATTGGTTAAGCTTTCAAAGTAGCAACTTCCTTTTAATATTTGACATGCCTTATGGAAACAGCAGGATTTCAGCAGTGACATTAAGTTTATTGGATTAACAGAAAATATGCATCATAACAAAATTAGACAGGTGCATAAATGTGAGCACCCCAACAGAGATATGACATCAATACTTAGTTGAGCCTCCTTTTGCTCCTTTGAGCCTCCAGACGCTGTCCTCCTGTAGCCTCTGATGAGTGTCTGGATTCTGGATGGAGGTATTTCTGACCCCATTCTTCATACAAAATCTCTCCAGTTCAGTTCAATTTGATGGACAGCCTGCTTCAAATCATCCCATAGATTTTCGATGATATTCAAGTCAGGGGACTGTGACGGCCATTCCAGGACATTGTACTTCTCCCTCTGCATGAATGCCTTTGTAGATTTCCAACTGTGTTTTGGGTCCTTGTCTTGTTGGAATATCCAACCCCTGTGTAACTTCAACTTTGTGACTGATGCTTGAACATCCTGAAGAATTTGTTGATATTGGGTTGAATTCATCCGACCCTCGACTTTAACAAGGGCCCCAGTCCCTGAACTGGCCACACAGCCCCACAGCATGATGGACCCTCCACCAAATTTGACAGGAGGTAGCAGGTGTTTTTCTTGGAATGCGGTGTTCTTCTTCCGCCATATAAAGCACTTTTTGTTCTGACCAAATAACTCCATTGTTGTCTCATCAGTCCAAAGCACTTTGTTCCAAAATGAATCTGGCTTGTCTAAATGAGCATTTGCATACAACAAGCGACTCTGTTTGTGGCGTGAGTGCAGAAAGGGCTTCTTTCTCATAGCCCTGCCATACAGATGTTCTTTGTGCAAATTGCGCTGAATTGTAGAACGATGTCCAGATACACCATCTGCAGTGAGATGTTCTTGCAGGTCTTTGGAGGTGATCTGTGGGTTGTCTGTAACCATTCTCACAATCCTGCTCATATGCCACTCCTGTATTTTTCTTGGCCTGCCAGACCTGCTGGGTTGGTTTAACAGCAACTGTGCCTGTGGCCTTCCATTTCCTGATTCCATTCCTTACAGTTGAAACTGACAGTTTAAACCTCTGAGATGGCTTTTTGTAGTCTTCCCCTAAACCACGAGATTGAACAATCTTTGATTTCAGATCTTTGGACAGTTGCTTTGAGTATCCCATGCTGTCTGTCGCTCTTCAGAGGAGAATCAAAGGGAAGGAAGCACAACTTGCGATTGACCACCTTAAATACCTTTGACCACTCATGATTGGACACTCCTGTCTATGAAGTTCAAGGCTTAACGAGCTCATCCAGCATTGAGCAGTGACAGGCATTCAAATCAGCACAATGACAAGGGGACCCACATTTGTGCACAGCCAGTTTTTCACATTTGATTTAATTTCATAAACTAAATACTGCGTCACTGCTTCACACCGCAGTATTCCGATGTTCCTAGGAAATGAAAGACATACCACTGTTATCTTTTTTGTTGAAAGGAGAGTCAATTATTATGCAGGCTGAGAGGGGTTCCCAAACTTTTTCATATGACTGTAATTGACAAATCTCACGCGCTTTGTCCTCCATCTCCCGTCTCTGGCTTCTGTGCTGGTCGTGAGGCGGCTCCCTTTGTAGGGCACCAGGTGTTTCTTGATCTTCTTTCTGCTGCACTCTCGGGTTCCTCCAAGGACTCAGCTGCACTAGCAGCACCCCATGCAGCACCCACGGAGCCTAACAGAGCTGCTCCAAACTACAACTCCCAGCATGCCCTGCAGGGATCGTGGTGCTGTAGCAACCCTGGGGAGACAACGTCCTAAATACGGTCTCTCCTTCGGTCCTTCCACCCAGCCAGCCCCCGTTTATGGATGATGGAAGCCACTCTTGAGAAGAAGGAAGATGTTGGCATTTGAAGGGCTCCGAGAGCACAAAGACAAAGATGTTTTCGTCTGATGAGGCAAAAAATGGAACAGTTTGGGCAGACCTCCAAGCACTATGTCTGGGGCACTGCTCACCAACTGTATAATACCATTCAAATGGTGTGGCATGGTAGTGGGAGCATCAAGCTACGGGGGTGCAGGGACAAGGAGACTAGTTAGAATTGAAGGGAAGAACGAATGCAGTCAAATACAGAGAAGAAAACCTGCTCTGGAGGGCAGCCCACCTCAGACTGGGACGATCGTCCACAGTTCAGTTTGATAATGAACAGATTCACACTCCCAAGACAACGCTGGAGTGGCTTCAGGTCAAGTCTCTGAGTGTCCATGAGTGGTCCGGTCTAAGTCTAGACGCCTCAGATCACCTGATCTGAAGATGCCTGTTTACGGATGCAAAGCTTGTAGAGACTTACACAAGAAGACCCAAAGCTGGAATTGCTGCCAAAGTATTGAATTAAGGGTCTGAATGGGTCATTTCTCATTCTGGGTTACTGAGTGTAGATTGGTGGGCACAAATGGCAAAAACATCCATGTGAAAAGAAACCTACAAGACAATCAAGTGTACTCACAATGGTGGGCTCTGAATACTTTTTGAATCCACTGCAGTTGTTAGATAGAATTCTTTTTTCAAATTTCAAGATGACCGCCAATCCACTTCCCCTGTCCTCATCTAACCTCACATCTCCCAACACCGCTGACCTTCACCAGCTGCTCAGTAGAATGCCAAGGGCTTTGGCACCTTCAGTCAGTTTTGGCACCTTCCCATTCTTTGGTCATACTTGGCCACCAATATGAAACAAATGTAGCGACTTGCAAAAAGTCCGCCATGTCAAATTGAACTGTGAGCTTCTCAGGAAAACCTTCAAGTTGTGCTTGTTTATGAAATAAATGGTCTCACCGTAGCCAAAACCCACTTAATCAGAACAAATGTGCGAACATTCCTCATCCCTCCTGGGCTTTGGCAGAAGAAGGCCATGTGTGCAAATTTAATGGTGGCTCAAATGTTTATGGGTACATAATGTGGAATGCCAAATACCTGCCTCAGCAGGGAGGCTCCGTCATCTAGCACGGGGGGCACTTGGGGGCAAAACTGGGTCACCAGTTCACCGTCCAGGGCTCTGCTGGCAATTAATTCTCATGGAACCGGCAGAAAGTGAAACAAAATCAGACGGACCCCAGAAGTCAGGCTACACAGGTAAAGCGACTTATAGGCGTTATATGACTGGAGAGATGTCAAAGTCGCTATATACAAAAGCAGAATGACATTAGATAGGTGGATTTGTATGGCACTGTATGATAGATAACCAGATGACAGAGCAACGCTATAATTAATAAGAAGGCACTCAAAACAATTAGTAAAGGAATTATATAATCTATGGATATGTGGTTTCATAGATGGCCGAGGCCCTTGCCCAGCCGGGACACCTCTGCTATGGAGGGACCAGGGGAGCCAGTGTGGACAGAACACTACCTCCCCCTAAACACTAGATGGCAGCCCCCCTGGGTGGCAGCTGTACCCCGGACTCCCGCTGGGTTTCATGGGAGATGGAGTCCGATACGGCCCTGTTGGGATCCGGGGGCGCTGCAGCTGTTCCTGAGCCCGTATGGGCGTTTCTTCCACCACACCCGGAAGTGCTGCTGGAAGTAGGGCAACGAGCACCTGAAGCACTTCCAGGTGCCTTATATAAGGGACCAGTGGACAGTACTTGGTGAGCCAGAGTCGGGTGGAAGGTGGATGAAGCTTGGCGAGGAGTAGTGGAGGAGAAAGAGAAGAGAATTTATTGTATTGTTTGCTTTTGTGTTGCTGGGACTGAGTTATGCCTGTGGGAAACAGGGAAAGCATTTCCCACGTGGTGATGAAAAAATAAGAAAAACACCTTTGCGTTTTATTAGTGTGCCTCAAGCCTCTGTCTGTGTCAGCTTGGGTGGCTGGCACGCCCCCTAGAGTTGTTTCAGTGGGGAATGCACAATATTTTAGATAGACAGGAAAGGCACTATATGATAAACTGTTTGTAAAAGCAATATAATAGTAACTAAGTGAAAGGAATTATAGTCAAACATTACTAAACAAAAGAGAATCATGAAAATGAGTTATGTAAGTAATGATAATGTGAAAGAGATTTATGAAAAGATGACTAAATTGAATGGAAGTGGTTAATGATAGATGGGAAACGCACGATATAATAGATAGATAGATAGACAGATGTGAAAGCCACTATATAATGATAGATAGATAGGTAGATGTGAAAGGCACTATATAATGATAGATAGATAGGTAGATGTGAAAGGCACTATATAATGATAAATAGATAGATAGATGTGAAAAGCACTATATAATAGATAGATCTATCATTATATAGTGCCATTCACATCTATCTATCTATCTATCATCATTATATAGTGCCTTTCATATCTATCTATCTATCTATCTATCTATCTATCTATCTATCTATCTATC
>JANRMT010062814.1:7198265-7209786 GCA_026402145.1 Polypterus bichir lapradei
TATCTATCTATCTATCTATCTATCTATCTATCTATCTATCTATCTATCTATCTATCTATCTATCTATCTATTATATAGTGCCTTTCATATCTATCTATCTATCTATCTTAAGGGGCTATACCTCCAGTGCTCATCCTCTTGATGTCTCCTCTGCTTTTGACACGGTCAACCTTCTGATCCTCTTTGCCACCCTCTCTGACCCTGCATCCCTTGGAGTGTCGTCTGGTGGTCCGAGTCCCTCCTCTTGGGCAGATCCTATTGAGATGTCAAGGGTGCCCCAGAGTAGCAGCTCTCCTCATCTCTCTCTCTCTACACCTTCTCACTGGGTCCTATCATCCAGTTCCCTGGTCTCTCATATCAGTGCTTTGCTGATGTTCCACAGTTGCATGTGTCGTTCCCACCAGAGGACCACCTAGTATCATCTAGAATCTCCACATGTCTCATTGGTATTGCTACTTGGATGGAAGTTGGACCATCTCTTGCTCAACACAGCAAAGACGGACCGTCTTGTCGCCCCAGCTCACCCATCTTTTTAACATTCAATCTGTGTTCAGCTTGGCTCATCATCACAAACACCTGCCAAGGTGGTACACAGTGGTGATCAATGACCAGCTGTCCTTCAGGGACCATCTCACAATGGCCTGTTGGTCTTGCAGATTCGTTCAAAATCAGGGCACATCTGATGGAGTGTGTGGCACAACTCCTGGACTAGGCTTTGTTCTTGTCACATCTGCAAGTCTCTGCTGGCAGGACCACCAGCGTGTGTCACCAAGCCAATGGAGATGACCCAGGCGATGGTCTGGTCTTCAACCAGCTGAGGTGGGCAGAGCTCACTCATCTCTGTAGAGGACCTGGCTTCCTGTGGTGGCACAGATTAACTTCAAATTTATGCTGCCTACATACATTGCAGTCAAACTGGTCAGCAGCAGGAGACACTTGTGGGGTCCTCTGTTCCATCTCGGCCCATCAGGTCTGCTGTGGAATGCCATCTGGTGATGCCACCGCTACATGACATCAAATCTCAGCCCAGTCTCATTTCATGCGTAGCTCCTGGCTGGTGGAACGAGTTGCCCACCTCCATCTGAACTTCTGACTCCTTCAATGTGTTTAGGAAGCCAATGAAGACCCTCTGGTTTGGTGAATTTCTCTCTAACGCAAAGACTTAATAACCTTGGAAATGTAACATCTTGCACTGAGCTCCTGACTTCATTTTGTGATCGTGTCCTGTCACACTTGTTCCCAAACTGTCCCCAAACTGATGTTTACTTGATCACGTTGACCTGTTTTGTAAGTCGCTTTGGATAACAATTTCTACTAAGTGAATGATTAGAAATGGAAATAATGAAGATGGACTCATCGCCCATTTTTAGGATTAAATATGATTTCAAAGCTGTATTATAAACCATTGTGCCCCCAGTACTGCCAGGAAAGACCCCAGCCCACCTCTGGATTTTTAGTTTACAATAAAGCACTCAATATCTATCTCACAAATGGGACATAGTGGTTAAGTTTTTGGACGTCAGATCCTGCTTTTGACCCAGTGTGACCCTGAGGAAGTCTCTTCACCTGCCTGTGCTCCAGTTGGAAAAAGTAAAGAAGTGCAGCCGATTGAAATGTTGTAAGTCGCTTTGGATATTAGGTGTCAGCCATTGTTAGTGCCATGGAGGGCTGAAAGGGCATCCCGGCTGGACAGGACCTCCTACCAAGATGGAAGCTGCCAGGAGACGGATGAGCAGAAGCAGTTCCATCCTCCGTTCATTAGGTCACAGTGGTCCACCCGCATGGGTTCATGGGTAATGGAGTCCAGAAGGGCCCACCTACTTGGGGTCCCTGGGTGCGACAAGAGGGCACTGTCAAAGAGAGAGAGGGGTGGTTAGAACTTCCCTGGTTCTCAAACAAAACCCAGAAGTGCTCCTCACAAGTCATGCCAGGTCACCAGAAGTTCTTCCAGGTCCAGCATGAAAGGAGCAGGCAACGCTCAACTGGAGGCAGGAGAGGAAAGAGGTTCATTGTTCATGTGATCATTGGTTGTGTTTATTCTAAAAAGTGCACTGGGGTTAAAATTTCATTATTTGAACCCATGATTGGGTCTGGGGTTGTTTGGGGCTCAGTGGTTGCCCGCTACTGGTTACAGTATACATAACTGGGACAGGCTCCAGTCCCTTCCATGACCCTGACTTGAAATAAGGTGGTTTGAGAAAATTCTGTTTTTCTGAAATGGCATGGTCGGTTGATGAATGCTTTACAAAGCACTTGGGGGTCTGACTCATTATGAAAGGTGCTATACACAGTAAAGATGGATTTACTTGACTTCTGTTTTGTTTGCAATCAAATGCGATTTGAAAATTTCATTCATTGGGATGGGCTCCAATTCCATCAATAGGTGGGCTTGAAAATCGAGGGTCGATTTATTGATGCTTTAAGGGGTACCTGGGGATCCAATACAAAGTGAAAGGCGCTATAAATAATAAAAATATGGACTTCCTTGACTCGTGTTTTTGGATGATCTGGAGGGTGATGCGACTGGCACTCCAGATGTAATAAAGAATGAGGACCCTCAGGCTCCGAACGCCATTTACTGTCCTCATGCAGTTAAGAGGTGAGTTTTGCTCTCCCGTTAATTCACAGAAATTTAGCTCGCCGTTCTCATGCTTGTGTGCCAGCCATGGGCATCGTGGTGAAAAGGCAAGGGGGACAATTAGCATTTAGTCAAGTGCCTTACCCCCCCTTTAATTGGAGCAGACATTCTCAAGAGAACAATAGGCCTGCTGTTCTCAAAGCGGGTCCCTCTTGTCAGCTTATCTCGGGCTCAAGTGACTATACAATTCTACTGGACTTTTCCTTAATTGCTTTTCAGACATACAAGCGATGCCCGACGGGCAGCCTGCAGGAAGACTTGCGCAATTAACAGTCATAGGTTAAAGTGCAGGGCGCCTTTGTGTTCGTCCTTAACAAGCCAATTATCATGCAGGAGCCGGCGCTCGGAGAATGAGGGTGGCATGGCTGGCCGGCAGGAAGCGATCGTCTGATAGCCGTCTGAAGTAAGAAGAAAAAAAAAAAGGCAAAATGCTGGCACAGCGCCCCCTGACGGCACGTCCGGGCACTGCAGATCAGCCACGGAACAGATCGGACAAAAAAGTGAGCTCTACGATGTCAACCGGGGACAATAAGGACTTACAGCGACACCGCCCACGGGCCACAAGAAAATGACAAATCTTCACATAGTGCCACTCTGCTAAGCGCTGCCTGCAGTGCTGTGCATGAACTCGTTCAAAAGGGCGCTCAATGTTCTAAGAACGGTGAACTTGACGTAACGTATTTGCAAGTGAAGAACATGAAGGTGAGTGAGTTCAGTTTTAGGTGACATTCTGGATCTGTTTAGGTCCTGATTAAACGTTTTGCCTTACCCTGTAATGTAAGGGTGGAGACGAATTCGAATAAATAGGTATTCGGATAAGCACAAAGAGTGGATATTTACGAATAATTATTTTGTACGATTTTTTTTTTTTTGCCATTTATTTGTATACAGGGAAAAATAACGTAAAATCAAATCGGCGCTGCTTGTGTTTGCCTGCTTGGGCTTAAGCTGCACCTCCCAATGACACGAGCACGCGGTGAAGCTCCGCTTTCACTTTTAAGAGAACGTTGTTCTTCGCGAGGCCACTTTATAATTTTTCCCCATTGGACATGCAACATGTGACGCAAATTTTAACCGGCAACGTAATCGGTTTGTTCACCTACACGCTGGTGCCACAGTCACCATTTGTGTCACAAGGTTGGAAACAGAGCATAAGTCAGTGGCGTAGCTGGAGTTCGTGCGCCCGGGGCGGGGCGGGGCTGAGCGGTGCTACAATTTGCCGCCCTCCAACATATCTGAATATGTTAACCTAAAAATGACGTATAGAGAAAAATCAACATATATTTTGCATAGATTTATTCATATATAGAGAAAAACAGCAATACGTTTTCACATATAATTATTTATCTAGACAAGAATGTAGTATTGACGCACTGATTATTAGTTTAATATAATTACGCTGCGAAAACCAGAACCAGCGTAGTGTACAGGTGATAGGTGGGGATGTTTTCTGCGCAGAGCAAGAACGCATTCGGATATTTAACGAAACGAAATTACAAATTGTAAATTAGTTGTTTATCTTCCTAGACATTATTATCGGTGGAATGTTTAGGTTTATTTTTGTAATCGCCTCATAAATTTCAACTGCTGTGTCTGATGCCGTCACAGAAGGACAGTCTGAAAATTATCTTTGAAGCATTTGTGGATAAAAATCAGTGAATTTGACTTTTTTCATTCATGAGTGATGTTTTTCCGAACCCTGCTGCTTACACACGAATTGTACGGAGCCTTTTGGCCAATACTGCGGCCCCCAAAAATGTACTGCACCCACCGTCCGCCCCTATAGCTACGCCACTGGCGGTAATTTATATGTATACTTGCATCTATTTAATTTCTTTTTTGACCGGGAGGATATTAACATATATGGTTATACGTGTTTGTTGCTGGGTATAACTCAATAAAGTGTATTTAAATAAAAAAAAAGTCTTCATAATTATTGTATTTTATTCAAGAACACTGTAATAGCCTAGGGCGGCACGGTGGCGTAGTGGGTAGCGCTGCTGCCTCGCAGTTAGAAGACCCGAGTTTGCATGTTCTTCCCATGTCTGCTTGGGTTTCCTCTCGCAGTCCAAAGACATGCAGGTTAGGTGCATTGACGATCCTAAATTGTCCCTAGTGTGTGCTTGGTGTGTGGGTGTGTGTGTGCTCTGCGGTGGGCTGGCACCCTGCCTGGGGTTTGTTCCTGCCTTGCGCCCTGTGTTGGTTGGGATTGGCTCCAGCAGACCCCCGTGACCCTGTAGTTAGGATATAGCAGGTTGGATAATGGATGGATATAATAGCCTAATATAAGGCATGTAACATTGACAAAAGTAAACTTGGGTCATTTATTCTCACTCCTTAAAAAATACAAAATGAACTCAACACGAACGAGTTCACAATTGAAAGGGTGAAATATGAACGTGAATTGATTCATTTGAAACTGTGAACTGCACGTTGAGCGAGTTCTTGTGAGGTGTGAACTTGCCCAATACAGCTCAGCGCAGGCTCCCTGGCATTGTTTTGCCCGGGCTCACTGATGGCAGGAGTTTTAACTGAAGAATCCGCGGCTGCCGCGCGGAACGTTTGTAAGTCAGATTGGGTAAAGGTGCCAGTTAAGTAATGCATCAGGTGAAAGCAGCTATGAGCCAAGCACAAACTGAAGGAGTTTTATTCCATTTCAGTACTTTGTGACTCTCCGCTGCCGGATCAAGGCTCCAAGAGCAATGGGTTTGAACTCGGGGTACGGTCTGGGTGGCGTTGGCACGTTCTCTCCATATTTTTGTGTTTTTTTCCCTCTTTTCTTCACAGGTCCGTGCTGTTGATGTATCCCGGTGGCTCTAAAATAGTTGTGAACAAGCGAAGGGGCTCCAGCTTTCCTCCAATTTCGTCCGTTAATGGATTGATTGAACTGCACACAATTCCAGTGTCATCAGCTTGATTTCACCGTTAAAAGATCTCCGAGCCTTTGCGGGAAGACGTTTGCAATTACCAAGCGCTATGCCATCCGGCCATGCGTTCGGATGGCTGACATTTTTATCACTTGTGTAAAGGCGGCCAGCCAGCCAGTTTTGTGCAAGTTCACACCTCACAAGAACTCGCTCAAAGTTCAGTTCACAGTTTCAAATGAATCAATTCACGTTCATAGTTCACCCCTTCAATTTTGAACTCGTTCATGTTGAGTTCATTTTGTATTTTTTAAGGAGTGAGAATAAATGACCCACGAGTTTACTTTTGTCAGTTTTACATGTCTTATGCAGGTATTAGGCTATCAATGTTCTTGAATCAAAACACAATGAAGACTTTTTTTTATTTAAATACACTTTATTGAGTTATACCCAGCAACAAACACGTATAATTATATATGTGAATATACATATAAATTACCGCCAGTGGCGTAGCTATAGGGGCGGGCGGTCTGCCCCGGACGGCACATTTTTGGGGGCGGCAGTATTGGCCAAAAGGCTCCGTGCAATTCGTGTGTAAGCAGCAGAGTTCAGAAAAATATCACACATGAATGAAAAAAGTCAAATTCACTGTTTTTTATCCACAAATGCTTCAAAGATAATTTTCAGACTGTCCTTCTGTGACGGCATCAGACACAGCAGTTGAAATTTATGAGGCGATTACAAAAATAAACCTAAACATTCCACCGATAATAATGTCTAGGAAGATAAACAACTGATTTACAATTTATAATTTCGTTTCTTTATCAATCCGAAAACATTCTTGCTCTGCACGGAAAACATCCCCACCTATCACCTGTACACTACACTGGTTCTGGTTTTCGCAGCGTATATTAAACTAATAACGGCTTACTAGTGCGTCTATTGAATATTCTTGTCTAGTTGATGCTTATGAATAATTATATTTGAAAAATTATCTTGATCAGAAAGCGGATGCCACTTGGTTGTTTCACAATAATTAAGATTATGTACAGTACAGGCCAAAAGTTTGGACACACCTCCTCATTCAATGTGTTTTCTTTCTTTTCATGACTATTTACAGCACTCCATCACTCTCCTTCTTGGTCAAATAGCCCTTACACAGCCTGGAGGTGTGTTTGGGGTCATTGTCCTGTTGAAAAATAAATGATCGTCCAACTAACCTGACTTCTGCACAACACAACCCCATTGATAAAGCAAGAAATTCCACTAAATAACCCTGATAAGGCACACCTGTGAAGTGAAAACCATTTCAGGTGACTACCTGTTGAAGCTCATCGAGAGAATGCCAAGAGTGTGCAAAGCAGTAATCAGAGCAAAGGGTGGCTATTTGGAAGAAACTAGAATATAAAACATGTTTTCAGTTATTTCACCTTTTTTATATTAAGTACATAACTCCACATGTGTTCATTCAAAGTTTGGACACACCTCCTCATTCAATGTGTTTTCTTTATTTTCATGACTGAAGGCATCAAAACTATGAATGAACACATGTGGAGTTATGTACTTAACAAAAAAAGGTGAACTAACTGAAAACATGTTTTATATTCTAGTTTCTTCAAAATAGTGAAGGACCGCAGAGTGATGGCAAAGGGGCCAACAAGTGCTAAACACCTCTGGGAACTCCTTCAAGACTGTTGGAAAAGCATTTCAGGTGACTACCTGTTGAAGCTCATCGAGAGAATGCCAAGAGTGTGCAAAGCAGTAATCAGAGC
Source organism: Polypterus bichir lapradei (assembly GCA_026402145.1). NCBI lineage: Eukaryota > Metazoa > Chordata > Cladistia > Polypteriformes > Polypteridae > Polypterus > Polypterus bichir. Next base: position 7,205,540 of record JANRMT010062814.1, read on the forward strand.
AAAGGGGGGCTATTTTGAAGAAACTAGAATATAAAACATGTTTTCAGTTATTTCACCTTTTTTTGTTAAGTACATAACTCCACATGTGTTCATTCATAGTTTTGATGCCTTCAGTCATGAAAATAAAGAAAACACATTGAATGAGGAGGTGTGGCCAAACTTTTGGCCTGTACTGTACATAAGTAGGTTTCACATTTATGTTATCATTTTAGCCCTAAAATAGTGACTTAACATCAGGGACCTATTTTATTGACTTTAAGGTTAGTGTTTGGGCGAGGGGAAGGCCGTCTTAACTGGCGTCCGCTTTCTGAATAAAGAGAAAACCAAAATTTTAGTGATTGGCAATAATGGATATAATGAGGTTATTAGAAATAAACTTGATGCATTAGGATTAAAAGTCAAGACGGAGGTAAAGAATTTAGGGGTAACTGTTGACTCGGACCTGAATTTTAAATCACATATTAATCAGATCACTAGGACAGCATTTTTTCACTTAAGAAATATAATAAAAGTTAGACCTCTTATATCATTGGAAGATGCTGAGAAATTAGTTCACGCTTTTGTTTTCAGTCGACTAGATTACTGTAACGCACTCCTCTCAGGACCACCCAAAAAAAGACATCAATCGATTACAATTAGTGCAGAATGGAGCTGCTAGAATCCTAACTAGGAAAAGAAAATCTGAGCACATCACCCCAGTCTTAGCGTCACTACACTGGTTACCGGTGTCATTCAGAATTGACTTTAAAATACTGCTGGTGGTTTACAAAGCCTTAAATAATCTGCTCCATCTTATATTTCAGAATGCCTCTCACCTTACACTCCAAATCGTAACCTTAGATCTTCAGATGAGTGTCTGCTTAGAATTTGAAGAGCTAAACTTAAAAGAAGTGGTGAGGCGGGCGGCCTTCTGCTGTTATGCACCTCAAATCTGGAATAGCCTGCCAATAGGAATTCACCAGGCTGGTACGGTGGAGCACTTTAAAACACTGCTGAAAACACATTACTGTAACACGGCCTTCTCATAAGCTTCTCTATGCTCTGTATATTCAATTAATTATCATTACTATTCATGGTGGCTGCAAAATCCGTACTAACCCCTACTCTCTCTTCTGTTCTCTTCCCGGTTTTCTAGGGTGGCGATCTGCGCCACCACCACCTAATCAAAGCACCGTGATGTCCTTACATTGATGGATTAAAGGCCAGAAGTCCAGATGACCATCATCATCAAGTCCTTCCATGAGAACCCTGAATCATTTATGTCAGGTAGAATGCCTTGAGGGTGCTGGGTGGTCTCATGGCCTGGTACCCCTGCAGATTTTATTTTTTCTCCAGCCGTCTGGAGTTTTTTTTGTTTTTTCTGTCCTCCATGGCCATCGGATGTTAATTAGTGTTTTCTTATTTTGATTCTTACTTGTTTTTTTCTCTTTTCTTCATCAAGTAAAGCACTTTGAGCTCCATCATTTGTATGAAAATCTGCTATAGAAATAAATGTTGTTGTTGTTGTTGAACAAGACCCTTGAAAAATTATTGCTATAGAATAAATCTATGCAAAATGTATCTTAAATTTTCTCTATACGTCGTTTTAATTTTCTATTTAAATAGGTTAACATATTCAGATATGTTGAAGGGCGGCGAATTGAAGCACCGCCCCGACCTGAGCGACACGAACTCCAGCTACGTCACTGATTACCGCTCTGTTTCCAACCGTGTGACACAAATGGTGACTGTGGCACAAGCGTATAGGTGAAGTAACCGATTACGCTGCCAGTCAAAATTCGCATCACATACAGTATTGCATGTCCAACGGGGAAAATATAAAGTGGCCTCACGAAGTTCAACGTTCTCCGAAAAGTGAAAGCAGGGGCTTCACCGCTTGATCGTGTCAGTGGGGGTGCAGCTTAAGCACAAGCCGCCAGACACAGACAGCGGCTATTTGATTTGACATTATTTTTTCCAAATACCAATAAATGGCAAAAAATTTGTACGAAATAAATATCTGTAAAAATCCGCTATTTGTGCTTATCTGAACACCGTATTTATTCAGATTTGTCTCCACCCTTACATTACAGGGTAAGGCAAAACGTTTAATCAGGACCTGAACCAGATCCAGAACGTCACTTAAAACTGAACTCGCTCACGTTTAAGTTCTTCACTTGCAAATGCGTTACGTCAAATTCACTATTCTTAGAACAATGAGTGCTCTTTTGAACGAGTTCACGCTCAACACTGGTTATCGAGTGCCATACATTGACAATTAGACGTTATGAGTCCTCCAGTATGCATGGTCTTGGCACAGAGGAGCTCAAACTGGCGCAGATGGCGCAGACTTAGATGGCGACTTGGTTGGAAGAAGGGTGACATCTTACATGTTTCCCAGTGTGACTCCCTGGAATTTAAGGATGGAGTGCTCTGTCAGTGCTGGGAAACTCCGATTCTGATAGTACTGATAGTACCACGGAGTCTCCCAGGGATTGGCCACTTCAGGGTCACAAAGAATCTTCCAGCAACTCTGCCAACAGTTGTGCTGGGCAGGTTGCCATTCTGATATTGAGCTATATGTCATTGCAGGCCAAAAACCCTTCTACGATTAAAGAAAGGGCAATGCCTTATAAGCGTTTGTTTTGATAACAAATGTTATTATTAAACATTCTGACCTAAATGAAATGGGAGTTATTTTTTTGGGAGGGGGGGCAGTGCACACTTGTCAGGCAAACAATTCTCCTCCTCCTTCGTCTTTGTTAATTCTTGTTCTTTCTCTTTCTCCTCTGTTCATCCTGGGTGAGCTTTGTCATGCCCACCTGGGTGGGATCAGAGAAGTGTCTTTTCAACCCTGGACCAGTGAGTACTTCTGGTGTAATAACATCTCCACCACAAAGCTCTTCCCGGTCAGGTGGAACTTCCTTAGGACAGGTGAGTATCCTTCTGGCAGCTCCTCATGGTGAACACCAAGTATCCCAACACGGCTACCCTTCAGGACTACATTTCCCATGCTTCCTTGCTGGGTGCAAAAATGGGAACTCCACTAAAGGGATGCTGCCACGGGGAACCACATGTGTCTGGGAAACTGTCTCCCAGTGTCCTTCAGTTATAAGGATTTCATGGCCAGGTAAAGAATCCCCATCTATTCCAGGCCAAGACGCCAGTCTACTTTTGCATTCTGTGGCAAATATAGATATGGCGAGATACTCATGTGTTGGCCAAAAAGTGGAAATTAAAGATAAGCCGGGAAGCACTTCTTTACGCAAAGAGTTGTGGGACTCCGGAAAAAAACTTTTGAGACATGCAGTTGAAGCAGAAACCTGGACAACCTTTATGAAGGACTGGGAGGAGATACTGGAAATGTTGAGCTATTAGCTAAACAAATGGGCCTGGTGGATTGAATGGTCTCCTCTTGTTTGTCAGATTTCTTATGTTCAAATCTAGTGTGTGGTGATTTTAATTTTCAGGAAAAAATGTGATGTTCCAATCTGACCCTTATGGAACTGAACTCTAGACAGACTCCAGGTCCTCACATAGATCACACTCATGGATGCTGGGTCAGGCTGAAGCTGCCAATTCACCAGACCTCCCTGAGCGCACTTGGCATGTGGAAGGAAATAGCCGACAGGGAGAACATACAGACGGCACACAGGCAGTGCCTATCAAGGTGCCCATGTTCAACCAGCTCCTTGACAGGCCGTCTCCTGTGGGTCCATCAGGGGGTGGGGTAGTGATCGGGACTGTCAGATGGTTTGAGGTCTTCAGATAAAGCACAGCTACTGTTTTTGTTTCCTCTGCCTGGCATCTTGGCCCCTTAGGTCTGGGAGTTTCAACGGGACCGCCAACTACCCCACTTTGGTATTTTCTAACAAATGTTTCTAATTCTCCTCTGCAGGCGCATCGAGCTGTGTCTAAATAAACAAACGGATATTCCAAGAAGTCCTAATTAGGGTCGGCACGCACACAAACAAGCGGCTTCTTGTGTTTGTTATGATGGGGTGACGTGTGTCACAGCTGGCATTGCATAAATGTGAATTCTGCCAGGTGCAAAGAAAGTAGGCAAACGGCATCGATGGGCAAAGTGGGTGAAATTCACTTATGTATACAGAGTGTGGGTGCCTCACTCTGATAGACTAGAGCTACCTATATATTATATAGTGCCTTTCCCATCTATCTATCGATCTATCTATCTATCTATCTATTATATAGCGCCTTTCATATCTATCTATCTATCTATCTATCTATCTATCTATCTATCTATCTAT